>CM064549.1:22230251-22644961 GCA_032716605.1 Paralithodes platypus
TCGCTTCATTCTCCCATACCCGGGGAACTTGTGTTTTAACATCCGTCGAACATGGCCGTTTGTAACATCTACTACCTGCCAAGCGGGCAGATTTACCCTAAACGAGCTTCATTCCATGTTCTTTTTCATGCATAAACAAGAGCCAGAGCGTAATACAATTATGTATCCGTGAAAGGGCGATAATTGAGCTTTCCAATGACACCTGAACCATCTTGCACGACCACGGGTTGTCTTGCAACCATGTTGCAACGCGAGTACAAAAACCCTAAAATACGATAATTTCCTTAAATATTTCCCTGTCTAGGGAGGCACTGGATGTGGAGGAGGGACCAGTCGTGGTACGGGAGCCGTGCCGAATGGTCAGAGGCCACCCGCGCTCCTCCCACCGCTCGGACTCTCTCTCAGAGCCAATTATGTGCTCAACATCGCATTGGACTTAAGTCGGGCCCCGCCATTTAGTCCTTGGTTCTCATGACCGCCTTAAGTCGGGCCCCGATAGACAAGGGTTAAAGAATAAATATACGTTAGACACTCGACTCACTTATATATTATTATCAAGGGTTGATTCTCTGTCACATGTTCTTTCTCATTAATTGTATATTTCCTATTTCATATTACCACAATAGATTATAATTTGTTTTCTTGATCAGAGACTGAATATTTATGCATTACATGTGTTGCTTACTGTTTCTTGTAATATTTAAGTTAATCTGGAGTATATCGCAAGAATCAATAAGTATATTAACCCTATGCCATTAAATAAACTATATGTGTATAATTTACATGTGTGTTGTCATTGAGTTTTGTAGCACCTGATTGAATACCTATTTTTGTGGCTAAGAACGTGTTCGATGTGTTCCTGTTGAGGATACTTACGGTCTATAAGTCCATAACTGGATTTTAGTGCAGACTGGATAACGAGATATAAATATTATATCCCGGCATAACACTGGCGGCAGCGGTGTCTCGATACGGCGCATCAACACGAGTGTTCTTATTATATTTTTTTCTTTTCTTGGTATTCAATTAAAGTGTTTCACATTATTCAGCATGGCAGCCATTAGATCTCTTGACATCCCGGCGTTCAAGCCTGAGGATTGTGATATTTACACATATGGAGATAGTCAAACCGGTCCTGGACATTATGTTCGGAAACGAGGACGCTTCCAAGATTCATACTATTGTGGTATAACTAATGAAGTATGCAACTAAAGTATCGGGGTATGTGCACGATAATATGTCTGGGTTAACCTGGGCACAGTTTGAAGTATATGTGAAAACTGCAATGAATCCAGTATTGGGACAAACAATAGCCGATAAGAAATTTCACAAAGTAAAATACTCGGGAGATTTGGACGGTACTATTGAACAATTGCAACCGATAGCTTTAACTGCGTTCCCAGAAGAAACCACGGCGCAAAGGAAGAAGATAATATTCAAGGCACTTGTGAGAATTTTGCCTGACACAGTGGCCGACCAATTCTCGATAGTCGAGCCAACTAATTATGACGCGGATCTGCCTGTGATCAGAAGAATCATGGCACTACGGAAGTCCAGGGAACAAACTAAGATTGCAGTGATTAGCAAAGTCACCACTCACCCAACCACCACCACAGCCCCCATCAGTGGTCCATGGCGGGGGCATATGACGGGACATCGGATGATGGTCTTCAGGTGTACAAGAAAATCACGCTGAATGGGGTGAAAGTCCGACTTCTTATAGATACAGGGGCTTCCCGATCTTGCCTGTTCCTTCCTTTCTTTCGAAAACATAAAAATGTTTTTGGACAGACGCAATCTTCCTCCATTATCCTCGTAAGTGCAAACGACCAAGTTATTCCCAATCTTGGTCAAACTCTTCCACTATACGTAAATACCCTCTCCCAAATCACGGAGTTAATCATTCTTTTGTGATTTATAATAACCAGTGAGACTAAATACGATGGTTATTTAGGTCTCGACCTTCTGATATCCTTGAGTGCCTCAATAGATTGCAGGTACCGAACTTTAACTTTTAATCCACCTTCCAAACCTGAACAAGAAAAAACTCCCTTGAAGCACTTAATCAGCTCAAAGCACAGACTTTGCTTACCTCTCTCCCCGTCACTGCTGCAACCCAAAGTAATGAACAAATCCTTCCCATCCAACCTCATGTCATCTCTCAAGCTATTGTTTCCACTACAATAACAGTTCCTTCACATCATGAAAAATGGATACCTTTAGTACCCACCATAAAAGGAGATGTCCTCTTGACCCCACACCTCCAGAGCCCTTTCAATGGGGTATGCCTAACCGCTCCTAGCCTGCTACCAAATCAATTAAATTGCATAAAAATAGCCAACATTTCAGACAAACCAGTCACCTTGCCAAAAGGACCTGCCATTGGCGAACTAGAGATGTATTCCGAAGAACTGTCTGTTCCAACAGATTCTTCCCCTCCATATAAAAACTCCCTCGCTGACATCCCTACCAATCTCACTCTTGACCAACAAACTGACCTCAGAAACCTCCTCATTTCCTATCAAGATATTTTCTCTACTTCTAGTCGTGATATGGGGAAAACAGACATGTTACATCACCCCATTCATACCGTAAGGCGGCCAATTAAACAGCCCATCCGGAGGAAAAACCCTATCCAATGGGTAGAAGAAGAGAAACAAGTACAAGATATTCTCGCCACAGGAGTAGTCAAGGCATCCACAAGCCCTTGGGCGTCTCCGGTAGTAATGGTCAGGAAGAAAGACGGATCCACACGCTTCTGCATTGACTACAGGCAGCTCAACGACGTTACCATCAAAGACGCTACATCACTTCCACGAATTGACGACTCTTTGGATTCGTTGCTTGGGGCGAAATAGTTCACCACTCTTGACCTACAAGCAGGATATTGGCAAGTTCCAGTATTGCCTGAACACCAACAAAAGACAGCTTTCTCTACCAGCCAAGGCCGACTGTACGAATTCACAGTGCTGCCATTTAGTATGTGCAATGGCCCAGCTACGTTTTACAGGTTAATGGAATCGGTGCTGCAAGGACTCACCTGGGAAACCTGTCTTGCATATCTGGATGACATTATTGGTTTCGGGAATACGTGGGCCGAACATTTGCAACGATTGAAGCAAGTCTTTCAAGAATCAGAGACGCTAGCTTTAAACTTAAGCCATCCAAATGTATTCTGGCTAAGAATAAAGTTAATTTTCTGGGGCATAATTATTGTCTCAGAGAAAGGTATAGCGCCAGACCCCAGTAAACTAGAAGCTATAAGTAAAATTAGCCCTCCCACTAACATTAAAGGAGTACAAGCTTTTATAGGGTTGGCCTCTTATTACAGAAGATTTGTAAACAAAATCGCCACCATTGCCAAACCTTTCCATGACCTCACTAAAAAAGAAGAACCTTTCAAGTGGACAGATCAACGTCTCCAATCCTTTCACGATCTCCAGGACAAGTTAGTAGCATCTCCGGTGGTTTCCTTTCCGGACTACACCAGGCCGTTCCGGTTGTATACTGATGTGTTTCAATTCGGAATCGGTGCCATTTTGGGTCAAACTAGAGATGGGAAGGAGCACATAATTGCTTGTGCAAGCCGCACCCTCAATCCGGCAGAAATAAATTATCCTGTCACAAAACGGGAGTGTCTGGGTATGATCTGGGATCTTCAATACTTCAAAGCGTACCTGGCCGGAGTCAAGGTCACAGTAATTACTGACCACCACGCCCTTCAATGGCTCCGTAAGTATGATACGAAGAATGCTCTGATGGTCAGGTGGAGAGAATCGCTAGAAGAGTTTGATATGGACATTGTTTATCGCCTAGGGAAACTCCACACCAATGCGGATGCTCTTTCTTGCCTGCCCATTAATTCCTTCAAGGATGACTTTCAGCTCGACAAGATGCCACACCCGATACTTGCCATTCATCATCAAGACTCGTTGGATGACAGTCAGCAAGAACTTTTACACACATTCCAACGACAAGATAAACCAGACTGGATGCCTCGTAAGATATTCACTCAATTGACCAGACGAGGTGACAACTTATTCACAATAGACGGCAAAATCATCATCACTCCACAAGCTGCCCTATCCACCATGAAATCTATCCATATGGACAATGGAATTCATCTAGCCCAACGGAAACTAATCACCACGTTTCAACAGGTATATTGGACTCCATCACTTTATATAACTGCCAAACGCATCACTGAAGCTTGCAGAGCATTTGCATTAGGCAAGGATAGAACCCGCACAGCTGGTCCTGCTGGGAAATTAGTCGCCTCTAAACCATGGCAATTACTTGCAGTTTATGCCATGGGCCCGGGCCACTGGAAGGTAAACAGGGATTTAAGTACATAATCACCTTTGTAGATACTTATTCCAAACATGTCATTGCTTGCCCGGCAAAAGAACATTCACCCATTGCCGTAGCAGAAGCACTTATTCAACATGTATTTCCCTACTTTGGGTTACCTGACGCTATTCATTCTGACAATGCACATGAATTCACCAGTCACATATGGTCCCAATTATCGCAAATGTGTGGATAAGCCATTCCTCTCCATACTGGCCTCAAGGAAACTCAATATGCGAAAGAAGTCATAGGACAATCGCCAACCTAATCCGGACCAGGCTACAACAAATGGACTCCAAAGATTGGTCAAGTCAAGTGAAAATTGTGCAATGGGGAATAAACACATGCCCTAGAGAAGACGGGATTTCACCCCATGAACGTGTATTTGGAGTAACACCACTGCTACTTCCTCTCCGTCATCTAGTTGCCCCGTATGAGCCCTCCTCCAACTTCGATCAGTCATTAGTTCATCTAAAAAAACGTCTCCGTCAAATTCAATATGTACAAGATCTACAGCCAGATGAGACTCGCAAAGCCAGTCCTCACTGTGTCGGCGATCTAGTTATGATTGCTCAATTACCTGTGCCGTCCAAACTCAAACTGAGATTTAAAGGTCCCTTCGAAATTTTAACTGTACCAAATTGTTACCAGGTTACCGTTAATTATTTTGGTGAGTCGCGCACATACCGAAACAGACATGTCCGTAGATTTCAGCCTATTGATGAGAATATGGTTATGCTTGTAGATCCTAATCAGAATGACATATTACCTGCATCTAATAATCAAAACTTGGGATCCACAGAACCTGCATCTCTTTGTCATCAATCTTCCTTTGACACCTCCACCCAGAAAGAAACCTCTTCCAGACTCACATCCTCTACCACCACCTGCCACGCCCCCTTTTTCAACACCGGACACGGCCTATTGTATACACTCCTCTTCCTACTTTACCTACGTGCATTGTCTTTGCTCCTCCTCTATTGCCTTCCCAAGCTATTCCTAGACAACTTTCCTTACATGTGCCTCCTTCACCATCTATCAGTCTACCAATCTATTCTGAATCGCCTAGTACTCTAGCTACTACCCCTGCTATCGCTAACATTCCTAATGTTAACACTCTGCCTGTATCTACCCCTCCGCAGGTGTCCTCACCGGTTTCTGTTTAATTACCTGTTCCTCTTATTAGAGGATCTTCTATTCCTGTTACATATCCCTCTAAACTTAAGACTCCAGCTCCTTCTGTCTCTCAATACATTGATAAACCATCTTCTTCCCTTCCCTCTTCACATCTTCCATCTACTTTAGTTCGGCCTAGACCTAACATACACAAAACGACGTCACAATCTTCTACTTTTACCTCCTCCCCCTCCCCTCAATCACGTGTCAATAAACCTACTCTAATCCCTACTTACTGTAACCCTACATGTACAGTAGCCCAACAAAATATTAGGTACGTGGCACCTGTCTAGTTTGCACTCCCGTCGTCCCAAGCCTGTGTGTGTGGTCGTGTCTAGGCAGGCGCCACCGCCTGAGCTACCACAACCAGGGCACACAGACACAGTACTAGCACGCTGGGCACTACATATGACAACATTGCTATCATTATTTGTTTGTATCATATTAGAAGTGTCTCTCTCTCTCTCTCTCTCCGTTAAATACAAATGTATTTAAGCGCGACAAACTACTTTATAGATCCATTTCTATAAATAACTTAAAATGAATACAATGAGTTGCATAGATTGTATTATATAATCTAGTATACACTTGTTAGTGATTGTTCTAATCAGAACCACTATTAAACACTATACTTGGTGTTGGTGTAGAAAGTATTCGAGAAACGGGTAGTCAATCTCTACATCTATTTCCTGATCTACTCATATTTATGTTTTTTTTTTTTTTTTTTTTTTTTTTTTTTTTTTTTTTTTTTAGTTATAAGATGTTATGCGGTCAGGATTAGCGCCAAGTTCGCTGGCACCGGGTATATATTGTATGAGTTATCCTAAACGTTTAAATGTATTCGATGTTACTAAAAAAAAAAAAAATTATACAGCTAAATGACCAAAAAACATAATTTGTCTGGACGTCAATAGCATCTGAGTTGAAGCCAATGTTTGTGTGCGAATTGCTGTATGGATTCTTCCCCTGCCACCTCTTTTGTTTTCCTCATTTCATAATTTTTGTTTTCGGTTAGGATAGGCTATAACCCCTGGTGGCCTATTTCTGTTTAAATAAACATAAAATTGTTTACGGTTCGGCTATCATTGCGTATTCAAATGTAATTTTGTTTTGTTTTAATTTTCGGTTAGGCTATCACCGCTGATAACCTATTTGTGTGTATTTCAACATTTTTGTTTTCGGTTAGGCCTATTTAAGTAAGTGAAGCGACCTGAAGGGAGTGAAGTGTTTTTAAAGTGAGTTTAGTGTTTTTAAAGTGAGTTAAGTGTTTTTAAGTAAGTGAAGTGATCTGAAGAAAGTGATCGTCACCATGCCTCGTGCCTGTACGAACTGCGCCGGTAGGTTTGGTGCTTCCATGTTTGCTCCTGCCGATCCACAAGTCTGCCGACTCTGCCAGCAACGAGAGGATTTGACAGCAAAATTGGATGAAGCCCACAACAAGATCAACGCCCTCACCAGGAAGCTGGAATCACTCCAAGAGTTTGTAACACTCAACATTGGAGTATCACTAACTCCAATTGTTTCAACTCCAGCATCCACCACCGCCCCAACGTCATCTGCCAACAATCCAACACCTGCAGTAGACACTGCAGCAGATGCTTCTGACGAACCTGAGCCGACATCAAACCAAGACAGCCGCCCTGTTCACCTTAGTCTCTCCCCCACTCCTCGTGCAAGAAGCCTGCTAGCACGAACAGTACCAACCCATCGCCCCCGTTCTAACCACTCCTCTCCCCGACCTGTACGTAGAGTCCCGCCACCACAGGTTTCCGGATTTACACCAGTGAGGAACGGTGCACGGCCAACGCAGAAAAGGTCTCATCTACCAGTCACAATGTCAAACAGATTTGAGATATTGGTAGAGATGGAAGACGAACCAGAAGAGACCAGGCTCGTTGGGGGTTCCATCCTACGAGGACAGGTCGAAGAGTTCTGCGACAGAGTCCCAAATCAACGAAAATGCTTTTGCATCCCAGGAGCTGGACTGGACGACATTGTGGAAGCCTTCAAAGATACCACAAAGGAAGCAAATGAAAATACCCTTTTTGTCATCCATGCTGGTTCAAATGATGTCATGCGCACCAGATCCGAAGAGTTGATGGAGAAATATCGCAAGATGATCCAGCACTACAAAAACAAGTCAAGGAATATCATCATCTCAGGCATTCTCCCCAAGATCGACGTACCTGACAAATTCTACGACAAGGCCTTCAGCACAAATAGCCGACTAAAATATTTGTGTCTGAGGGAAGAAGTTAAATTCATCAACCTCTGGGACAACTTCTACAACCAGCCTACTCTGTTCCACAAGGATGACACTCATCTAAACCCTGTGGGTTCAGCACGCATGGGTCGTCTCCTACACGAAGCAGTCCGCAGCCATGGATCAAAAAACGCCATCCGAGAAGAAGCAGCAGTGACATAAATCATCCAACGCCAAGAAAAAAACAGAGGCGACCGAGGACCACCAGCGATAAGGACCGAAGACAGCGAGGACCGAGGACAGCCATGAACATAAATGTAGATCCGACAAGAACCAAAAATATTATTAAAGAGCGTTCCGTGAGTTCTAAAATAACAAATTTAAAGGTTTTCTATGCAAACGCTCGTAGCATACGCAATACATTTTCAGATTTAGAGGAGCTAGTGTTTACAGAAAATTATGATGTGATTGGCAAAACAGAATCTTGGCTCAATACAGAAGATAGAGACATTTTAGCAGAGTATTCACTTCCCGGTTATGTAATGTTTGAGAAAAGCCGAATAAATCGAAATGGAGGTGGCGTTTAACTTTATATCAAAGAAAGTCTTAACCCTACCCTCTTGTCAAAACCTCAAATTGTGAACGTCGACGCACCTTTTGTGCTAATAAAGAATAATAAAGGTACAAAAATAATACTTGCATTAATATACAGACCTCCAGCTCAATCAGTGCAAACTGACCGAGAAATTTACGAACAAATTGCAGATGTAAGTAACTCACAAGATACCGTAATTTTTGGCGACTTTAATTTACCTGTGACCAAGTGGGGCGATACTCTTACTTCACACTCCGGACATGGCTTGTATACGAACTTGCAAGAGAGTTCGCTTTATCAATTTGTTCGAACTCCGACCCGTGGTAATAACGTTCTTGACATTGTACTTGCAACAAAAGAAGAATTAATAGAGAATTTGAATGTTGGTGATGAATTCAGTAACAGCGACCATCGTACGATAACTTTCACTTTAAAGTTTACTAGTAACAAACCAAATAGTAGCATCGAAAAAGTCCCTAATTTCAAGAAAGCAAACTTCCATAAACTTAGAGCTATGTTTAAAGAAACTGACTGGAGCTTTTTAATTCACAATAACGACATAAATACATCTTGGAAGTTATTCGAAGCCACTTACCTAAAAGCAGTGCAAGACTGCATACCATCGAAAATACGGCGTCCAGGCCATAATAATAAGCCCAAATGGTGGAATAAAGATATTTCAAACTGCCTGCTTGCTAAAAAATTTGCTAATGCTAGATTAAAATCCTCACAAAATGACGAAGAACAGGTGAAATTTGTAGAGCTACGACGCAAAGCCAAAAAGATAATTAAGCAAAGTAAAAAGACCTTAGAGTTACATATTGCGAATCAAAGTAAAACAAACCCGAAAGAATTCTATAGTTATATCAGAAAGAAAAAAGTAGTTACTTCAACTGTTGGACCGTTAGTCGATGAAAATGGAGAATACACCAAAGACGAAGTACAAATGAGTAATGCCCTCAATACCTTCTTTGCATCAGTTTTTACAACAGAAGACCTCAGTGATATCCCTACACCATCGCCGATTCAGATTGATAATTCAGATGTTCTAAGCAATATCACCGTTACAGAGAGAGAAGTATTGAATTGTTTAGATAAACTCAAGGTAAATAAAACGCCTGGACCTGATACAATCTCGCCTAGAGTTCTAAAGGAAGCTAAGGATGAGCTCTCCAAACCACTGACATTACTATTCAATAAATCCTTGCTGTCCGGAACTATGCCCGATCAGTGGAAGCTAGCCAACGTAACACCAATATTAAAAAAAGGCAGCAAATCCCTACCCAGTAACTATCGTCCAATTAGCTTAACCTCAGTTGTATGTAAAATGATAGAAACGGTCATACAAGACAGACTCGTAATTCACTTAGAGGAAAATAACATACTTAAAGATACTCAACACGGCTTTCGTAAAAAACGTTCCTGTTTAACAAACCTCTTAGACTTCTTCCACGATATCCTCCACCTCTACGATGAGAGTAAAGCTGTAGATATTATATACCTTGATTTTCAAAAGGCCTTTGACAAAGTTCCCCACAAACGTTTACTGCTAAAACTAAAAGCGCATGGAATACAAGACGGTGTGTTGAAATGGATAGAAAATTGGCTCAGCGACAGAAAGCAGAGTAGTCATAAACGGTAAGGCATCTAAATGGACCAATGTAAGTAGCGGGGTACCCCAGGGATCGGTACTAGGACCAATTCTCTTTCTAATTTACATCAACGACATACTGTAGATGAGGGTCTCACCTGTACAATCCCAAAATTTGCTGACGATACAAAAATTGCAAATAGCGTACTCTCAAAAGAACAAGTTGACGATATGCAACACAATCTAGATAAATTGTCATGTTGGGCCCAAATTTGGAAAATGAGTTTCAATGCGGATAAATGTAAAGTACTACATATCGGATACCTAAATGAGAAAGCAAACTATTCGATGAATGGCACTCAGCTTAAGAATGTAAACAGAGAAACCGATCTGGGAGTAACAATATCGAGTAACCTAAAACCGAGTCAACAATGTTCAGAAGTTGTTAAGAAGGAAAACAAAATAATTGGCTTTATAGGCAGGTCATTTGAGCATAAATCCAAAGAAGTTATCCTAACCCTTTACAATTCCTTAGTCCGCCCTCTTCTGGAATACTGCGTTCAATCCTGGTGCCCTTATTACCAAAAAGATATAAACAAGCTAGAACGAGTTCAACGTAGAGTTACCAAAATGATACCTAGCCTAAAGAACAAACCATACGAAGAGCGTCTTAGAGAATTAAATCTATTTCCTTTAACCCAGCGCAGATTAAGAGGTGACTTAATTCAAGTGTTCAAAATCATCAAAGGCATCGACAATATGAACTGTAGTAAGTACTTCACTATCGACCAATCTAATTACACACGGGGAAACGGTTGCAAAATTATTGGTAAATCTTTTAACTCACACGAATCTAAGAATCTAAGAATTTCTTCTTCAATCGAGTTGTCAACTTGTGGAATGGGCTTCCCTGAAACGTTATATACTGCATTATCGTTGATTCATTTAAACTCCGCTAGACAAATATCTCGCATCAAACCCGCGACTGACTGCGTTTGTAAATGAATAACTTTATTTTATCCCCCCCTCAGTTACTAACCCATCTGTCCCCTACTAACTTCCTAATCCTGCCACGGACATTAGTTCCAGGGCAGTAATTCCCTTTCCAATGTTCCCTTACCCACTCTAAACCACTGTTTGGACACTTGATCCTCAGTGTTTTGGAGGACAAGCAACCTAGAAGGGTCACTAGATCTGTTGTTGCTTGATTTCCTTAGTACTTTGTACTCCTTTCATGTGTTTCTTGTTGATACTCCCTACCCCTTGTGGGAATAAGGGCTGGCTACTGACTAAATTACAAACGTCAAATTAATCCTCTCCGACAAATGACGCGATTTTGAGCCTATTAGGGAAACTTTAAAGCCTTTGTTACCATCAGGGGTATTTAGAAACCTTTAGTTTAGTTACTTTAACCTATGCAGTTGTCTTTGAGTTAGCTGTGGGCAGAAAACTAATTTTGGAGAGGTAATTATAAGAGTGAGAGAACTCTTTCTATTGCTAATCTGGCAACCTCTGCGTCATAAATGCGTGAAATGGTTAAGAGGAGTATGCTGCTGTCACATTTGTTAAATGCTTAATCATCAATCTTGTAATGGAATTTAACCCTTCATTTCCCAAGCATACGAATCGATAAACAAAAACAAAAAAATACCTTCAAAGATATTGACATGTCAGTAAAGTTTTCGATAAATATCCACATGAATGATTGCTGATTAAAGAAGCAGCTCTTGGAATAGGGCGAATTATATTACGTGAATTAGACCATGGCTAATTAGTAGGAAACAAACAAATTAACATTAACAGTAGCCTATACAATTATATTGGGTGTAGTGAAGGTTGGGGTCTTACACGATGGTCAATTTTAGTTCCTCAATTGTTCATCTTTTACATTAACGACCTAGCTTGATTTAGGCCTAATTTAAAATATTGGTAATTTTTCAAATGACACTAAAAATAGGTTGAATTATTGATCCTGATAACGATTCATGCTCTCCAAAAATAATTTGATACACTACCCGAATGGGCAATACATGCAGTTTAGTGAACATTGGGAAATCAACAAAAATGTCAGGATATACAGTATATTTAACAATATTTACTTCGTCAATAATTACACGCCATATATCTCCCGTATGAGGAGCTTCAATAGTTCAATGCATTCTTGTGATGTCCAATTCCATTACCCATCTCCCTTACTCAAGCCAGTAACCACCAGCTAGGCTATATCTCAGAAAAAAAAAATATAATTTGTTTACCAATCTGAGTGGTGACAGGGGCAAGACGTAATATTAGTGGTAGCCTATCTAGATGGGTAAATAACATGGAATTAAGTAACTCAATTATTACAAAAGATTTGGAAGTCATCGCCAGTCGTGATATGAAACCAAAAAATAAACAATGCAACATTGTTTGAAATCAGAGTTTTTAGATAGATATCTAGAAGCGTGAATAACAACAATATGTAATTTTAAAATTTCACCCGTCCTTAGTAAGGCTTCACATGGATTATGGTTTTAATTGTGCTGTCCAGTGTCCATAGATTGATTGGAAGTGACGGTACGAAGAAGAATGGCAAAACAATCCAGAATAATAGAACATTAGAACATCAATAATATTCTAACGCCTGACGACTAAGGCCAAATGACACGGAATTATAGCCAGAATGGGTTAGAACATTTAACAGAAGTAAAAGATTATTGAGGTAGTGAATATGGAAATGACGATGTGGAAAACGGACTGCTGCTCCGTGATAAGCATGCAAATGTTTGGTAGATATGTGAAATAGGCTACCGATTGCTGCAGTAGGATCAATAACGACAGAAAGCTTAGAAACATAATTAGATAGGCACATGGCTGTGATGTGCTGATTGTCAATGGGATCCGCCGTGAATAGGCCAGTCCATGGCATAAAGACTAATATTAGTCTTTATACCATTGGCCAGTCAGCCAATGGAGTCAGTCCTCTGAAAAATCCCTCTTTTATGATTTTTTTTTATGTAGGCCTAGTGGAATCAGGACTCGTATTTGGCAGTTTATTCAGACTAGTATTATACTATTATATTCAGAGTAGAAACGGAGACTAATTTATTAAGAGTAGAAAGGGAATATGAAAGTCAAAGGGTAAATATGACATAGCATGTGTCCCTATAAGTCCTACAGAACCTTGTCAAATTGTATAAACCCTCTAATGAAAAGCCCGATTAAATTGCCAAAATTGGTCAATCCTAATGGGATTAATGAGTATATATTTATTGATTCTCATGATAAACTGGTCTCTCTATTCACCAATGATAACTTAGGTAAAGTATTATTTATTATATTTGCAAACAAGTTATATGCATTCACTAACGGGGGAGGGAAGTAATAGGGGAAGATCTATCCTATATTGCACAGATAGTGGCGGGTGAGATGGCTAGGATGAGTTACTAAACCGAACGTGGTTGTTTTTTAGGTAAACAACCTATGGTATAGACAGGAGTGGTTAATGTGCATATTATATCAAGTCATGCTAGGCTTAATAGTATTTGGACAATATAAGTAAGGAGTTAATTAGTAAGTTAGGGGTATTAGTGGATGAGTAATGAAATTAAGAAGTTATATAATGCTCGGTTAACATGAAATCAGCCAAGAGTGATATGATGGAAAGTATTACTCTGTATGATGACTAGTCTATATATTTTATGCACAATATCAACTAGGACTAACTCACATGTCGTGTGTTCCTAGGCCTCCAACAGCGCAGTCTTCGACCCATGCGTGGTTGAGCTGAAATTTGTCTTGTCAGAGAAAACAACTATTGGTTGGGAGAGAGGTATCCTGACCAGGATTCGAACCCACTCACTCCAGGTATGTTTGGAAGAGTTGGGCACCGTAACCACTCGGCCATGAGCGGATAAAGGTTAGCACGAGTGCCTGTTGATCACAAGTTCCAGGGTTCGAATCTTGGGTGGGTTGTGTGAGGTTTTTCTCAAGTGGCATTACATTTATTCTTATTTGAAGAACCCCCGCCACCTCGGCTAAGTAATTCAATTGTAATCGTCCTGGTACTATTATGGAACCTCTCTGACAGTATCAAGACAACTCGTGCCCAATAATCAATACCCTGGTCAACAAATAGTCGAGCGAAATGAAGCCTAGTTTGTTTGTGCCTCTTGGTTAGCTTTGGCTTGACAGCTGGTGATCTGTTTATATCCCATCTCCTTCAATCTCTTGCGTATAGTTTCTGTAGAAGCTTAAAATTGCAAATGTTGCTTAGCTTCGTCGGCGTTGGAGAATAGATGGTTATACATATACTGTTTAATTTCTTGGTCCTGTTATGGCGTGGTTTTCCGCTTAGCTCCACTTCTATGTCGGTTTGTCAGTTACCCTTCTTCCCACCTTTTTTTTCCACCGGTAAACGTTCCGACACCTCACTCTCGCTCATCCCAACCATACCACGTTCAGCAACCTTAGCAGCCTGATGAACCATGACTTGCTGAATGGATGACGAGGTGTGATGTGGGCAAGAGAGTATTGAGGGTTTTCTGATCACCTCAGTTTCCAATAATTACAGCTTCACGTTTTTTTTTATTTTTTTTTTTATTTTTACCGAAAACAGTTCGACCTGGGAATATATTGCGTGAAGTGTATGCATGGTTGGAGTGGCTGTAGATATGCATGTAATCTGTAATCAGCCAATTGCCGATATCTGGATTTTGAGAGTTTGGTTGACCTGTACGGTACTCGTCCAGCTAGTAATAGACCACCAACACTAAAAAAGACGTCGTAAGTGGCCTTTTATTCCAGAGGCCTATTTATACTGCTAGTTCTAGAGAGGCGCATTGTGTAAGAAGACTTGCCCAAATTTGTCTTTCCCGCCCGGGAATGAAACCTGTGTCCTTTTGGCTGTGAACCAAGTGCGCTAACCAATATGCTACGGGACCACTGTGTGTGTGTGTGTGTGTGTGTGTGTGTGTGTGTGTGTGTGTGTCTAAAATTCTGTAAAATAGAACTTAAATGATATACCCGGTAAACTAAATAATGTTTAGTTATACTCCCATATATTTCCATAGTAGACATAATTTCATCGAAGTTAGATTCTAAAATCATGATCCGGTAACGATAATGTTCTATATTCTAATAGTATCTCATAGAAACAGTAAGAACTTTAGCTGTATATTAACCCTTTGAATACCAGCGACGTTTTTTCAATTTTATTCTAGCTATATTTAGACGATATTATGCAGCTTGGGAAGGATCTGTGGTAGTTAACCCTTAATTAGCGGCGAGCAACATAAGTCGAGTTAAAAAAAGCTGGACTATGTGGCGGCGCTCGACATAACTCGAGTGGCAATTTCAGCACGTAATGTGGCTGAGAGAGAGAGACAAGTGGTGGCAGGAGACTAGCGAGCGTATGACTGCTCCAGACCACCGCGGCGAACCTACTGACACAAATCTCAGCTCCCTCCTCCCTCTCTCACTCGCTACATACTCAATTATGTACTGAAAGTACCGAATTACCTGCTTTTTGCACTCGCGTTGCACGGTTATTGCAAGAAAACTATCCATCGTACAAGGATCGTTATGGTGTCATTCGAAAGCTCTGTTTATGCCCTTTCAGGGATAGGTACTTGTTTTACGTTCTGGGTCTTATTTAGGCATGAAAATGATCACGTAAACAGCCCTATTTTGGCTAAAAACACCCCGCTGTGCGGTACACATAAATAAACCGCATAGGCCGCTCGTAAGGTGTTAAAAGGGCTGGTTGAGATAGTTTCAAGCCTTGTTATGGCTAGAGCCCTTTCCGAAGCTGAATAAAATCGCGTAATAGTTGCTAGAATAGGAAGAAAAGGACGTCGCCGGTACAGTATGTGTTAATACACGTTCTTATCATTAATAATATTACCTGATGCAGATGTTGCAAATAGAACTACTCGTATAACCCAGCACTGTAAGATGATGCAGATTATATCATACCAGTATTATCTAAAGAGTGTTTACCCCTTGAAGCTCTGATGCGTTTTAGCACTTTATTTTGGCTATCATTAGACGATTTTATGCAGCTTAGGAAGGATCTGTGGTTATTAATATGGTAAAGACTAGCTCAATCAACCCTCTGACTTCTATATACCCTTCCTAATCTGAATAAAATCGTCTAATACTTACCACAACTCAGAACAGAAATGCGTATCGGATCTTGAAAGGGTTAATTAGATAAAAGAACACAATTATTTACACCTCATTGTTTTATCAAGGAAGTCAGTGAAGAATGTGGGTTTATAACACTGAACTTTGCCTTCCGTTTCTGTTTGTGCGTGTGTGCTAATTAATCTACAAATAGTGTAGCGTGAACATTGATTGATATTAACCTCAGAGAGAGAGAGAGAGAGAGACTTCTAATATGATACAAACAAATAATGATAGCAATATTGTCATATGTAGCACCCAGCATGCTAGTACTGTGTCTGTGTGCCCTGGTTGTGGTAGCTCAGGCGGTGGCGCCTGCCTAGACACCACGGCCCCTGCTAGACACGACCACACACACGGGCTTAGGACGGGAGTGCAAACTAGACAGGTGCCACGTACCTAATATTGTCGCAAAACTTAGTTGGGCTACTGTACAAGATCTGGTCGACGTGTGATACCACCTCAACGATGGGCTCCAATTTCTGGCCTACATACGTACGGCGGGGCCATCCAAACGCTACCTTGCCACCGCCGCACCTGTCCACCCCACCAAGTGCTACATCTACGTTACCACACCTGATCACCACACTTAGTGCGAGGTCGACATTACCTGATAGCCTCACGACCTCCTCGGTACACACTCCACCAGCATCCACTGTTCGGGTCACTACTCCTCCAGCCCCTGCAGTGACCGTACCCTCTCCAAGTGCCCCTACTACTACAACACCTTCTTCTGCACCTACGTCAGCCATGAAGATCAACTGCGTTATGGTGCCAGATGGTCTAAAGACGTCGCCTGTCAACTCCCCTCACCATATGGTACAACTTGCTTCAGAGGCGAAACGACCCCTTCATGTGCACATGGCCATGGACATCTCCAAACCTGCGGATGTCCCAACTACAATGTGGCTACTTACAATGCAGAACCTGTCCCCCGTCCTCAACACTTCCACTACTCGGTCGTATATCCTGAAATCGCGAGGTCGCGACTTTTCCTTCGCCGACGGTGGTGAAGTGACGGGGTTGGTGAGAACGGGCGCCAGGGAAACCTCCTGTAAGATTTTGAGCCTACAAGTACAGAAGAAACGAAGGAAACAACGTTTACCCGAGCACCCCATTACCTCAGGAATTTCCCAGACTCTATGGGACACGGGACCGGGTCATCTAGGAGAGTCACCCCAGGTAAAGGGAAATCCTGATGTCCTATCACAGCAGCGGTTTCAAACTACGCTCCCCAATCACCAGCCACCATGTGTTCAGACACCGGATTTGCAGTATAACGAAGAGATGTTTATGCAAGTAAAACACCAAAGGCCCGAATGCTACCGGAACAAGTGGAACTAATTAGGTCTATCAATTATGATGGGCCTGGAGAACCATCCAACATAACAGTAGAAGAAAGGATAAGCGAACTATTACCAAGTTGGCCAAAGAGCTTCAATTATGAAGTAATCAGTATAATAATTATTACATGCATACTAGGCTAAGTAACTATCACCTAAGTGTTAAATAAAATAGCTATTATCCGTATGTACCTAACAATTATTAACACGTATGTCTTAGTTAAGTATTAACCATCACAACTTGATCATAACGTATTACAATATCCTTTTTACATTGAATTCCTATAAGTGAGAGGCAAGAATTAAGTCAAACATAGCCTCAACGAAAATATAGGAAAAGTAATCAAACAACCACTGGGGTAATGTCCTTAATTCTGAGAAGAACGGGACATATAACAGCAGTGGAGCCATTGTCTTGCCTTCCCCCCTGCCCTGAGAACACGCCGAACCTGTTGTGTGCATTCTGAAGTCCGGATCCTGAAGTCCTGATTGTGAGAAGCAGTTCCTCCTGAAGTGCTGCCCTGTGGACCTACGTTCAACGTCGGCCAGACTTTCTCTCAGCTCTCTACCCTCCTCTATTACCCTAAGTGTTTCTGCGTATCTTACGTTGTGATTATTGCTGTGAAGGTAAGGTTAAAATATGTGAATATTACAGTGATTAATTATCTATAGATCTGTGTCCAAGATCCTTATTCATTGCGTATGTGTTAATCTCTCAGAATATGTAGTGATTGTTATCTAGATCTGTGCCTAAGATCTAAGTGTTCATATCTTATATAAATCTCCTAGAACGTATTACGGATACGCTACATACTTGTGTTCATTAAAGCACCTATCCAAATACTCACAGATTTCCCTTGTATATGTCTAATTCTATTATGTATGTTGCAAGTTGAAGTCGAAGTGCATTACGTGTAATTATTCCCTTCTTTAAATAATCACCTGTTACCTAGAACCTACGCTCAATTTCAAATTCTGTTTGTATCAGTTCCCCCTCGTTGTGAAGAATTGTTATTAGTTTTTATATATACTTTCTTCCCGAGATTACGAATTTACGCTCGTTCGTTTAAGCGTTATTGTAATTATTATATGAACCGTATTTATGTTCATTTGATTACTGATGTAGATAATTCTGATTCTTCTCGTCTAGGAATTCTAGCCTTGCATAGTTTCTGTAATATAATTATTCATTATTCGAATACAACGCTTATTGTGTGAATTCTTCACAAGACTCTGTTAACTCATTCAGATATCTTATTATACCTTTTGGGGTATTTCATTTAGTACAACTTTGTCGTGTACGTCATTTACCTATAATTAATATTGTACTTAATTATTCGTATACGCTAATTTTATTTAAGCGTTCCTCAGTATTGATTAACTACGTTAATTCTGTTAACTGTACTTTATATCAATTTTCGCTTAAGAGATATTGATCCTTGATTCATTTATAATCAGAGAGTAAATATTAAATCTGAATTCCTCGAATCGATTTAATATTACATATATCGATTGAAGGAACATATGTTCAGATCATAATTTACCCAAATTATGTTAATAGTAAGTTGAATCGTAAAAGTAATCCAGCATATCATTCCCCTTAATTGCAACTCTTTCTCCCAAGTACTTAAGATCATAATCGCACAAATAGTAAATAGAATTTCCAAGATCTCAGTAACTAGAATGACCTGAGCTATTTACCTGGTCATTAGCCACCCCTACCAGGGCTAATTTACCTGCCCACGAGCGCCCCTCACCACCGGTGAGCGTTACTCGAACCAACCGTGCATGTACTTGTTTTATTTCTCAATTCGCTTCATTCTCCCATACCCGGGGAAACTTGTGTTTTAATAAAGAATAAATATATGTTAGACACTCGACTCACATATATATTATTATCAAGGGTTGATTCTCTATGTCACGTGTTCTTTCTTATTAATTGTATATTTCCTATTTCATATTACCACAATAGGTTATAATTTGTGTTTTGGATCAGAGACTGAATATTTATGCATTACATGTGTTGCTTACTGTTTCTTGTAATAGTTAAGTTAACCCTCAGTCCTCATTTAGCTCGATGCATCCGTGATCTTAACATTGAGATTATTAAGCAACGCATTGAGAGATCCGGAGTATACCGCAAGAATCAATAAGTATATTAACCCTATGCCATATAAACTATATGTGTATAATTTACATGTGTGTTGTCATTGAGTTTTGTAGCACCTGAATGAATACCTATTTTTGTGGTTAAGAACGTGTTCGATGTGTTCCTGTTGAGGACACTTACGGTCTATAAGTCCATAACTGGATTTTAGTGCAGACTGGATAACGAGATATAAATATTATATACTGTATATATAATACCAGTATATATATATATATATATATATATATATATATATATATATATATATATATATATATATATATATATATAAATAGAGGTAAAATCACAAATACGTGTGATCAAATTGTGTAGTAATAATTTTTGTATTTACAGTATATGCTAGTTAGCAACTCACAGAAGATTTAGGACGGGTATTTTAGCATCACTCTCCGTCTGTTTTCTTGTATTACCCTGAAGATGTCTTGAGAGAATAGACAAAAGCTTGGTGTTCCATTGTTTAAATTTTCCTAGCGAGTTTTATTATATATATATACCGGTATATATATATATATATATATATATATATATATATATACTGTATATAATGTATATATATACATATTCTGACATACGGAGCCCTGTATGTTAATTTAAGTGTTAGAATTAGAGTTGAAGGAGTGCCAAACTACCCAAGCGGCGAAGCAGACTAGCGAGCGAACTAGCGAGTGGGAAACCAGCTCGTCCGCATACCAGCAAACAAGCCTTCACACCTGCGTGCGTCATAGGGGACCCTGCAAACTATTTCGATGACCCGACGCTATGATGTATGATCGACGCCAGGAGACCCCATTGGACCACGCACCTGCTACGCAACTCGAGGAGCTGTGATAGGGGCGCGCACCATCACTCGCCTCCTGATTCGTTCCTACACCATCATTGTTTATTATATAAGACCCGAGTAGTGGGCATTCAAATCAGTCTCATTTGGAGTTGGGAAGGTGAACTTGCAGCTGGAAGAAGACGGGGTGAAGTATTATAATGGGATTGTGACTGTCAGTCAGATTATATAAGTGTGTGTTAAGTGTGTTCCGTGTAAACACTTACGTTATGTTGGTTAGTGAGATATGTGATTGGGAATTAACGTTAACGCTACTATTATGTACTTAACTATTTGATTGGGAATTAACGTTAACGCTACTATTATGTACTTAACTATTTGATTGGGAATTAACGTTAACGCCAGTATTATGTACTTAACTATTTTAGTTGACTAACTTGTGGACTAAATCAACTCTTTAAGTAATTGGGTTATGATGAAAGTAATACTATTGTTTTATATTAATACATACGAGTTCTTTCATTTTCTTTTAATTAGCTTACATTGCTTAACAGTGCTTAGTACGGTAATACAATTGTCTCTTATTAGTAATATCGCCTTAGACTAACATGGCTGTTTTAATGTTACTTTTAGTGATTTCCTAAGTTGAAGAAAATTCTTTTAGCTTCAAAATATTATTTTTGCTTTTCATATTATTTGAGTGAGACCTGAATCGAATCTATGAAGCGATCCTGTAACTTAATTTACTCATAATCAAACCTCAATGTTACGTGGTTAAGAAATACATTTAACTAATTATTAAATATATATCTAACTTTTTATGTGACTTTGATATTAATCCTGATGATAATAATATAATACTATTAACGTAAGACAAGAACCAAGAATAATTACATTAAATATAAATAAAAGGACATATAAGAAAACTAGCTATTCATTTCAAAAAGGGTAAGAGACAGAAATATTCTTACCTCAATATTTATCTTTCAAGACTTTTTATAGAATTAATAGTACTTCTTTAGATATAACTTCTTGGTTCATAACCAGTCTACTAAGCTTCGGTTAAATAATAATTCTTTATAAATACTACGTGACTTTAATTAGTTTCAGTATTTTTTCATAATTAAAGAGTATCAGTCAATAAAGGATACCAAGTCCTAAGATCCAAAAGGAAAGGAAGCAACAACAGTAAATAATTTTATTAGATTTTACTTTTGTTTTGCCTTCAGCTGACTGATACCTTAATATATATCTCTGTGCTATCTAGATTCATCAAGTTAACCACTTGAGGATCAAGATACGTAACAATATATATATATATATATATATATATATATATATATATATACCTTGAGGTCGCCCAATATGCGAGTTTCCAGTGCTCGAAAACTCTAATACGCATGGGTGGACGGAAATAACCCTAAGCTTTGCTTAAACGACGGGTACATCTAATACACGAATCGAGAGTGAAGAAGTAGCCAAATTCGTCATTCCCCCTTAGTAAGCGGGTGCGATCTAATTTTAGTGAGCCCGGGCGAGCCGTTGACTGCCTTAAACACAGTTTTATGGCCGAGGAGAACTGCGATAATGAAACTGAAGAACTTATTGTAATAATTGTAATTAGTGCCGAGGTACCAGGCTCCTCCATCATGGACACCCATTTCCCCCTAAATTCATACAATAAATACATATTATTTGAGGAAAATACTTATATATATATATTATGAGGACATTACTTACCACACAGACTTTATTTGAAATCAGTCATATACTGGATAGCCTAGCCTAATTCATTGGCATAACTTCGCCGCTTTTGTCTGACATGGTGACGACGACTTGTCGATAGGCTAGACTGGCGTTTGGTCTCTGTTTTGATGGTCCTGGACATTTAATTCCTTCATCATTACCACCAAGCCCACTGTCCCTATCACTAAATGCACTAAAGGTCTTAACAAACGAATATGATTTGATGTTCAGGCAGAACAAAATTTGTAAACAGGTAGTTTTCCAACACAATGGTGGTCAACCTGTTCACCAATCATAGCCGCCGATGTTCTGTGACGTCAAGCCTATCACCTAGTGAATCCCTGATGAAGTATCGGGCGCCGTGTTTGAACATTCTTGTCGGCATGGACCACCCAAAAATGTCGAAAATATTCCAACATTGAGAGGTGTCGTCCATATCTAATTATCCCATTGAAAGTTAGGTTCCCAATACGCGAGGCCGTGCGTCGCCCATAAACTTGCATATTGGGGGTCCTGACTATATATATATATATATATATATATATATGTATATATGTATACATATATATACTGTATATCTTCTATCAATAATAAATTCACTGAACTATCCAACTCTAGCTCTTCCCAAGCTTTCTGGCATCTAGCCAAAAACCTCTCCAACAATTAATCTTCCTCGTCTTTCCCTCCCCTTCCCCACTCTCATGGCACAACCATCACTTCTTCCTCTGACAAAGCTAAACTCTTCGCTCAAAATTTTGCTAGAAACTCCAGCTTGGATGATTCCAGTGCTATACCTCTCTCTCTACCCTCCTCTCTCTTAATTATGCCTAATATCCTAATCTCTTCTAAAGATGTACTTTCTACCCTCTCTGGGCTTAATACTAAAAAGGCGTACAGTCCAGACGGTGTTCCTCCTGTTGTACTTAAAAACTGTGCTTCCGTGCTGACTTCCTGCCTAGGCAAACTCTTTCGTCTCTGTCTATCCTCTAACGTCTTCCCTTCATGCTGGAAATTTGCTCACATTCAACCTGCCCCAAAGAAGGGTGACCGCTCTGAACCCTCCAACTATCGTCCAATTGCTCTCATCTCTTGTATTTCTAAAGTTTTTGAAACTATTCTTGCTTCCAAATTTCTAAAGCATTTCTCTTCTCATAATCTGCTCTCAGATCGCCAGTATGGCTTCCTTAAGGGTCGCTCTACTGGTGATCTTCATTCATATCTTACTAACTCTTGGTCATCCTCCTTTCGGGACTTCGGTGAGACTTTTTCTATTGCACTAGACATATCGAAAGCCTTCGATAGAGTCTGGCACAAATCTTTAATTTCTAAACTACCCTGTTTCGGTTTCTATTCCTCCATCTGTGCCTTTGTCTCTAATTTCCTTTCCGGCCGTTCCATAGCTGCAGTTGTGGACGGCCATCGCTCACTTCTTCACCCTATAAACTCCTGTGTTCCTCAGGGCTCTGTCCTATCTCCTATTCTCTTTCTAATGTTTATAAATGACCTTCTCAACTGTACCTCAACTCCCATCCATTCATACGCAGATGACTCAACCTTACACTACTCCATTAGTTTTTCAGAACGCCCAAGCCAGCAATTCCTCAACGACAAACGGAATGAAGCCATAGAACACTTAAATTCTGATCTAACTACTATCTCCAATTGGGACAGAGAAAACCTTGTTACCTTTAATGCTTCCAAAACCCATTTTCTCCATCTATCTACCCGTCAGGAACTCCCTGCGGACTATCCCTTATTCTTCAACAATACACAAATCAATCCTTCATCTTCTCTCAATATTCTTGGTGTCTCTTTTTCTTCTGCTCTCAGTTGGAAGGACCATATTACCAGTCTTGCTAAGGCAGCCTCCCAGAAGCTGGGTGTGCTCAACTGCCTTAGGGGGTTCTTTACCCCTGCACAGCTTTTTACTCTGTACATGGGCATAGTGCGTCCTTGTATTGAGTATTGTTCACATGTGTTGGGAGTTTCCTATCACACTGCTCTCCTAGACAAAATTGAAATGAAGGCCTTTCGTATCATTAACTCCCGTCCACTCACGAACTCTCTGCAATCTCTCTTTCTTCGCCGCAATGTTTCATCTCTCTTGCTATTCTATCGCTACTATAATAATCAGTGTTCCTAAGAGCTTTCCCAGTGTATACCACCTCCTTTACGTAGGGCATGTGGTATCCGTCTTGAAACACAATCCCATCCCTACTCTGTGCAACTCTCCAACCCAAGAGTGAAACATTACTCTCAAACTTTCTTCTATTCAACAGCTGAGCTCTGGAACTCTCTCCCAGAATCAGTCGTTCCCTCTTCCTATGACTTAAACTGCTTCAAACTCTGTGTGTCCAGGCATTTAGGCTCGAACGTCCCTTGATTTTGGCCCTGTCACTCTTTCAACTTTGGGGGAGGCACTCGCTATAGGAAGTCCTGCCTTTTGCCTCCCTCACTCTCAAAAAAAAAAAATATATATATATATACCGGTATATATACTGTATATATATATATATATATATATATATATATATATATTTATAATTTCTTGTAGACAATCCAGGTTACAGGAAGCAGCCATTTTAGTATCAATAAGTTTATAATTTTACTTCAATATTTCTGGCAATGTTCCTCGGGTATTCAGGGAGCTTGTAGAGTAGATCTTCATAGTTCTGGTTTGGCCTTGACGTTTCGACTTGTTCACAAGTCATCTTCAGGAGAAGAAGTGATAAGCGATGAACAAGGAGTCGTATTTATAGGGGTTAGGTTGATCTCGTAGGTGAGGTGGGAGGAGCTAGTTCTAGCTCTATGTGTACTGACTGGTGATGCGCTTGCGCAGAGCAACGCGATAGCTGTGTCTCGATGCTAGTTGGCTAGGAGTGCTTGCACTTTCATTCTTCATGGCTGTGGTGGTGGGAGGGGCAAGGAGGCGAGTCCGCGTTGCTAGTTGAGGGCACAGGGTTCCTGTGGCATAGATGGGAGTATTTGCAGGTCTTGTGTTTGATTATTAATGGTGGGTCGTAGAGAGAGCATGTGTAGTGCTTTAAGAATAACAAGTCGTCTGGGATCATTCTCTTTATCTATAACAGTAGTATGTTTTTTTCTAGGTCAGGGTGGCTCAGGTCTTGTTGGTGTTGATGTTTGTGATTTTCTTTCATTGCTCCAGATTGAAGGTGTAGAGTTAGCCGACTTGATAGACAGGTTTGCGTCATACCAATGTATTTTTGAGCTCCACAGTTCTTATTAATGCATATATGTTGGCATATGACGTGGATGTCACTTATCGGGCACTTGCTGGTGGTGGAGCGGTTCTTGAGGATGAGGTTGGAGGTTTTAGGTGATTTGTAGTAAATGGTGAGTCTGATTTTGTTGTCAGGTTTGTTGGGGTGTACATCCCTGTCTATAATTACCCTTATTATTTTCTCATCAGTTTCGTAGTTGGAAGACATATAATTCCGATGGTACAGTTTGATGGTCTCTGGGATGTTGGTGTTGGGGTTGTACTGTACCATTTCTCTAATTGTCTCTTGATGGTGATGGAAACTTCAGTGTTGGAATATCAGTTGCTGATGAGAACTTGGGATGATCTTTCCAGTTCTTAGTGGATGTCCTGCCATGTGGTACAGTGGGTGAGGGCCCTCCTGACATAAGCCAAGATGGTGGACTGTAGGTAGCGTCGGGGGCACTCACTGTTTCCATTTAGGCATAGTCCATTGTTGGTAGGGTTTGTGTATAATGAATCCATTGTTGTGGTTGGAGATAAGGATGTCCAGGAAGGGGAGTCGTCCGTCGGTTGATTCTTTGTAAGTGAAGTGGAGTCCTGAAGCGGCCGTGAATCGTTGTTGTACGTCCCATATTTCACTGATGTCCTTAGCTCAAACAAATATATCTTCAACATATCTGCAATAGATGTAGGGGCGGTTGGTCTCCAGGAGCTCTTCTTCGATGGTCCCCATACAGAAGTTGGCGAAGAGAGCTCCTAGGGGGCTGCCCATCGCTACGCCGTTAACTTGTTTCCGCGTGGGCAGGTGAAGGGGGCCTCTTTGGTGCATAGCTCCAGTAGAGTCTTCATGGCTTTTTCTGGGAAGTCCAGTGCTGTAGTATCGGGGCAGTGGTAGACATGGCGTAGGATGAAGTCTATTGCCCTATCCACCGGTACATTGGTGAATAGGCTCTCGACATCAAGGGAAGCGATGATTTGATCTTTAGTCGTTGGGGATTCTCGTAGGATATCAAGGGAGTCATTTCAGGATGAGAGGTTATATTTGCTTGGAGCGTAGGGAGTGAGGAGGATGTTGAGTGGCTTGGCTAGCTGGTACGTGGCTGTGGGAATCTGGGAGACAATGGTTCGTAGGTGGTTCCCAGGTTTGTGCATCTCAATTGTACCATAGGCGTATCCATTGGAAAATTATCCTATTAGTTTCTTAACACACCAGCCGCAGGGCCCCACATATGTAGGGTGAGAGAACCATGGCCACCCCTGCGACAATATCCGGGCGGGATGTTGAGCACATTATCGGCTCTGAGAGAGAGTCCACGCATTGGGAGGACGATAGGCGAGCTCTGACCGCTCAGCATGGACCTAGTCCCGCCACTGATATAACCTCTGTACCATCCCACACCCCAGGCCTCGCGAGAACAAGGAAAAACTAGGGAATTTACTGTATTCTAGGGTTTTTGCCCTCGTGTTGCACGATCGTTGCAAAAGAACCCGTGGTCATACAAGGATGATTCAGGTGTCATTGGAAAGCTCTATTATCGCCCTTTCACGGATACATAATTGTATTACGCTCTGGCTCTTGTTTATGCATGAAAAAGAGCATGGCATGAAGCTCGTTTAGGGTAAATATGCCCGCCAGGCAGGTAGTAGAAGTTACAAACATCCCCGTTTGACAGGGGTTAAGGTGGATCCCTCCTGCTTTGGCATTTATAGCGGTTGTGGTGGTGTTAGCTTTCATCTTCATTTCTTCAGTTGGATTACATGTTATCTTCTTAAGTTTCTTTTCGTCTCCCAGTATTTTGTCCATTTTTCGTAGGTATTCCTCTCTGTCGTGGATGACCAGATATGTGGCATTGTCTACTCTTCTGATGATGATGTCATGGTTCTCACATAGTAGTTTGGCTGCCTGGAAGTGGGTCTTGTTGAGAGTTTTGCTGTGGTGTGATCCTTTTGTTTTGGCGGCTTCGGCGAGTAGGGTGGGTTGGAGGGCGGAGTTGGTGGTGACCTTGCCACCTTTCTCTAGTTGTGTGATGTCGTCAAGGAGGATATCGATTTTGAGTCTCTTACGGTGGGGTTTCGGTTTATTGATGTAGAGGCAGTTGAGGCCCTTGCTGAGTAGGTCGTCTTGTTCGGGAGTCAGTTTGGTGTAGGTTAAATTGATGTATCCTGTAGTAGGCCTAGGTAGATTTATATTGCCACCGTATAGACTTGAAAGCTTATTGATGTTGGTGCTTTCTACTTTATGTCTGTGTTGTTCTTCTAGTTGGTGGAGTCTTTGGTTGATTGGGTGACGAAGTTCACCTGGTATGGTCTCACTTTCCCCCGACTGTATGAGGGCGTCTTGTTCTCTGCGTAGGATTTTGTCCATTTCTTGTTTCTCGGTTGATTCTTCACGTACCAATTCCTCGCGGAATTTACGTGTGCTGGTCCTATTTCTGGCATTCTGGTTGTGGATTTTAATATTCGTATAGTAGTAGATTTTCTTGTAGACAAACGAGGTTAAAGGAAGCAACAATTTCGGTATTAATAAGTTCATTATTTATTACTTCAATATTTCTGGCAATTTTCCTCTGGTGTTCAGGGAGCTTGTAGAGTAGATCTGGATAGTTCTGGTTTGGCCTCAACATTTCGACTTGTCCACAAGACAGTCATCTTTAGGAGAAGAAGCGATAAGCAATGAACAAGGAGTCATATTTATAGGGGTTAGGTTGATCTCGTACGGGAGGTAGGAGGAGCTAGTTCTAGCCCTGTGCGTCCTAATTGGTGGTGGGCCGGCGCATAGCGACGTGCTTTCTGTATCTCAATGGTGGTTGGCTAGGGATGCTTGCCCTGTCATCCTGCGTGGTGGTGGTGGTGGTGGGAGGGGCAAGGAGGCGAGTCCGCATAGCTGGTTAAGTGCACAGGGTTCCTGGGGCAGGAGTGTGTCTTTTCATAGATGGGAGTATTTGCAGGTCTTGTGTTTGATTATCAATGATGGATCGTAGAGATAGAATGTGTAGTGCTTCGAGAATAGCAAGTCGTCTGGGATCATTCTCTTTATGTATGACAGTAGTATCTTTTTCTAGGTCAGGACGACTCAGGTCTTGTTGATGTTGATGTTTGTAATGTTCATTGATTGCTCCAGATTGAAGGTGGAGTTAGCCGACAAGATAGGGGGTTTGCGTCATACCAATGTATTTTTGAGCTCCATAGTTCTCATTGTTGCATATATGTTGGTATATGACGTGGTTGTCACTCATCGGGCTCTTACTGGTGGTGGGGCGGTTCTTGAGGATAAGGTTGGAAGTTTTAGGTGATTTGTAGTAAATGGTGAGTCTGATTTTGTTTTCAGGGTTGGTGGTGTGTAGTTTCAGTCGGCCACAAGAAGTAGATTAGGTGAAGCTAGGTTAGAAAAGGTAAATATATTTAGCAAAGTCGTCCGCTGTGAGTAGGTAAGGTTAAGTAAGTTAATGTTTGGTAAGTTAACCCGTCGAGCCCCGGCTAGTTTTGTATTTTTTGTTCACCAGAACCCGGCCGGTTTTCAAAAAATGGTTTTATTCCAGAAACAATAGCGAATGGGTTAGGAATGAAGGAAAAACCACGAAAAACCGCTCAAAAAGCTTAAAGAATGGTCCTACAGAGCCCCCGAAAACGTATTTTACAAGAGTAAAAAATTGAAGGCAATTTCCCCAAAAAAACAGGTTATTGCGCGCTCACGCGCACGCACGTGGACTTTGAGAGTTTTCAACCATCAACACGGTTGCGTGGGATACGTACACAGTTTCCATACAAATCTGAGCCCTCTCGAGTGGCTACACCTGAGGTTACGGTCGGAGCAATTAGGGTGACTCGTCAGACGCGTCGCTGGGGCTGTGCGTTACATACATCGCCGACGCGCCAGACGCGTCGCTGGTGCTGGACGGGTTAAGGTTAAGTAAAGTTAAGGAGGGATTGGCGTATTTATATCCTCATTTATATTTTTTTTTATAATTTATTTAGTCTCCTCCCTAGACCTCCATCAAGCTTAAACACAAAATAAAAACCTTCCTTGAAGATAAATTTGTACATATGTCGATGGAAAAATGTCCCGGCCGAAGGTCAGTTTCTCTTAAAATACAGACTCGCTATCACTCGCCAGGAAAATATCGACACCTAAATTACACAATAGTCTTGATATCGACAATGAAATGGGGCAAAAGGTCTAAGACTTGTCAAACTAATGGACCAAGCATCATACAATTGGAAAATTAATGGGGTTAAACATGAGGAAGAAGGGGGACCCGAAAAACGGTAAAAGTAGTGAGATGCGACAGGGAAAAGAAATGCCAACCATTCCCCTCCAGCACCAAGCCACAACCAACACCACCTCAACCACGCCATTACGCATTGCTTGCATAACAACACAAAGCAACGTGGAGCGGCGCCCCCCAGCAGCTCAGCATCATCGAGGTAAAGGAATAAAGAAAACCAAGGGAAACCAGGTCAAAGCAAACCCGGGTAACTCTGATAAAAACCTAGTGATCAAAGAAAACCAAAGTCTCCCAGTGTTCCTAGAAAACCAAAATAATGGGAGAGACTACCCTAGCCACTTTGATAAACACATGGCCAACAGTGAATATATGCAAAGTGATAATCAAAGCTTTCCGTGTGCCCCTATACTCGTAAATGAATCAAACCGTGTTAGAGTGAAGAATCCTATCCACCATTCCTCCCAAATAAATACTCTCAATAACCTCAGCATAAATCATCATATGTAATAGTAGACCATTCCCAGATAACTAGTCAAAATCTTTCTCAAATACCCTTACCATCCCCAATTCATGATCAAAGGCTTCCCATCTCATCCACACGCAAGATAAAAAGAATAAACACAGTTAGTGCGACCGGCTTGAAGGAAGCAAACAATAGCAGAGGCTCACACATGTCCCTCTTGCCCCAGAGTCCGGTCTCCTTGATGCCGACCAAATCCGACTCACTATGCGTGTTGGGCATAGAAAAAGCAAGCCTTCAACCCTCAGGTTCAGATACCATTCTGGGTTTGGAAATTCCAACAATATGTACAAGTAAACGTGAGGAACCTCATTCCTTATTTACTGTATTGTATTCGTATATAAGAAGCTCAGTAGATAGTTCTCTTGCAAGTAACGTTTTATGCGAGCATGCAAAAGAAACCCTTGACTTCTCACAGACCAGCCACTCAAGTCTTTCTCAAGACTCTGTGTTTAATCACAGTGCTGAGATTGATTTATTGGTTGAGACACCCTTCGATCAGAGCATATTAGGTGACTCTAGTACTTTTGATGCAAGTGTAGATAACCTTTATCAGACTACATTTGCATTACTGTACTCGTTCGAAAATCCAAATAGTTTGCCTTTGACTTATCCGCCAATGCCTGTTAATACCTTCAGTATTCCAAGTGTAGGGGATTCTTTATCTTCCATTAGACTCAACGCGGATTGTGACCGAGGATGTGTCGAGCCGAGGAAAGAAAGAGAGGGAGACGAGTGTGCCCCACAGCTGTTCGGGCCGGAGCCTACCGAGGGGATGTGAAGCCCTAGGCCTTGTAGTAACACGTGCCGAGATAACTACAGCTACACCAGTGCACCATATTCGATCTACCAGTGCCCCCTCTCTCTACATAAATAATTTAAGTGTTTCTTATGGTCGTATTACGTAACGATGATTGTTGTGAGGGTCTAGACCAAGGTATGATAAGGTTCACTCAATATTAATGTAACGCTAGATTTTCTATTCTTCCCTCTGTTCCTTTACTACCAGTTGCTCCATTGCGGAAGAACACTTACACTGCTATCAGGCGGAAAACGTTTATATACTTCTACGAATATAGGCTCCTATATTTACTAAGGTAGAAATATACAAAAGATATCAGGGGGGGGGGGAGGGGGGGAATAAATACACACATATTACACATCAACTTGAACACTTACTCAGATCTTAGTTTATATGCTACATATAGTCAGGGTACAAGTCCAATAGTGATTAGTTCAAGTTGTGAGTAATTTAGTTCTCAGTCACATATTTATGACTATTATATTTATTACAAGTTTATGAGTTTCTAATTCATATTTATGACTCTAAATTTATTTCATTTAATTATCTATTCAATAATTCAAGTCGTTTAGACTTATTGTTCGATTAGAAATCAAATACTGTCCTATTGTCCATACTTATCAGTGCTACGTTATTTACCTCGCAGTAACTATTTTCTATACTTTTGCCAAGCCATATTTAAAAGCTTGTTTATATATATCAGGACTTTATTTATTGTGATTTGAGACTTATCATATCTTATGTTATTCATTGTCTGTTCAATTGTTATTATTGCTATTATTCTATTTATATGAATGTTATGATTATTGTTCCAGAGAGATATTGAGATTATACCTTAGTTATTAAGGAATTAAAAGTGTAAACCCACTAGTGTGCATTTTGTGTCCATTGCTTATTACTGAAGTATTGTATATAGAGTCAAGGCTACTTTTGGCCCAGTAGAGAGGCATTTCAGTTTACGGTTAGCGCAGATTCCTAAGGTGAAAATCGCAATCAGTCTATATCACGTTTTCTTATGAATGTGGCATAACACTGGTGGCAGCGGTGTCTCAACTTGGAAAGATAGCTTTCGTTTTTATATCTACACTCGGTATAATCAACACACATTCACCATGGCTGGAAAATTACTTGAAATTATTTCTTTTAAACCAGAGGATAATGATATTCATACCTATCTCGAGGTGGTCAAGCCCGTGCTTGACATAGTATTCAAGGAGGATGATACCTCAAAGATTCACACGGTAGTAATGAAGTTGGGACGGCATATGTCTCTCGTTTCTGGCTTTGTGCGTGACACCCCTCATTTGACCTGGGCGCAATTCAAAAATTACACGAAGAGCGCCATTAATCCTTCCCTAGGTAAAATAATAGCTGCTCAACAGTTCCACAGTGTCCAATTTTCAGGAAAACTCGATGTTACTATTAGTCAACTCAATCAACTAGTGGTACCCGTCTTTCCAAATTAGGCCCATGCAATGAGAAAAGAAAACATGTTCACAGCTCTGTTACGTACTTTACCAACATAAGTGAGGGATCATTTCGCCATAACAAAACCAAAAGGATACGACGAAGACCTCCCATCGTCAGGCGAATTCTGGCAGTCCAGAAAATGAGAAAGACAAAATCGCCACGATCAGTAAAGCCACCACCAAGCCTCAACGCCCGTCTGCCACTTCTGCACCAGCTCCATTCAATTGTTCAGCCGACAAAATGGAAGACTGGGCCTGGATCAGGCCCTCAGATTGGAAACCCTGTAACCCCAAGTGTCCTCTATCATCCCTGAAGAAGTCTTTTTTCAGAGCTAGTGACTCGTCTCCATAAACTCCCTCAGTTTTGGGGCCAGATCCCCTGGATCAAGCCAAGGCGGGTAGCTACCATTACTGAAGACCGATCTGCAGGGATCGACGATGCTGTAGAAGAAGGATTACCAGAAGATGCCATGGTACTGGAAGAGTCCTCCAATATGCAAGATATTCCGGGTCTTTCATCCGCCCCGCCCACCTTTCGTCAAACTGGCGGGGGCTCGTGATAGGACAGTCTCATGTGCAGGAAAGCCCCCATTTATAATCACCTTACTATCTAAGGTATTAAATCTAGACTTTTGATTGCCACGGGCGCAGCTCGTTCGTGTCTCTTTTCTTCTTATTTTGCTAAGAACAAGGCCACTCTTGGGCTTCACCAACTCTCCTTCATCATACTAATAGATGCAAATGATGTCATTATTCCAAACAGAGGACAAACAGCCCCTCTTTATGTAGCCACCCAAACCCCAGATCACGGTCAGCACTACCCTTTCATGATTTTTCCATCTGCTGAAGCCAATTATGATAGTTATCTTGGTTTCGATTTACTAACCTCGCTACGTACAACCATCGATTGTGTAGACAGATTGCTCAGTTTTGCCCCCCATTCACCCAAAAAAACAAAAAAAAACATAATCAGCGAACCTAAAGCCATCCAACCTATTCGCACCATTAACCCAGTCAGCGAACCTAAAGTCATCCAACCTATTCGCACCATCAAGACATCTCAGGCAAAAACTGTCACGCTACCCCCTCACCACAAACAGTGGATTTTCATTGTGCCAACCCTACCAGGCGAATTAATCCTAACCCCTAGACTCCAGAGCCCCTTTGATAGGGATTGCCTTACCGCACCCACTATCATGCCTGAAAATGTAAATCAAGTAAAAATTGCAAATATATCTGACCATCCCCTAGCTTTGCCAAAGGGGTTAACCATAGGGGAATTAGATAATCATGATAAAGAACTATCCATACCTGATACTGAAGCCTCTGTCCCAACCCCAAAATTCCCTGCAATACCACCTCAACTGACTCAACAACAACAACAAGATCTACGAAGTTTGATCACTTTGTTCCAAGACATCTTCGTCACATCGAGCCGAGACGTAGGGAAGACTCAAGTACTCAACCACCCTATTCACACCGTAGGACTTCCTATCCGGCAACAAATTAAACGTACAAAAAAACATCCAACGTAAAGAAGAGGAAACTCAAGTACAAGATATGTTAGACACAGGTGTAATTCGCCCTTCCACTATCCATGGTCTTCTCCAGTTGTACTTGTGCGAAAAAAAGACGGATCTACCTGATTCTGCATCGACTACCGCCAGCTCAATGACATCACTATTAACCTAAGAAGTGCGCATGGGGGTAATTAGAAACGTCCCCCTGTGCTGACGTATTTGAGCTGTTTCCATTACTAAAATATTCATTTTACCATAAATAGCATTAATACCCATACGCGCCTATTATGGGTTGATTATAAAAGTATTAACCTGAAACAACAATAAAACTAGTGAAAACAGCGTTTGGATGGACAAAATCGGAGATATAGGCCGCGAGTTATATAATGTATGGGTGAGGCAACCTGCTTTCCCGCCAATTTCCCCCAAGGCCACTGAGACACAGTCGATCGATATTCTCTCTCTCTCTCTCTTGCACTCGCTTGCTAACACTGATGACAATGCCCTGCTTGCAACTCGCTAATGTTAGCACGAAAATATACCTCAGAATAAGGGAATAACAGGGAAAATAGGTGATAACTGAAGGAGGGGAGGAAAGTGGGGAAGGAGGGGAGGTAGAGGAGTGATATTTTGCATGGCCAAGGGGCCATTTTTTTTTTTTTTTTTTTTTTCGATGTTTAAAGTTGATTTTTTTTTTCTCTGACTCTTAACCCGTCCAGCCCCGGCTAGTTTTGTAATGTTTGTTCACCAGAACCTGGCCGGTTTTCAAAATTGTTTTTATTCCAGAAACAATAGCGAATGGGTTAGGAATGAAGGAAAAACCACGAAAAACCGCTCAAAAAGCTTAAAGAATGATCCTACAGAGCCCCCAAAAACGTATTTTACAAGAGTACAAAATTGAAGGCAATTACCCAAAAAAAACAGGTTATTGCGCGCTCACGCGCACGCACGTGGACTTTGAGAGTTTTCAACCATCGGCATGGTTGCGTGGGATACGTACACAGTTCCCATACAAATCTTAGCCCTCTTGAGTGGCTACACCTGAGGTTACGGTCGGCGCAATTAGGGTGACGCGCCAGGCGCGTCTCTGGGGCTGTGCGTTACATACATCGTCAACGCGTCAGACGCGTCGCTGGGGCTGTACGGGTTAAAGTCTTCCTGCAGTCCGCCGGGGTAACTCTTAAGAGTCTTCCCTCAGTTCCCGGGTTAAGGATGCCACACCTCTACCCCGCATCAATGACTCCCTTGATTACCTATTTGGAGCTAAGTGGTTTACTACCCGAGATTTACAAGCCGGATATTGGCAAGTCCCCGTCATTCCAGAACACCAGGAAAAAACAGCCTTCTTCAGATTATATGATTATTCAGATTATATGAATTCACAGTGCTAACTTTCGGTTTATGTAACTAACCCGCCACCTTTTCCCAGTTTGATGGAATCTGTATTGCAACGATTGATCACCTGGGAAACCTGCCTTTCCTACTTAGATGACATCATTGTGTTCGGGAAAACTTGGTCCGAGCACCTACAATGCCTCCGCCAATTATTTCAGAGGATCCGTGATGCACACCTGAAACTGAACCCCTCTAAGTGCACCATTGCACAGAAAGAAGTCAAGTTCCTTGGACACATAGTATCAGAAGCCGGGATAACCCAACCCATCCAAGTTGCAAGCCATAAGTGCCATCATCCCCCCAAACAACGTGAAAGGAGTCCGTGCATTTCTCGGACGGGCCTCCTATTACCGAAGGTTTGTAAAGAACTTCGCAACCATCACCAAGCCACTCCACGACCTAACAAGAAAAGAAGAGCCTTTCATCTGGACCATCACTCGACTCCAGGTATTTAACACCTTAAAAGACTTATTAGTAGCTGTACCTGTGTTATCATTTCCAGACCATACTCAGCCATTTCGATTATACACGGACGTTTCCCTATTCGGAATCGGTGTAGTGCTCGCCCAAACAAGAGAAGGCAGAGAGCATATCATAGCCTGTGCTAGCAGGACTCTCAACCCCGCCGAAAAAAAATACCCTGTAACGAAAAGAGAATGTTTGGGAATTATCTGGGCCCTCCACTACTTCAAGGCCTATCTGGCAGGAGTGAAAGTCACTATCATAACAGACCATCAAGCATAATAGTGGCTCCGGAAATCAGATATAAAAAATGCACTAACGGTAAGATGGCAAGAGTCCCTCGAGGAGTTCAATTTTGAGATTGCATATCGGCCGGGGAAATTGCATACCAACGCCGATGCCCTTGTCAAGATTGCCCCTACGTGACGACCCTACCCTAACTCAAATTCTTGCCATGCAACCACAAAGTGAGATTGACCAAGACCAACAACGACTACTGCAAGCCCATCAAATACAAGAAAAACCGGACTGAATTCCCCAACACATGTTCAACCAGTTAGAAAGGAGAGGGGACAACCTATATAACAATGACGGCCGAATTATCCTCAGTCCAAACACTGCCATCGACGTTATTCACCTAGGCCAGAAAAAAATAGTTTCAACCTTTCAGGACATATATTGGACCCCAAGAACCTACATCACCGCCAAGATGATCACTGAAGCCTGCCGTGCCTGCGCCCTGGGTAAGGACAAGTCAAGAACCCCAGGACCCTCCGGCAAACTCATCGCCACCAAACCTTGGCAACTCCTAGCTGTCGACGGTATGGGGCCGATGGATGGAGTAAAAGGCTATAAATATATCATCACCTTCGTCGACACGTACTCCAAATATATAGTGGCCTGCCCTGCTAAGAATATTACACCTTTGGAGTCGCTGAAGCCCTTTTGCAACATGTTTTCCCTTATTTTGGAATACCTCAAGCCATCCAGTCAGATAATGCCCCAGAATTTACAGGGCACATCTGGACACAAATCTTACAAATGTTTGGGTTTAAGATAAGTCACTCTTCACCTTACTGGCCTCAAGGAAACTCAATCTGCGAACGCAGTCATAGAACCATTGCAAACCAGATTAGAACGCGGCTGCAACAGATGCAGTCCACAGACTGGCTCAGCCAAGTTAGAATTGTGCAATGGGGAATTAACACCTGCCCTCGCGAGGATGGCATTACGTCCCACGAAATGATTTTCGGAGAGCCACCACTACTCTCTGGCATTTATCTACCCCATCCGAGCCCTCACCTAACCTCAACCAAAACTTCATCCACTTATGCAACCACCTATGACAACTCCAGTACCTCCAGGACTTAAAACACGACAAAACGCCCAAGATCAGCCCACACCACATCGGCAAACCTAGTGATGGTAGTTCAACTGTCCATGCCAGCAAAGCTAAAACCAAGGTTCAAGGGCCCATTTGAGATACTACCCATTCCAAATTATTATCAGGTCACCATAAATGATCATGGGGAATCACGCACCTACCAGAACCGTTATGTACGCCGGTTACAACATCTCGACAGTAACACCACTATGCTGGCGGATCCTGATGATGATGTTGCATGCCCTCTGACTAATCTCGAACCTTTACTCAACCGAACACAGAGCCAACCAAAACCCCCATTACCTCACCCATCACCAAAACCCCCATAACCCCTTCTTCCAGTTCCCACCCCCCTTTGCCCACTAACTACTCCACCACCTAAACCACCCCAAATATCTTCTTTTCCCCACTACCCCACCTATTTTCCCCCCACCACTCATGATTTCTCAGATCCTCCGGGTTTCGCACCTATTCCTAACCTTCACCGCCCAACCTCTTTGCCTACCCTATCTAATCAAACTATCCTAACCCCCACCAAACCTAACCAACCTAGCCTATTTTCCTCTCGCCCTCCCTATTCCTCCACCACCTCCGAAATACCTTACATTCCTCTCTCTCCTCCAACCCAGATAACTACCCCTACATATCCCTTCCAACCCACTCAAAACCCCATTACTAATCATTCCACCCCCTCCACCTATATGCTACCCACCCTCATCAACACTCAACCAACCAACCAAACCCTATCTCACCCCACTACAACCCCTGCACCTACCTTACCCACCCCCGTCATCATTCAACCCCACAACCAACCCCCACCTCATCCCGCACCAAAACGCACCCCTCAAACCTCCATCAACAACACAAACAACCTTCCCGCCTCAAACCTAGGCAACCCTGTTATCTCACCACACCCCCATTAACCCCTTCGCCAACCCCTGTCTCTCAGCCTGTGTCCCGGTATGGTCAATGCTTCTACAAAATGTAGAGATGGGCACCACCAACCCCAGCCAGGCGAAAACCCAAAACCTCACCAGCACCTGCACCACCAGCTGCCCATACCACACCTGCTGCTGCACCTGCCATACCACCAGACAGCACACCTGTCCAGCCAGCAGCCATGCCCAGTAACCTCGCGCCCACCAAAATACCTCTACCTGACCTTCCTGCAACGACCTCTGTACGTGACCAACCTGTCTCCACACCCTCCCAAACCTACCCTGTCACTCACCAAATAAAACCCCCCATAACCTCGCATTAACTTCAAAACCTCCCCCCTCCAACTCAAACAAAACTAAGGACCTCCCTCCCACTACCGACCTGATCTCTAACCCTTACCCTCAACTTTTAATCATTCCACCCTCTGACCCTGCTCCAGTCACATCTCCAGTGTCTCCCAGAATGAATATTCATAAACTTTCCCTTCACACCCTAGACAAAGATAACAATATTAAAACACCCAGACAACTCCTAACCATCCTCCAAAACTCCAACATTCCCATTCCTTCACTGTGCACAGAGACGTGAATGGCCCCAATAACACTACCGCCAGAGTTTGGTGCTACTTTCTACATCATCTTCAGCCATACATCAGGACCGAAACATATAAGAAATAAATGCTCCAGTCAAGGGGTCGTGACTCCTACCTCATGGGCGATGATGAGATGCGACAGGGAAAAGAAATGCCAACCATTCCCCTCCAGCACCAAACCACAACCAACACCACCTCAACCACCCCATTACGTATTGCTTGCATAACGACACAGAGCAACGTGGAGCGGCGCCCACCAGCAGCTCAGCTTCATCGAGGCAAAGGAATAAAGAAAACCAAGGGAGACCAGGTCAAAGGAAAGATGGGAAACTCTGATAAAAACCTAGTGATTGAAGAAAACCAGAGTCCCCCAGTGTTCATAGAAAATCAAAATAATGGTGGGAGAGACTACACTAGCCACTTTGATAAACACGTGGCCAACAGTGAATATATGCAAAGTGAAAATCAAAGCTTTCTGTGTGCCCCTATACTCGTAAATGAATCAAATCGTGTAAGAGTGAAGAAGCCTATCCACCATTCCTCCCAAATAAATACTCTCAATAACCCCAGCATAAATCATCATATGTAATAGTAGACCATTCCTAGATAACTAGTCTAAATCTTTCTCAAATACCCCTACCACCTCCAATTCATGATCAAAGGCTTCCCATCTCTTCCACACGCAAGAAAACAAGAATAAACACAGTTAGTGCGACCGGCTCCAAGGAAGCAAACAATAGCAGAGGCTCACACATGTCCCTCTTGCCCCAGAGTCCGGTCTCCTTGATGCCGATCAAATCCGAGTCACTATGCGCGTTGGGCATAGAAAAAGCAAGCCTTCAGCCTTCAGGTTCAGATACCATTCTGGGTTAACGTTTATATATTTCTATGAAAATAGGCTCCTATATTTACTAAGGTAGAAATATACAAAAGTTATGGGGGGAATAAATACACACATATTACACGTCAGCTTAAACGCTTACTCAGATCTTAGTTTATATGCTACATACCGTCAGGGTACAAGTCCAATAGTGATTAGTTCAAGTCGTGAGTAATTTACTCCTCAGTCACATATTTATGACTATTATATTTATTACAAGTTTATGAGTTTCTAATTCATATTTATGACTCTATGAGTTTTTTCTATTTAATTATCTATTCAAGTCGTTTAGACTTATTGTTTGATTAGAGATCAAATATTGGCCTATTGTCATACTTATCAGAGCTGCGTTATTTACCTCGTAGTAACTATAGGTAGCGCATCGAACTTGACAATAATCTGGGCCCTTAATTTCTTATAACTCAAAGTGAATGAAAGCAATCGGACTGACATTTTCAACATTTGGGAGGAGTCCACCAGTAAATAGGTGTGGACATTTACAGCCAGTTCGCTCAAGGTCCTTTTGAGTTACGAAGAGGTCAGGGATCGAGACAATTGTCAAGTTCGTTGGCGCTACCTATAGTATCTATACTTTTGCCAAGCCATATTTGAGACCTAGTATATTTATTATTATGTTGTCTCCACCAACCAACTTTACTCCTAAACTCAATTTATGAAATTAACAAATACATGTGGCAGTCCGGGGATTCGAACCCAGGACGCTCACACCGAAAATCAACTCACTTATGCATTGCGCCACGAAGGCAATTTTATGAGGACTATATTTATTGTGATTTGAGACTTATCATCTATGTTATTCATTGTCTGTTCAATTGTAACGTTATTATTCTATTTATATGAATGTTATGATTATTGTTCCAGAGACATATTGAGATTGTACCCTAGTTATTAAGGAATAACATTTGTAAAACCGCTTGTGTGTATTCTACCTCACTAATATTTCCCTGTACTATATCAGAAGTTACGTGGGAAGTTCTTATTACCTCAGTAACAAAACCACTATATCATACCCGGTCGTCATCATGCGACTGTGTCAAGAGCATTGCAACGTCCCAAAGCTGCTCGTCGGTGCAGCTTTTTTTTTTTAGTAATATAAGGGGACTTCACTCTAACATCAATTCTGTACACCAATTTCTTCAAGCAGAATCCCCTACTCTCCTTTTTTTGACAGAGACTCAAGTAACATCCACATCTGACACGTCTAGATTTAATTTTCCAGGTTATCAACTGCTCCAAAATTTCAGACCTAAGGGAGGTGTATGTTGCTTCGCAAAATCTGAAATTGCCCTGGAGGAGGTTACTAGTTTCAATTGTCCCTATTTTTATTATTCTATATACAAATTAATTTCTGCTGGTAAATTTAAATACATATGTTGCATCTACCGTTCCCCAAATACTCCTCCAGAGCAAAGTCTTTTTGATTCTCTGTCCTCACAACTCAGTGTCCTCAACTTAAATGCTTCTTCTGAAATCACTGTGTTGGGTGATTTTAATGTCCATAATGTTGAATGGCTCACTCATTCAGCCAGGACTGATGATGCTGGTCTTGAATGTGAGCTATTTGCAGACTCATTTAATCTCACTCAACTAGTCAACCAACCCACCCGTGTACCAGATAATCCTAATCATAATTCCCACCTACTGGACTTATTTTTAACAACCAATTCAGAAAATTATGATGTTACAGTGAGGTCCCCGCTTGGATCTTCTGATCACTGTCTGATACAGGCCACCTGTCTATCACCTACCACACCTTCCCACTCTGAACCTGTTTTGGTGACTAAATGGCATTATGATAGGGCAGACTGGGAGGGTCTTCAAGGTTTCTTTATTGATATTCACTGGACCTCTTTCTTTTCTAATGATGCACACTCCACCTTGAGCCACATACAAGATTTTGTAAACATTGGAATGGAAACTTTTATTCCTCATCAAAAGTACAGTAAAAGATCTAATTCACCTAAATGGTTTGACCATAATTGTGCATAATTGAACAAAAAGCAATAGCCTACAATGCATACACAAGATCAAAAACACATGAAGCCTTTAATTACTTTAGAAACATCAGAAATCATGCCAAAACTGTATTAAACCTAACTAAATCAAACTTTCTCCACAAGCAGGCAAATAAACTTCTAAATAATCCAAATGATAACAAAATATTTTGGTCTACTCTTAACTCATTTAAATCCAACTTCACTACTGCTTCATCCATTCCACCATTAAAATCTCCGACTGGCAATCTTGTAAGTGACCCACGAGGTAAAGCTAATCTTCTTGCGGATATTTTCTCCACCAACACAACCTTAGATGAAATAAATCAAGATGTCCCTGTACTTAATTTTAATTCGCCTGAAATTCCCTCACTTAAGATCCACACCAGACATGTCAAAACTATTTTGCAGAATCTCTCTCAGTAGATAAGGCTCCTGGTCCAGATGAAGTTCCTCCAATAGTACTTAAGAATTGCTCCTTGGTGCTCGCTCCTGTATTGGCAAAATGTTTCCGTCTGTGTACTCATACCTCATGTTTCCCAGTACCCTGGAAAGAAGCAAACATCCATCCAGTTCCTAAAAAGGGTGCCTCTTCAGATCCATCAAACTACAGACCAATAGCTATAACTTCCACTCTTGGTAAAGTCTTTGAAATTATATTAAACAATCACATAATTAAGCATCTTGAGAATAATAAATTAATCAGTGATAGGCAATATGGTTTTAGACGATGTCGATCAACTGCAGACATGCTTTGCCTTCTTACGCATCAAATCAACCAAGCTACAGACCAACGTGGTGAAACACATACAATAGCACTGGATATATCAAAGGCATTTGATAGAGTCTGGCATCAATCCTTATTGTCGAAGATGTCACTCTACGGCCTTGCATCATTAGTTCCACTAATTTCTTCTTATCTTCATAACAGAAAAATACGTGTAATGGTAGATGGCCTTTATTCTCAATTTCACTCAATAAATGCTGGTGTTCCCCAGGGATCAGTTTTGGCCCCAATTCTGTTCCTCATTCATATCTATGATCTCATATCTACCACTCATAATCCAATACATTCCTACGCAGATGACTCAACACTCCACAGTTCCTTCACATTTACCAATTCTTTCACCCAACCCGATCTTACAAATTCAAAAATAAACACTGCAATTTCTCTGAACCAGGACCTTTCTAGAATTGATGGATGGGGACAAAAGAATCTAGTTTCCTTTAATGCACAGAAAACCAAGTACATTCAATGTTCTAACCGACAGAATCTCACTGACTCCCTTTATTTTTTAATGATGTAAATATTCCCACTTCCCCTAGTATTGACATTCTCGGTGTAACATTAACTACTAACTTGAGCTGGACACATTATGTTAGAAGCATTGCTAAGAATGCCTCTAAAAAACTGGGACTCCTGTACAGAGTTCGAGAATTCTTCACTGACGAGCAGTTGGCCGTAATATATAAAAGTCATGTGCGTTCTCAGATGGATTACTGTTCACCTCTGTGGGGTGGAAGTGGAGTGGTTGCATTGAGGCAGTTGGACAAAATTCAAAATAAAGCTATTAGATTAATCAATAACCCTGCAATCACACAGGACCTTCCTACATTATCCATACGAAGAAACGTTGCATCCCTTGCATTATTCTACAGATATTTTCACAGCAATTGTTCCGAGGAACTTGCTTCAATTGTGCCACCTCTCCACATCTTTCCCCGTAGAACTAGGGCAGCTGAGAGCGCCCATGAATTTACACTTACTCCTCCACAATGCAGAACTTCTGCATATCAGAATTCATTTATCCCCAGAGCTACTACTCTTTGGAATTCACTTCCCTCGAATTGCTTTCCACAAACTTACAATCTACAAATGTTTAAATCCAGTTGTTACAAACATTTTATGAATGGAGGATGCCTTTAGGCACATGGACCTTTTTGTTTTATCTGTGTTTTTCCTTCCTCCGTTCATTGTCTCTTAAAAAAACAAAAAAACAAAATTATGTTGCTTCACTGCAAATCAATATTGGAAAAATATTGCATGTAAACGCAATGCCGTCAATATTTTCCTATCAAAATTATAATATATATTAAAGTAAAAAGGCCATCCACCAATCAGCGCGCCCCCTTTTACCTTCTCTTTTCATCAGCTGAGTTTGACACTTCGGGCTCACATCATAAACATTGCCACGCATTCCCGGCCGACCGATCAGAAGCCTCCATTTTCGGAGCGCACGGCTACGTGTACCACCACACCTTTTAACTCGCTCTCGCTCTCTTCACCAGCCATTTCCTCTGGTTGCAATGGGTCTAATATATCAGTGCCAGCCCTATACTCCCGTAAGCCACTAAAAGACATTTGCAACCAGCTTTCAGGAACATATTATGAAGAGAAAAGAGTGGAGGCGAGGCGAGAGAGATTTCAAGACGCGCAGGTGGCCGAGCGGCCGGCTCAGCCAATCACAGCGCTGGAGAGCGGGAGGCGTGACTATATTAATGGGGTGGGGGAGGCTGCAGCGGTCATTCACCTCTCCGAACCCACTGCATCTTGCGACCCACTTCCTCTCTCTCGCTTGGGCACCAAAGGGAACTCGGAACCACTTATTCCAGCCACCAAGCCCTCACCAAATGTTCCAGTAAAGACCACCTCAGGCCTAGCATCGCTCTCTTCTACTAGGCGGATACACATTCAGTATCCGGCCGCCTGTCATCACATCGCTGGCTTGCATAACCACAGCCAAGCGATTCAACAGGGACGACAGATAGTAGACGGGAGCGAGAGTTTCCAGAAGAGCTATTGGCCAGCTCTGAGGTGGTTAAATTGTTCCAGTACACACCTAGCAATATACAATAAATATATTTTTAACCCTTCTTTGGCGGCGCGCAACTTATATCGTGTGAAATAAATATGGACTAAGTGGCGGTTCACAACTTATGTTGTGTGCCATTTTCACCAGGTAATGTTGCTGAGAGAGAGAGATGAGTGGTGGGAGGAGCGTAGCAAGCGTATGACTGTTCCAGACCACCGCGGCGGACCTACTGACATGAATTCCACCCTCTCCACCCTCTCCACCCTCTCTCACTCGCTACACAGGGAATTATGTAAGGAAATTACCTAATTATAGGGTTTTTGCACTCGTGTTGCTCGATTGTTGCAAGAGAACCAGTGGTCATACAAGGATGGTTCGGGTGTCATTGGAAAGCTCTGTTTACGCCCTTTTAGGAATAGATACTTGTTTTACGCTCTGGGTCTTATTTAGGCATGAAAATGATCACGTAAACAACCCTATTTAGGGTAAAAAAAAAACGCTGGGCGCTACGGTCCCCTAGACCGCCTAGCCCGCCAATAAGGTGTTAAAGGACCCATATTGGGCCCGAACCAGACTTAAAGAAAGAGAGAAATGCATGACTAACCCAGTGGTTCCATAATAATTGATGTGTTCTTATAGGACAAACTAAAGAGAAAAGATACTATACTTTTGTTGATAAATAAAATGATGATGTGTTAAGAGGGAAATAGTTATTCTTGTTAGAGAAGGCTCCATGCCGATTAGTTATAGCTAGTACAGGATCTGCTGGGACAGCCCATATATATATTAATATTAAAGTAAAAGGGAATAATTCTTGAGGATAGACACGCAACTACAAGGCTCAGGGGAATATATAATAGTTGCCATTAGACTAGCTTTAGTTTTAGAAATAGGTAGGAAGGATACTAGCCCGTATGATCAACAAAATCTTTGGTTACAAAGGAAACATTATCTGTTATCATGGTTAAAGGATTATTCAGTCTGTGTTAAGCGTTACGGGTGTTAAGTCCAGGATAATATTGTAATCATAAGAATCTATGTAAAGGGATAAAATTGGAGAACCTTGTCCATGTAGAGTTATTGAGGTGCTGCTTACATTAGGTTAGGAATTATTATTGACCAGGTGATATATGTGAATATAAATTGTTTGTAATAGGATTACGTGTATATATAATCCAAGAGTATTTAGATAAGGCAATCAAGGTAACTTGTAACAACGCCCTGGTCATTTAGAGGAAATGTATTGTATGAAGTAACAAGGATATTATATAATCAAAGAGTATTTAGAAGGGCAATTGAGGTAAAATTGTAACTACGCCCTTGTCATATGAGTAAATGTATTGTATATGGTTAAGAGGATATATTAATTGAAAGGTCATAATTATGTAGTAACGCCTTGGTCTCTGTAGTAGACATACAGTAGTAGGCCCGGTAAAAGTATATCATTTCGAAGTTTAGTTTAGAAATATAACTCTTGTTTAGATATGTGAATAGAGGTCTATCTCTCTATCTATCTATTGCCTGACGCCGTGATCCCCGAAGGTGTGGCCACGAACGAACCGCCCCCATGCACCTCTGTCCCCAGTCAGTCAACGCCCCTCCCCCCAACCAGCACCGCCTTCGTTCATGTACTTCCTCACTCCATCCTTCCACCTTTCATTCGGTCTACCTCTCCCTCTCTGTCCCTCCACCTCGCTCTCGTACACCCTCTTAGTCATTCTCTCGCTTTCCATACGTTCCATATGGCCGAACCATCTCAAGTTGTTCCTTTTCACACTTTCCAGCACATCTACCTCCACACCACACCTCCTTCTTACTTCCTCATTAGTCTGTCTATCCCTCCATGTAACTCCGCACGCACTCTTTAAGTAATTCATTTCCACTGCTCTCACTCTTGGTCTGAATCTCTCAACCAACGTCCATGCTTCGGTTCCGTAAGTCAGTGTCGGGCTTACCACACTGTCATGGAAGGACTTCTTCACTTCCATACTGACCACCCTATTTCTTGTTACTGCTTTTAACGTTCCTACAACCCTCTTCCCCTGTTGTACACTCTCCCGCACTTCTTCATCCATAGTCCCATCTTTACTCAACACACTGCCCAGATACTTAAAAGAGTTGACGATCTCCATAGCCTGACCGTTCAGCTTCACCTCACACTCTGTGACTTCACTCCTTTCGAAGACCATAACCTTGCTGTTCCCCGCATTTACCTTCAAATTCCGCTTTTCGCACACTGTTCCAAACTCATTTACCAGACCCTGCAACTCCCATTCATTATCACTCATCAGAACTGTATCATCTGCAAACAGCAGTATAGGTAGCTTCCACTCAATTCCCTCCCTTTTCAGCGATACACCAACATCCACTGCTCTTGATAGTATTTCTTTCATGACTCCTTCCATATACACAGTAAACAACCACGGGGATATCACACACCCCTGTTTCAAACCAACATTCAGGTCAAAGAACTCGCTCTGCTCACTCTCCACACGTACTGCCTCCTTTGCACCCTCATACATGCTCTTCACTGCTTTCAGCAACTTGCCCTCTACTCCGTATATTCTAAGTACTTTCCACAAACCTTCTCTATCCACTCTGTCGTAGGCCTTCTCCAAGTCCATAAATGCAACATACACCTTTTGTTTCTTCTCCAGATACTTCTCCACAACACAATTCAGGGTAAAAATCTGATCTACACATCCTCTTCCCTTCCTAAAACCTCCCTGTTCGTCGCCTATCCATTTCTCCGTTCTCACTCTCACTCTCTCAATCACTACCCTACTGTATACCTTCCCTACTACGCTTAGAAGACATATTCCTCGGTGGTTACCACACACTCCTCTTTCCTCTTTGCCCTTATATAGGGGTACTATTATGCCAGTCTTCCAGTCATCGGGTGCACTCCCCTTCTCCCATGCTAGTTTGCACATTTTCCATACCCATTCTATCACTATCTCACCACCATACCTCAACATTTCCCCACACATTCCATCTCTTCCTGGTGCTTTCCCCAACTTCACTCTTTTCATGGTTTCCCACACTTCTGACCTCCTGATCCCCACCTCCTCCTCCACTATTCTCTTCTTCTCCCTCCCATACCATATCTAGCTATGTTTGCTGGCTCTTCATTCCTTACATTTAGCAACTCACTGAAGTACTCCCTCCATCTTTCGACTCTCTCTTGCTTCTCAGCTAGCATTCTCCCATTCTTATCTTTCACACCCTTACTGTTTCCCTTGCTACCTTCCCTAACTTTCTTGACTTCTTTCCAAAACAGTTTCTTACTCTCCCTCCATTTTACACTCAGATTCCTTCCAAATTCCTCATCTACTCTTCTCTTACTTTCCTTCACTACTCTCTTCACCACCCTCTTATTCTCCACGTACCTCGCTCGTTTCTGTCTTTCGAAATCTTCATTCCCCCTACTACCCAACCACTCTCTATATGCTTTCTTCTTTTCTTCCACAGCTATTCTTACCTCTTCTGTCCACAATGCTGTACCTTTCACTCCCCTCCCTCTTCTCCTCACTCCACACACCTCCTCACATGCTGCACAGATCTCATCCTTAAACACCTTGCTCATCTCCTCCACTTCCTCCATAAATTCCAGGTGGAACCCACCTAGTCGTCTTTCCACTGCTCTCCTGTACTCCTCCCTGACTTCCTCCTCCTACAACCTCTCCACCCTCCTCACCATTCCACCCTCCTCTCGCCTCCCTCCAGCTCTCCTCACCCACTTCTTTTGTATCCTAACCTTAGCTACCACTACATAATGATCAGACAGAACCCCTCCAATACCCCTATACACCCTAGCATACATCACAGATTTCTTCATTCGTTCATCCACACATACATAATCATTCAATGACTTTAGTTCCACCACTGTCTTATCCTTCATCGTCAACATCCGTTTCCATGTGTACCTGTAGATCATTCTGTGTCGGAAGAAGGTGTTGGCTATCCACAGCCTTCTCCCCAAACATACGTCCACAAGTGCACTACCATTCCCATTCACCTCTGATGGTACCCCCGACCCTCCCACCACTCCCTCAACTTTCCTATCACCCACCTTACTATTCATATCCCCAATCAGAAATATTCTTTCGTTCTTGTCAAACTTCTCCAGGCACGCCTCCACATTCATCCAGAACTCCTCTTTCTTTCTTTCAAGTATATCCTCTGTCGGGGCATACACGCATACAATCACCCACGTTTGTATTCCTGCTTTCATTCTCACCCACACAATCCTTGAACCCACAGGTAGAGGTATCATTCATTAATGCCCTGGTCTCTGAAGTAGACGCAGCAGGGCTCGGTAAAAACCATATTATTTTAGAAACTAATAACGTGCCTTTGGATCGAAGCCGACTTAAGTCAATACCTGAATATCGGGAATCCAAATAGGGAGTAACGGGAGTTCTCGGGTTCCAAAGTACAACCTAGGTTGGGTCGACGTAATATTCAATCTGTGTCTTGAACACATCTCGGCCCGAACAGAGAAACAGTTAGTAGTGTAGTAGCAAGTTTGTTAAATAAAGTATACAAACTTCTAAATGACTGTCGAGTTATCCCCCACTCTAGTAGTATATTCGAGATAAGAAAATAAGTACTACATTATGGTAGGAAGCTGTGGGATTCGACAAATCATTTAGATTGAGTATAATTATCTAACAGAACAATGACGACCGTATTACCATTCAGATTATGGGAAGAGGGGAAAGAAGAAATCGAGCTATGGATCGAACAATTAGAATGTCAGTTCACGCTACTTGACGTAGGAGAAAATAAAAAGAAGATCGCCTATGGAAAGGCACACTTAGGCAAGGCCCTCAACGATGTAAGAGTACGTCTAGAGGGACTAGTGTCATTGGCAGAAGTTAGGAGTGCACTAATTGAAGAATTTGGCCGAGAAACCTCCACCAGGAAGGCCAGAGACAAACTTAAGAGTCTGAAACTAGACGGCCAAAATATGAGAGCCGTGAGGAGGGAAATCGCGAAAACCGTCAAACATGCGTATCCCCATATGGACCAAGAGAGCCAGGAAACAGAAATCAGAGAGATTATGAGCCAAGCATGCCCAGTGGAAGTTAGAAGGCACTGCATTATCCATGAAGTGACTACCACTAAGGAACTCATGGAGGTAATCAAGAAAGTAATGGAAGCCCAAGAGTTAAGAGAGGAGAAAAAGACATGGGAGGAGGAGAACCCAAACAAAGGGTATCCAAGAACAATGATCCGATGCTTTATATGCAGACAAACCGGACACCTAGCTAGGAACTGTTCCAACCGTCCCCAAACCCCAACCCCTAGATTTAACTCCAGGCCCACACTTCCAAACGATCGACCCCTACCAAAGGGGAACCGATCCAAACCAGGGAGGAATGCTTCCAGTAGAATATAGGGAGACAGTAACCCAGCCAAAAATCACAATGCCGGAAGGGGGAGAAATTTTTTCCGTTAAACCTCGCATAGAAAGGCGGTATAGTGAGGTCAACATATTAGAGAGACAAATGCCTTGTGTAACCATAGTAATAAATGGGAAAGCCGCAAACATGTTAATTGATACAGGGGCAAACAGAAGTTGTCTTTTGGAGAATTTTGTGAGGAATAGTCAGAAAGAGATTGGCCCCTTAAGTCAAACTAGTATTCAGTTGTCAGGAGCCGATGGTCAACCACTGACGATTCTAGGGAGAACTAATACGGTGGTGGTACAATGGAAAGGAATTAAATTCACCACAGATTTTTGTGTTCTATCAGGAAAGTCTGATAGCGGAGTCGATGGATATCTGGGAATAGATCTCATGATTCAGTTGGGAGTAACTATACAGTGCGGGCCGAAAGACACGACGACCACCCTACAACCTCATATAGTAGCTACCACAGGGAAACTCTCTATTCCTCCTAGATCTTGGAGAATGATAGAAATTCCAAAATCTCAAGGAATGACTGCCTGGATTTTTTAACCTGATGCACAAAATCAAGTGAAAATATCTCCCACCTTTATTACTACCGATCAGAGGAAATTAGTTCTGGCTAACTTTGGCGATGACACGATTAGTTATAAAAAAGGGAAACTCTGTTAGGACAAGTTACACCCGCACAACCCACCACTGTTGGAACTAACGGACCAGTTAACTTACCTGAGATCCCGAAACAATTAACGTCAGATCAAGCCGCTACCATACATGAATTGCTCTGAACTTACCGAGATGTGTTTGCTCAAAATGAAGGGGAGCACGGATCGGCCCGAACCCGACACACCCACGAGATCCATACTCAAGGGCCCCCTATTAGACAACCTTATAGGCAACAAAATCCCATTATGAGACAGAAGGAAAAGGAACAAGTAGAAGAGATGATCAAGCAAGGAATAGTAGTAGACTCCTACAGTCCGTGGTCATCTCCAGTAGTCCTGGTACCAAAGAAAGATGCGTCCACTCGGTTCAGTGTAGATTATCGAAAATTAAATGATGTCACCATCAAAGATGCGCAACCCCTACCTCGTATTGATGACTCGCTAGAATCACTAAATGGGTCAACATGGTTTTCTACCCTAGACCTACAAAGTGGATACTGGCAAGTACCGGTTAGGTCAGAGGACCAGGAGAAAAACGCATTTGCCACGAGCGAAGGCAAACTCTATCAATTTACGGTCTTGCCCTTCGGAGTTTGTAATGGACCAGCCAGTTTCACTAGAGTCATGGACGAAGTACTGAGGGGATTAACCTGGAGAACCTGCCTAGCTTACCTGGATGATATTATAATTTTGTCAACTAGTTGGGAGGAACATATCAATCGACTACAAGAAGTATTAGAGAGAATCAGTGGGGCGGGACTTAAATTGAAGCCTTCCAAATGCCAATTAGGGGCCCGTGAGGTGGCATACCCAGGGCATGTAGTTTCAAAGAAAGGTATCCAACCGGACCCCCATAAAGTGAAATCTATTGCAGAAATTTCACCCCCTTCCTCTGTCAAAGAGATCCGAGCATTTCTGGGAATGGCATCCTATTATCGGAGGTTCATACCCAACTTCTCGAAAATTGCTCGCCCCATGACTAAGAGACTGGAAAAGGGGAGAAGGTTTGACTGGGATCAGGATTGTCAGATAGCTTTTGATCAACTGAAAAAAAAATTGACTTCTAACCCCATAGTTTGTCATCCGGATTTTACCAAGCCTTTTCAACTATACACCGATGCCTCCGATGAAGGGTTCGGGGCGAATTGGCCCAGAAAGTGGACGGAAAAGAAGGCATAGTAGCGTGCGCTAGCCGGACGCTGAATAAGGGCGAGAAGAATTACAGAGTTACTAAAAAGGAATGCCTAGCTCTAGTGTGGGCTGTCCAATATTTCCGTCCATATTTTGCCGGGGTTCATTTCGAAGTTATCACTGACCACCATAGTTTACAATGGCTCCGGAAGATGAAAACGGAAGACGGATTGTTTGTTAGGTGGAAGGGGATCCTGGAGGAATACTCCTTTGAAGTTAGACATCTATCTATCTATCTATCTATCTATCTATATGCTCAGGCCCAATCCCCATTTTGGGGGTAGCCGACTCAAGACAGAGCAAGAACAGGGAAAACACAAAAACAACATAAAACAAAAAATAAACACAGATAAAAAACACAAACTCACACACATCCAGGTCACCCAGGAGAAGACCCAGAGACCAGGGTTACCAAGGTCGCTCCAGCACTCCCCCGGCCCCTGACCACCCAGAGAGGTTTCGATCTCGGCAGGCAGACATGCAGCGGAGCCAAAGCCAGACAAGTTAGACATAGACCAGGTAAATTACACACTAATGCCGATGGCCTATCTCGACTACTGGTAGCACTCGTCCAACACACTCAACCTAACAAGGAACAGAATGATCCTATGTATGGCGACAAAGTAAAAATTTCTGAGGGAGCCTGGAGGGATTCTAAAGACCGGGTAGTATTAGATTATCTGGAGGCTAAACACATGATCCAAATTCTCCCCGGACAAGAGGGAAGGGGGGCTCATTTGGGTCAGTCTAGAGTTTTGAAGCAATTTAACGAGAGGTACTGGACCTCGAGAGCCGACAACATTTTTAAAGAAGTTATCCAAAATTGTTTGGGATGTCAAAGGGGCAAAGATGGACGAGGACCTAAACAGTCGCCCGGACACATTACTGCCGGTAAACCGTGGGAAAAGTTATCTGTGGACATTATGGGACCTCTACCCAGACAGACGAACAAAAGGTACATTCTAACCTGTGTCGACGTCTATTCCATATATACGGTTGCTTGTGCCATTCCAGACAAGAAAGCTGAAACTGTGGCTAGGGTCATCTTGGAGAAGGTCATTTTTGTATATGGCACCCCTGGATGCATTCTGAGTGATAGGGGAAAAAAATTTAATAACGAAATCTGGCAACACTTGGGAAACACCTTGGGCTACTAGATCCAACACACCTCCCTGTATTATCCCCAGGGGAATGCTGTATGTGAAAGAAACCATAGGGTGTTAGCGAATTGTGTATGGGCTAGTCTGAGCTCACAAGGGGAAGAAGTAGTCTGAGGTTGGCCGGAACTTCTGACAGAAATTATCTGGGGGATAAACACCACTGTTTGTAGGACTACTGGGTATTCTCCCTATGAGATAATTTTTCGAATCACGCGGAAACTGCCTCAAGAACGATTACTATCCTACCCCATTCATTCCACCAAATATTCCCAACCAGAACAATATTTGAGGGAACAAGGGGAGCGACGGCAGCAAGTCCATGACCGTATTACACAGCAACAGCCCAAGAAACTTACTCTAAATAATCCATATTACCGGGGGGAATATATTCTAGTGAAGAGACATGATCCCTCCCGAGCTGGTAAACTGGAAGAGAAATATGAGGGTCTCTTCAAGGTTGTGGAGGTGAACGGGCCATATCAGGTGATGTACTTGCATCATGGAGGTATTGTGTCGACTACCCATATCCATCATACCAAACGGTACGAAGGTATTTTACCGCCAGACCTGAGCGAGTGGAGTAGTGAGGAAGAAACTGAGGAGGAGATAGGATTTGGGGCTGGTGATCCTAGTACTTCGACGGCTAGACCTAATGCTGAAGGTCCTAATCTGAGAAGGAATTATACCGAGGACTCTCTGTTCTGTTGGTCTGTTAGTCACAAGCCAAACAAGAGTTTTCCTGAGTTCGGGCAAGAGGGCATTGGGGGAGACGAAGAGACTACGACAAGTGGGGAAAGAGATCACTGTGAACATACTGATGATGAGAAGTCTACGGTCCCCGACAGCGAAGTTTCAGATCTCCCTAGAGATTTCAACAAGACTCTAAGTAGTGAGGAAGAGTGTTTCCGAACCGAGGGAAAAGAGAAAAACGTATTTCTTGAAGACAAAAACTCACTCGGCTCTCCCTCAATTAAATTCAATGAATCAAAGGAAAATCGCATGACTAACTTCCCGGGTAAAAGTCCAGCCAAAGCATCTAAGCCCATGGGCCCCGCAGAAACCATTACCCGGAGTGGTAGAGTTAGCCGTCCACCAATCAGGTACCCGGACGAGGGTACAAATAGGATCCCCGAGGCACGTGCCTGCCAGTTGAAAGGCACCATGCCTCTCCCCTCTGACCCTCAGTACCGGCTCTGCCGACTAATAGCCCTGGTCGGTGAGAAAGGACAGAGAGTAAATACTACCCGAGCATTCAAGCAATTCCTCAGTGAACCCGGGCAAGTCCTATTGGCTAAAACTGCAGTTGGAAATCAAAATCCAGCACTCCAGTTACACAGATGCATTTATGAGCATAGTGGACTGGTGGATTGGCAGAGTGATGGCCGGGATTTCAGAGGAACGGTATTACGGCGATCAGGAGCTTGCCTTAATTCCGTAGGGAGTGATAAAGTAAAAAGGCCATCCACCAATCAGCGTGCTCCCTTTTACCTTCTCTCTTCATCAGCTGAGTTTGACACTGCGGGCTCACGTCATAAACATGCCACGCCTTCCCGGCCGACCAATCAGAAGCCTCCATTTTCGGAGCGCACGGTTACATGTACCGCCACACCTTTAACCTTGCTCTCGCTCTCTTCACCCGTCATTTCCTCTGGTTTCAATGGGTCTAATATATCAGTGCCAGCCCTATACTCCCGTAAGCCACTAAAAGACATTTGCAACCAGCTTCCAGGAACATATTATGAAGAGAAAAGAGTGGAGGCGAGGCGAGAGAGAGTTCAAGACGCGCAGGTGGCTGAGCGGCCAGCTCAGCCAATCACGGGCCGGAGAGCGGGAGGCGTGACTATATTAAGGGGGTGGGGGAGGCTGCAGCGGTCATTCATCTCTCGGAACCCACTGGGTGTGCATCTTGCAACACACTTCCTCTCCCTCGCTTGGGCACCAAAGGGAACTCGGAACCACTTATTCCAGCCACCCAGCCCTCACCAAATGTTCCAGTAAAGACCACCTCAGGCCTAGCATCGCTCGCTTCTACTAGGCGGATACACATTCAGTATCCGGCCGCCTGTCGTCACATCGCTGGCTTGCATAACCACAGCCAAGCGATTCAAGAGGGACGACAGATAGTAGACGGGAGCGAGAATTTCCAGAAGAGCTATTGGCCAGCTCTGAGGTGGTTAAATTGTTCCAGTACACACCTAGCAGTATACAATAAATATATTTTTAAAGGACCCATATTGGGCCCGAACCAGACTTAAAGAAAGAGAGAAAATGCATGACTAACCCAGTGGTTCCGTAATAATTGATGTGTTCTTATAAGACAAACTAAAGAGAAAAGATACTAGACTTTTGTTGATAAATAAAATGATGATGTGTTGAGAGGGAAAGAGTTATTCTTGTTAGAGAAGGCTCCATGCCGATTAGTTATAGCTAGTATAGGATCTGCTAGGACAGCCCATAGATATTAATAGTATAGTAAAAGGGAATAATTCTTGAGGAGAATTATAAGGCTCAGGGGAATAAATAATAGTTGCCATTAGACTAGCTTTAGTTTTAGAAATAGGTAGGAAGGACACTAGACCGTATGAACAACGAAATCTTTGGTTATAAAGGAAACATTATCTGTTATCATAGTTAAAGGAATATTCGGTCTGCGTTAAGCGTTACGGGTGTTAAGTCCAGGATATTATTGTAATCATAAGACTCTATCTAAAGGGATAAAGGCGGAGAACCTTGTCCATGTAGAGTTATTGAGGTGCTGCTTACATTAGGTTAAGAATTATTATTGACCAGGTGATATATGTGAATATAAATTGTTTGTAATAGGATTACGCGTATGTATAATCCAAGAGTATTTAGATAAGGCAATCGAGATAACTTGTAACAAAGCCCTGGTCATTTAGAGGAAATGTATTGTATGAAGTAACAAGGATATTATATAATCAAAGAGTATTTAGAAGGGCAATTGAGGTAAAATTGTAACTACGCCCTTGTCATATGAGTAAATGTATTGTATATGGTTAAGAGGATATATTAATTGAAAGGTCATAATTATGTAGTAACGCCTTGGTCTCTGTAGTAGACATACAGTAGTAGGCCCGGTAAAAGTATATAATTTCGAAGTTTAGTTTAGAAATATAAATCTTGTTTAGATAAGTGAATAAAGGTATGATTTATTAATGCCCTGGTCTCTGGAGTAGACACAGCAGGGTTCGGTAATAAACATATTATTTTAGAAACTAATAACGTGCCTTTGGAACGAAACCGACTTAATTCAATACCTGAATATCGGGAATCCAAATAGGGAGTAACGAGAGTTCTCGGGTTCCAAAGTACAACCTATGTTGGGTCGACGTAATATTCAGTCCGTGTCTTGAACTCATCTCGGCCCGAACAGAGAAACAGTTATTAGTGTAGTAGCAAGTTTGTTAAATAAAGTATACGAACTTCTAAGTGACTGTCGATTTATCCCCCACTCTAGTAGTATATTCGAGATAAGAAAATAAGTACTACATATATAATTACAAATAATACATAGCACGAATTAAGTTAGCACCAACCTTAAATCACATTGTAAATGGTAAATATATTCAAAAATAAGTTATTGTATCATGCCTGTAAATTCCATGATTTTAGTTTATATGTGTAAGAACGATTACCTGAAATGAGTGCACCCCCCCCCCCCCCCCCCTCCACACACACATACACACACCACCCCCTAAGTTGAAAGAGTTACAGGGCCAAATTCAAGGTACAGTACGTTCCAGTCAAATTGTCTGGACACACAGAGCCTTGATGCAGTTTAACCCAGTGGGCACCAGGTAATAAATATAATAAATGCACACTCCAGGACCTGCCGAAAATGGAATTTGTTTTCTTCCCTAAAACCGCTTAAATAGGTGAGTAATAAAGGATAACAAAAAGAAAACACTCACCTCGGTCATTTGGGGGGGGGGGTGCTCAGCCATCAGCTGGTGCCGGGTGCCTCTTCAAACCTCCTGTGCCAGCACACCACAGCTGGGTGAGGCAGCATGGCTGATGTACGATGCCTCCAAATTTCGAGTGACGTTTATTTACACCACCCGAGCATCATGTGTGCCTTCATAGTTCATATCTTAGCAACATGTCTTTCATAATGTCATTGTAAGTGAAGTTACAGAGTGATAAGTGCATAGATTAAAGTTTTATAAATGCCGACGATTGGCAAGGCCCGCGCGCGTCTTGGTTACCAAGACGATGGGCGGCCAACTTGGCCCAAGACACACGCGCGTACACACGGCCAGCTGACTGACACCCCACTCCCTCTTCGTTTTCCCTTTCATTCTATGCCTCTCTCACGCACTCTGTTTATTGATTTTATACTTTATCGTATGTTTTATACTAAGAATATGAGTTTTACACATTGTTTTAGGCACTTTTGACTTAGAATTATGGGTTTTCAGATTGTATTTTTAGTTGGGAGAGTGTGAGGTGGGGGTGAAGGCAGGCGTGGGAGTGAACCATGCCGCACGAGATGTTGTGTAGCAACATGACACCTCTCATCCTCAGCTCGTCTCTTCTGACCCCTACGATGGCCTGGCGAAATTTTGAAGAATGCCATCGGGTCAGGGTCATCCTCCTCCTCCTCTTTCCCACTTGGTGGGGAGTCAACTATTTCATGGAGAGCAGTGGGGGAGCGATACCCACTCTCCTCCCTTTGTTCCTACATCACGAGGCATCGAGGTAGGTCAGACATTCGCGAAGTCAACGGGAAAACTGTCTTTCCCCCTCCTCCCGCGCGTCCCACTCCCCACTGCGGCTAGACTTGGGGATTGCCAAGTATTGCCACTGTTTGGCAACATCATAAGGTATATCCCATACAAATTTGAACACTCTAGCTACCATAGGACAAAAGTAAATAAGCTCGAAAGTGGCAGTGAGATAAGTGGGTAAACTGGCGTTCCCCACCCGCACGGCTGGACTTGGGGGTTGCCGAGTGCCGCCACTGTTCGGCAACATCATAAGGTATATCCCATACAAATCTGAACCTTCTTGCTACAAACGCATATGCTGCGGCGCTGGTGCCCAGTGGGTTAAGGGTGAGGGATGGCTGCATCAAAAAATATTTTCATTATATATGGATTAACAGTGATTAGCATTGTGTAAATGATGGACACATATAGTAATACTCTTCGTCTGTGTATGTGAGATTAATTTAAACACCATAAACAATTACTAACCTTCCACTTCGATCATGCCTCACCAAAATAATTTTCCAATCAGTGTAATCTATGGTATCCTGTGCATAACTATCTTGAGAGGCTTGCTGGGTTGTTTTGTAGGTGGTAGTAGTTGTCCAAATCTGTTCCGTTTCATTATTTGTTTTGCCAAAATAAAGGAACGGTGACTTTTGTAACTTTTTTGTTAGCAGTTTAACAAAATGCATTGTCTCCTTGTGGAGCATTTTAGGATTTTGAAAGAAGTTCTGAGAGTACAAGACAACCAGCATGAGAGTGAGGCAGCTCATCACCACCAGCAGGGTACACTGTGACCGAGGAGATGTTGTCCACGCCATAACCATGCATCAACACAACGCTGACGGAAAACGGGTAGTTTGTTAGTTAATGGTACAGTCAATCTCAATAATTCGCCGACAACTTTCTTTATAACCTGTATAGCTTTAAGTTACTGCTAGGTCCGTCATGCCGGAGAAGTCTTTAGATTTCACAAATATTACCATTATGGTTTCAAATGAACAATTGATTTTGACTGGAAAATTATGATCATATCCACTACACTACACTACATTGTTCAAGGGAAAATTAAATGAATAAATAAATATATATATATATATATATATATATATATATATATATATATATATATATATATATATATTATATATATATATATATATATATATATATATATATATATATATATATATATATATATATACGGTATATATATATAAATATACAGTATATATACTGTACATAATTATAATATAATATATATAATGTGATAATAGATTGGTTGGTGAGACTTTTCAATGTGTGCTTTGCTGTGTCAATGGTACCAATAGACTGGAGGAGTGCATGTATTGTGCTGTTGTACAAGTGCAAGGGAGATCGGCAGAAGTGTTCAAGTTATAGAGGTATTAGTTTATCGTCAGTGGTTGGAAAGCTGTATGGCAGGGTGTTGATAGAGAGGATAATAAAGTGTATTGAAGTTGCAATAGGAGAAGAACAGTGCGGGTTTAGAAGGGGAAGAGGGTGCGTGGATCAGATGTTTGCAGTAAGACAGTTATGCGAGAAGTATTTAGAGAACCAAAAGGAGATATTTTGGGCTTTTATGGATTTGGAAAAAGCGTTTGATCGTGTGGATCGTGAAGCAATGTGAAAGGTGTTAAGGATTTATGAAATTGGAGGAAATTTGTTAGAAGCAGTTAAGAGTTTTTATGAAGGGAGCAGAGCATGTGTTTGTGGTTAACCCGGGAACGGAGAGAACACTCTTAAGAGGTTTTACTGGATCAACGGCGAGAAAGCTCTTAAGAGGGAAGGCCTAAAAAATACATTTTAAAAAGCCCCAGTAGCACTTAAAACAATTTTTTTGTTTTATTTCCTCCATACCTCATATCACTCCTCCACATCCCCTCCTTCCCCCCTTCCCCCCCCCCCCCCCCATTCAATTATCACCTATCGTCCCTGTTATTCCCTTATTCATTGGTATATTTTCGTGCTAACATCTGCAAGCCGGTTGCAGGGTGTGGTCATGTATGTGTCTATGCGTGGGAAAGAGAGAGAGAGAGATATACAGGCCTCAGTCACTCTCCAAGCTTAGAGAGAGGAGGGTGTGGTGCCAGCTGGCTCACACTTGATGAATGAACCGCTCTCTAACAATTCGCAATTTCGACCAGAAAAATTATATTCCCACTTGTTTTATTGTTGTTAACACCTTAAGAGCGGCCTATGCGGTTTATTTATATGTACCGCCCAGCGGGGTGTTTTTAGCCAAAATAGGGCTGTTTACGTGATCATTTTCATGCCTAAATAAGACCCAGAACGTAAAACAAGCATCTATCCCTGAAAGGGCATAAACAGAGCTTTCGAATGACACCATAACGATCCTTTTATGATGGCTAGTTTTCTTGCAATAACCGTGCAACGCGAGTGCAAAAAGCATGTAATTAGGCACTTTCCCCATACAATTCCTTATATAGCGAGTGAGAGAGGTAGGAGGGAGGTGAGATTCGTGTCAGTAGGTTCGCCGCGGTGGTCTGGAGCAGTCATACGCTCGCTACTCTCCTGCCACCACTTGTCTCTCTCTCTCAGCAACATTACGTGCTGAAATTGCCACTCGAGTTATGTCGAGCGCCGCCACATAGTCCAGCTTTATTTAACTCGACTTATGTGGTGAGCCGCTAATTAAGGGTTAAAGGTTACTATCTTCATATTAAAGGTAAAATAGGTGCATATGAATAAGTAATAACGATATTTATTATAAAATGACGATTATAAGCAGGAATGGAGACTAATATTGCCGCCCAGAACTGTGGTGTTCACTACACCCTGCGCGCGCTTAATGGGTTAATTTAGATTAAGTGAACTGTGTAATTAGTAATTGGAAAATGCACATAAAATAATTTTACCTTATTATGATGACAACTCAGATGGTGATAGTAAAGATGGCAGAAGATAGGCTAGGTGAACTCAAGTTGTTAGTGGGATAAGGAATAGGCTAAGGAATGTGAATAGAATAGACTAAGATAGATGGTATTTACGTTAAAATTTCATGATAGCTAATTATGATGATGTGACTATGAGAATGAGATGGAAGTGAAGCGAAAACACCTAATGATGAGACAATGAATGAATAAGAGTGCTTAGCGTATGTCTGGGACGGAGGTTTGTTGGAGAGTGAGGTCAAGAGAGTCATCATTGAGTCTCGTGACTAATCCACGCACACACGCATAGCGTACGGTAAATGTATCCCATTCCTACACAATGATCTACATGGGAACAATAATAATAAGTAATACAGTATTATATGGGAATTATAATCCTACAATACTTGCCCATATTCAACTGTAGAATAACATTCTTCCCGAAATATGTATCGTTCAACATATGGTTACGGAAGCGTTCAACTTATGACTACGGAAGGATACGTAACACTACATTAACCCAGATTATGTATCATTGATACTGTTCATAATAAATAGAGTATATTGAATAAGGACACATTCCCGCCAACGAAAATATACACATTTTACATAATTATATTTGCCCGGAGGCAATCTTATCCCGCGAAGCTTGGGTGGATTATTGGGCTGCCTGTCGACTTGGGCGTCCGCTGGACGCATCAACAGGCTGCGCCGAAGTAGAAGCCAGGGAGGGGACATATGTGGATAACTGGTCTGAGGGGGCGTCCTTGCGATCTAGGTCACCTTCAAGAGGATATAGCCGTATAGTCGGACGTGCGATTACCCCAGTCCTGGTTCGAACCCTTGCTACCCGAACCTCACCATCACGACGGGTAACAACTCCTCTATAGGACCCAATTTCCAGAATGCGCGCGGGCCCTCTTCATGGATGGTTACCATGTCACCTACCCTAGGCCAATGACCTGTTAATGGTGCTAGTTTAATTTTCTGTGCTTCTCTTAAAGTCACCAGATATTCCGCCGACCAGCGATGCCAAATGTCTCGCGATAGTTTACAAATATATTAGTAGCGGGCCGATATCACTTCCCTACTCGCGTAGTCTGGATCTCCCATAACATCATCATCATGTTCTTCAGGAAGAACCCGCAGTCTGTATCCACGTACCAGTACTGAGGGTGTGATTGGGGCTGGATCCTCCAAATCCACCAGAAGCATAATATAGAGGGTGATCATTTACTGTGGCTTCAATCTCCAAGAGTTTGGTGTTGAGTTCCTCAATTGATATAAGAGCTCTACCCAATACCTTCTTCAGACCTGCCTTCACGATTCCTATGGCTCTTTCCCATATGGCGCCGAACTATTCGCATTTCACGTCCGCAAGGCAGGTCTGAATCTTGGAATTGTTGCTCACATCTTTGAGATAAGTAGATGCCCCTATGAATGTTTTTGTGTTATCACTCAGCATGATACGTGGATATCCCTGTCTACAGCAGAATCTTCTGAAGGCATGTAGGAAGCTATCACAAGTGAGATTGGTGACCAGTTCCAGGTGAATTGATCTGGTAACGGCAACAGAGTCGGTGACACCTATCGATGATAAGATGGGTGAAGGGATGATTGGAGGGCAGTAGTACTGGATACTTACTTGCCTCAGAGAGTGCTCCCAATCGTAATCTGCCTCCGCAATCTATCAAATCCCCCTTCAAGTGTAAGCCCAACTGGTTGATCAGGTTATTCCTGGACTTTTTTCCCTTAACCAATAATTTTAATTCCTGCATATATACTTCTTGTTGACAGAGCCGATGTAGTATTTTATCTACAATTCTGATCTCCTTCACATTGAGGTGAGCACTACCTGTGGGCGGCGTGCCTTTGATTTTTGCTTTTACATTTTGTACAAAGCGTATCACCCATGCTGTAACACGTTGTAGCTTCTCATAGCTGCAGAATTTAGCCCAGTCCCATAACTGTGCGTCATCTTTAGGTACCGAATCAATTACCGGTGTTACAATAGCAGTGTGTTGCTCATTCAAATCTACATCCTCTGGCCATTCGTTGGGATTATTAAGTCAGCATGGGCCATTCCACCACAACACAGAAGATTTGAGAAATTTAGCAGACACACCACGAGTAATGCAGTCACTTGGATTCTCCTTGGTAGACACAAACTGGAACTGTGCGGTTGGGAGCAGGGTATGAATCTCGTTGACACGGTTGGTGACGTACACTGGTAGCTTCTTTCGGCTATGTAACCAGTAGAGCGTAATATGGCTGTCACTCCATATAACTGTCTCTGAGATGTTTAGCACATTTTTTAAAGTTTCCTCGGTAAAGTGAACGCGTCTAGCAGCTAACAGAACTGCAGTTAGCTCTAATTTTGGGATGGAAAGGGATTTGATTGGGGCGATCTTCGCCTTCACCATGACTTAACGGCAGCACCTTGTGTCAACAAAGTAAATAACAGTCCCGTAAGTGACCTTGCTAGCGTCTGAGAAGGCATGAATGGAAACCGGTTGATCTATGACTACTCTCCGAGGAAAATTAAAACCCTTACTGAGACGAAGATCTGAAATAATGTCTTCCCACTCCTGAACCAGATCGCCTGTCAAAACCTAATCCCAATCAATTTTATCCTTCATAATTGCTGAAGGAATAATCTTGATTTGATCGACACCGGTAGAACTATCCCCAAGGGGTCAAAAAGTCTAGCCGTCATACTCAAGCAAATCCGTTTTGTAATCTGCGAATATTGTGTGTACTGAATGCCGAATGAGAGGGTATCTGTGTCCGTCTGCCAAAGCAACCCTAGCACCCTCACATGTTCCTGCTGAACAGCCGCCACTCCATCATGTTGCAGTACAGTCCACAAAACAGAACTATTTGTCGCCCATACACGCAAATGTAGGGGAGGTGTGGTGGAGTGGTCTTGCCACTGGCCTGGTAATCCAAAGGTCCCGGGTTCAAATCCCGATGTATCAATGGGAAGATATTATTGGGATGGAATTTGTGCTGTACCTGGTATCAGTGCATTACCACAAGCCCACCGAAACGTCAATAAAATACCCTCATTGTTCCCTGATTAAATAGCACTGTATGAATATTCCCATATTCAAAATATGCTATAGGGGTGCAATGCCTGGTGAGTTATCTGCTCAACAGGTGGCGTTGTGTGTGTGTAAGTGTGAGAGTCCGAGTGTAGGGGGTGAGACAGTGAAGCACGGGAACGAGGTGGCTTCAGAGATGGGGTCGTTTCGGGCCATGAGTGAGCACCGTGCCTCATGGGAAGGCAAGATGGCAGGTGCTCGTTGTACTCTACGTGCTTCACATGTCTCACTCCCTAGACTGGAACAAGACCTCACGGGCTTCACTGTTCATTGTAAAGCGGTGAATGTTAAGGCTCTCAGCCTATGCCCGAGAGGAAGTAAGTTAAAATATAGAAAAAAAAAAAAAAAAAAAAAAAAAAAAAAATGGGCATCATTCATTATTTCCCAGACCACACCATAGGTATCAATCAGGAGATCTTCATCATTTTTGTACCCAGTAAATTGTCGATGTATAGCCCTGACCGAATCTGCTGAATAACCTGCAGATCTGCACTGACATTTGACAAGTGATTTAAAATGGTGGTGTTTAAAAGGAATTGGGAACATGTAGCGCCAAATAATACCACCAGGAATCGGTAGCAAACAAGGGGGGAATCTAGCTGCCGTGGAAATATTTGGCCCATAAACCGAGTATAGTCTTGGTCGTCCTCATGGAGTTTTAACATCAGAAACGCCTTCTCGATATCAGACACCCAGGCATATTTATCGAGTCTAAGCCGGAGTACAACTTGCGCCAAGTCTGGTACCAGTGAAGGTCCAGTATGCAAGCAGTCATTAAGACTAGGCTGACGATCACTCACCTTGGCTGAACAATCGAAGACGATACGCACTGGCGTCGTTTTGCTCTCTTTGACAACTCCATTATGAGCCAAGTAATGTATCTGTATTGTCAAAAGGCACCGCCTCTATAAAACCACGGGACACCTGATCCTTTATGACTTTTGAGTTTTCCTCGCAAAAGTCAGGTTCTTTGATGAATCTTCTCTGAAGACCCTCCAGACGGCCTATGGTCAAACCCTTGTTTGTTAGCAGCTGATCCTTGTAATTTTATCAGGGCACTCTCACTTTGTATTGTTGGCTGTCAGGATCATAGGTAACGTTATCCTCATATGACGATAGTGCTTGACGCTCAACTTGTGAGTATTCCTTAGGGGTTATCCCGATATGATCTATATCCCACAAAATATTTAACCCGGGAACTGCGGAGAGACTCTTAAGAGTTCCCCCGGCGGACTGCGGGGAGACTCTTAAGAGTCAGAGAAAAAAAAATCAACTTTTGACATCAAATTTTTGTATTTATTTTTTTATTTTTATTTTTTATTTTTTATTTTTTGGCCCCTGGGCCATGCAAAATCTCAGTCCTCTACCTCCCCTCCTTCCCCACTTTCCTCCTACCTTCAGTTATCACCTATTTTCCCTGTTATTCCCTTATTCTGAGGTATATTTTCGTGCTAACATTAGAAATCCGGTTGCAGGGTGTGGTCATCACTGATAGCAAGCGAATGCAAGAGAGAGAGAGAGAGTATCAATCGACTGTGTCTCAGTGGCCTTGGGGGAAATTGGCGGGAAAGCAGCTTGCCTCACCCATACATTATACAACTCGCGGGCTATATCTCCGATTTTGACCATCCAAACGCTGTTTTCATTCGTTTTATTGTTGTTTCAGGTTAATACCTTTATAATCAACCCATAATAGGCGCATATGGTAAGTATTAATGCTATTAATGGTACAATGAATATTTTAGTGACGGAAACACCTCAAATACATGCGCACAGGGTGAGGTGTCTAATTACCCCCATGCGCACTTCAGAGGTTATGTCATTTTTGCATGGTGGAATATTACCAGTAGACATGTATTCGTCCATTGGTGTTACTGCTATTTTCAATACAGTAATTACTTCAGTGCTGGAGCTGGTATTAAATGCCACATATGAACCACTTATGGCGTACCCGTACTTGGTAAGAAGCAGAATTAGGCTACCTGACCTATTATACTCAGGTCGCACTATGTCGTAGTAGTGATCCGCACCAATGAGCAGCTCCAACTGATCAGTGTCCGTTGCATGAGGATCGACTAATTTTATGCCTTACACTGTGAACTAACCAGTTTAGACTTTAGGCTAAGTTCACCCTTATGTTCTGGTAATTCATCAACCACTATTCCGTCTAGTTGATGAAATTTACCTCTGTGTTTGTAATGCAGTGCCACGACATTATATTCTCTAGAGGCTTGTTTTCCGGTGAATCTGTGAAGACATAACTCTTCAGTTCCTTTAGATTTATAGGAAAGGGAGGATAAAACAGATAACTTCACAAAGGTTCTCTTAAAACATTGATCGAGTAGCGATCTGATTTTGACACATTTATTTTCCTTACCTTTTACCGGCAGCTGTACGGTAGGTAAGATTACGGTATTTCTACCTGTGGCAACGGACATTGTAGTTGAAGTAGCAGCAGTATGCTCTCTCTTGTTGTTATCCTCCGCTGGTCTACTTTCCTTCCCTTGTTTTTGTGTACATAGGGAATGAAAGTGTTTACCCTTACAAAACTTACAGCTTCTAATTTTACGGTTAGTACAACCCAAATGGCCATGCTCTCTTGATAAGCACCCAGTGCAGAGACGTAGTTGACGGGCTCTTTTCACTTTAAGAGGCCCTGTTTTATACTTCAAACAGTTGTACCACAAATGATTGGTACCACTACACAAGACACAGTTAAATTTCCGGCTTTCACTCTGAGCGGTAATGTTGCAGTAGCCATTGGTGCACTTCCCACTTTATCTTGACCTGCCAAGTTGTATACTTCAGCCTGGAAGCAATGTGTAAATTTCTTATAATCCACGCTCAAATCTCCCATTTCTCGTTTTATAGTTTCCTTTATTGGTGATGATAATTTGTTGACAAGAGTTACCACACAAAATTCCTCCAAACAAATGCCATGGCTAATGATTGACCTCATCACACTCTCTGTATTTGCATAGAAGTTCTTTAGATCAGCTGTTTGGTATTTGGGTGAAGCTAGTTAATTGAATTGTGTAACATAAGCTGCCTTGATGCGATCTGGATGCCCATATGTTTCTTGCAGGAGCTCTATTTCTGGGGCATAACTTGCGCTCTCGACAATAAATCCTTTGACTAACTTATGCGCATCACCCAGAAGCTGACCCTTAAGATAGGTAAATCGTGGTATATCTGTGAGATCAGGATTGTTATGACTGTATGGTACATTTAAACATTTCCCAAAACCCCGACCACAACGTTGCATCACCCTCAAATTTCGGAAGAGTAAGATGTGGTAATTTAACAGTTGACTTCTTCGGCTCGGGTCGAGCCGACTCCTTCTTGACCTCCGGAACTAAGATTCCCTTCAGTGTGGCGACGATTACCTGCATGCCCTCCAAATGTAGGGTATCCTCTCTCAATTCCTTGACATATTCGGCGTCTGTCTCGTAAAGGTCGGCCAGGTCCTCCTGTGTGACCTCATAGTTGTCAATTTGTTTTGAATGCTAGGCAACCTGGCCTCCACTTCTACCCTAGACGCCGAGTCAAGAAATCCATCGATCACCGAGGTCAAGACCGTCAATGAGCCCTGAAGCCCAGCCCGACGCCGTTGTAGAGACACAACCATGATGCTATGCGAAAGGGAAATTTAGCGATCTCTAATTAAATTATAAATGCTAGTCTGAATAAGTTTCAGACAGTAATAACATTCCGTTAAATTAAATCGCGAGCTGAAAATAAAACACCCTCACGAATGCGGAGTAAGAATTTGCCCGAAAACGTAGACTAGCTGCCTGGAGACATTCAATTAATAGTTTTGATTTTAGATTAAGAACATTTAGTATCAATTCAAAACAATTTAAGAAGAGCCGGGAGGGAAATTAAAATACAATAGGCCAAAGGTCTTTAGATGTAAAAAAAGGTACCGATATAAATTTATAATAGGTTAAGAATTTGTGATTTTAAGAGAGAGTAGTTTAAGTAGGCTAAACTCAATGGGTACCGGAATTTAATTGTTTGTGTGAAAATTATACACAAGAAAAAAAATAGTCACATATAAAGAAAATTTGAGCTGGTTCAACCCACGCTCAACTTATTAACTATCATATTAACCTCGCCTTCAGGGCATACGACTAGAGTAAATTTAGAAAAGATATACGATCGAATAACCTTAAATTTTGAAGAAGTTATTTCACAGTACAGTATGTATAATTTGTTCTAATGCAATGCCAATTGTGCTAATATTTTCTAGGCCTAAAGGAGTATTAATATAATTAGATGAGCCCGAAAAAGCTTAGATTAAAGCCGGTTAGATTACACAAATGTACAGAAATAAATGTATTTAATAAATTTAAAGTAAATATTTGTTTATGAATATTGTACTGGATCTGATTTATTTGTTGCTTTTCATTATGGGCAAACATTTCGTCGTAGCCTATGACCTATCCACTAGTGCTTTCACATCCTGTCCAAAAATTCCTACTGGTGGCCAGGCACCTGGGGCGGCCAGAGCAAAGAACGGACGAAATATAGACCGACAGCTCCATGGGGCCAAAAGACCTGGGCCATGAGGACGTAATAGGAAACATTGACAAAAAACCGGGAAAGCCCCACCCCATTCCAAGCAAGGCAACTACCGACCGCCGAAAAAAATAAACAAAGTGAGGCAAACTACTGAATGTTCGAAGAACCAATTATGTCCGACGGTTCGAAGGACCAATTATATGGTTAATTTAGATTAAGTGGACTGTATAATTAGTAATTGGAAAACGCACATTGAATAATTTTACCTTATTATGATGACAACTCAGTTGGTGATAGTAAAGATGGTGGAAGATAGGCTAGGTGAACTCAGGTTGTTAGTGGGATAAGGAATAGGCTAAGGAAAGTGAATTGAATAGACTAAGATAGATGGTATTGACGTTAACACATTACGAGCGGGTGGGTCGGTAACTTCTATTACCCGCCATGCGGGTGGTTTTACCCTAAATGGGGTTGTTTCTGTGCTCTTTTTCATGCATAAACATGACCCAGAGCGTAATACAAGTATCTATCCCTGAAAGGGCATAAACAGAGCTTTCCAATGACACCCGAACCATCCTTCTACGACCACTGGTTCTCTTGCAACGATCGTGCAACACGAGTGCAAAAACCCTAAAATAAGGTCATTTCCTTACATAATTCCCTGTGTAGCGAGTGAGAGAGGGTGGAGGAGGGTGTAATAAATTTCAGTCGACCCACGGCGGTGGTAGCGAGCGGTCAGGAAGCAATCTATGCTCCTCGCACCGCTCAGCTCTCTCTCAGAGCACATTACGTGCTAAAAATTGCACTCGACATCTGTCGAGGCCCGCATATGGGCACGTTTTCTTTAACTCGACATATGTCGAGCACCGATGGTTAAGGGTTAAAGTTTCATGATAGCTAATTATGATGATGTGACTATGAGAATGAGATGGAAGTGAAGCGTAAACACCTAATGATGAGACAATGAAAGAATAAGAGTGCTTAGCGTATGTCTGGGACGGAGGTTTGTTGGAAAGTGAGGTCGAGAGAGTCGTCTTTGAGTCTCTCATGACTTATCCGCGCACGCGTATAGCGTACGGTAAATGTATCCCATTCCAACACAATGATCTACATGGGAACAATAACAATAAGTAATACAGTAATATATAGGAATTATAATCCTACAATACTTGCCCAGATTCAAGTGTAATAACATTCTTCCCGTAATATGCATCGTTCAAGATATGGTTACGGAAGCGTTCAACTTAAGACTACGGAAGGATACGTAACGCTACATTAACCCAGATTACGTATCATTGATACTGTTCATACTAAATAGAGTATATTGAGCAAGGACAGTGTTAGAGTAGGAAATGGTGAGTTGAGTGAATGGTTTGAGGTAAAGGTAGGTTTGCGACAGGGTTGTGTAATGTCACCATGGCTGTTTAATATGTTTATGGATGGCATGCTGAGGGAGGTGAAAATGAAAACTATGGGAAGAGGATTGGGTTTAATAGGAAAGAATGGTAGAGATTGGGAGTTGAATCAGTTTCTGTTCGTTGGTGGCGGATTCTGAGGAGAAAATGCAGCGGGTAGTCAAAGAGTTTGGTATGGTTTGTGGAAGGAGGATACTTAAGGTGAACGTCAATAAAAGTAAAGTAATGGTGTGTAATAGGGGTGATTGTAGGGTGAATCTAGATGTGAGGCTGGATGGGGAAATATTGGAACAAGTAGAGTGTCTTAAATATCTAGGAGGAACAATAAGCAGGAGTGGAGGTATGAAAATGGCGGTAAAACAGAGAGTGTGCGAAGGAAGGAAGGTTTTCGGAGCAATGGGAAGTATGTGGAAGACGAGAAATCTCGGAATGAAAGTAAAAAGTGCAATGTATCAAGGAATTGTTGTGCCAACAGTGAAGTATGGGGCTGAGACATGGGCTCTGAAGGTAAAGGAGAGAAGAAAGCTGGATGTGATGGAGATGAGCTGCTTGAGGAGCATGTGTGGAGTTACTCGTAGAGACAGATTGAGGAATGAAGAGATACGTAGGAGAGTGGGGTAGCAGGAACATTTGTCAGCCAGAGTGGACAGAAGGGTGCTGAGCTGGTATGGACATGTTGAACGAATGGAAGATGAAAGTCTTACAAAGAGAATATGTGAGTCAGATACAAGGGGAGATAGAAGGGCAGGAAGACCCCAATTGAGATGGATAGACTGTGTAAGGCAAGCTTTGGCTGATTGAGGAATGACTATAGATCTGGCAAAAGAAGTGGTAATAAACAGGAATGAACGGAGAGTTGCAAGTTGGACTAGATAATAGTCCATCAGGCGCCTGGCCCGGGGAGACGATTATATGAAGGTTGCGCCTGTAAGTGTGGAGGGCGGGTTTGTGGCTTCGGCTCCGCTGCATGTCTGCCTGCCGAGATAGGAACATCTCCGGGTGGTCGGGAGCCGTGGAAGTGCTGGAAGGACCTTGGTGACCCTGGTCTCTGGGTCTTCTCCTGGATGACCTACAGTAGATGTGTGTGAATTTGTATTTTGTTTTTGTGTGTTCATTGTTTTCTGTTGTGTTTTGAGTTGCCCCTATTCTTGCTCTGTCTTGAGTCCCCCCTCCTCCAATTTCTTTATTGGAAAAATGTGGATTGGGCCTGGTTAAATATATATATATATTGTTAGGGATTTCTATTTCATTCAAGTGTCACTGGTTGTAATTGAGGTATTGTGCTTGTTATGTTGGATGAGATCTTTAATTATTTATGATTGAATAGCATATGCAATGTAATGAGCCCGTATAAGTAATTCGACCTGTAGACAGCTTAGTATCTTATATAGGAAGATGTTGTTGTTTAATAGTGTACGATTCAGAGCGTGATGGTAGTGCAGGCAGTTCTCTCATCACACCCCCCCCCCCCATTTTCTTCCAAATTCAATTCTCCCCCCTATCCCCTACACCCTTGCTTCTACTCAATGTTCCCCCTTTCCTCCAACTCCCTTTCTCTCCTTCGTTGCCTGACGTACGAATGATATTGATTATAACTAGGTAATAATGTATTTGGCTTTTCTAATCATAAGTATTGTTTACAAGATATATCATGGAGTTCTTGGTAAAAGTAATACTTTAATTCAGCAAGTATATAGTGAGTTGAGATTAATGCAGTTCGAGAGGTTGGTATCAGAGCCAGGTGAGCGAAGGGTATATAAGCCTACTTTCTGTGTGAGGCAGGTTGTGTATACTCCACCACCATCTTAAGCTGACCTGCCCTGAGTTCGTTTGTAAAAGAATCACCATGAGTTGAATAAGTATAACTAGGATTTTGTCTATGTTTATTGATTGCTTTCACTTACTCTCTTGGAGGGTATTTATATAACTATGTGTATGTATGTGATGGGCTGGTCTATCAGAATGAGAGTTGAGCATTTTCTGCCATACCCATAGCTTACTCTGACTGTTCCTTTTACTTATATATTTTCTAGATCTCAAGTGACGGTGTCTTTTCCGTGGATTGACCTCCCTACTGCCAACCCTGGCAGATTGGGAGCCAAAGCGTCACATTTTTCCTTTGCCCCTCAACTTTTCCTTTATAATTGCTGAGGGGCACAGGGCCTTGGGTGGGGCTTTTGTTTCCCGGGCGTTTACGCACCCTCCTCAGCTCCCCGCCTTTGAGTGGCTTCGGTCACCTGGGCATTATTAGTGGTAAGCTGGGAGGGTTCTGTGGGGTCGCTCGGTTATGGCCTTGGCCTTGCTCGGGACCTTGGGGCTGCTCGTCCAGACAGCCTGAGGAACAGCAACAACAACAACAACTATGTATTATTTTTCTTAAGAGTGTCTTTATTGTTTCACTTCAATGTTTCTCACTTTGATATTTTCACTAGAAGTAACTTTTGTGTATAGGCTAATTAATCATGTAAATAAATTAAAATTTTATTTTACATAATCTTTACATTTTACCTTTATGCTAATATATTATTCTTTTGATTGTTGGGATAAATCTAAGTCAAAGTAACTAAAGATAACTAATTCTGAACGAGTGATGAGAAAGGAATAACTTTGGGGTTTTTAGGCTAAAACAGCCATTTGATATCAACTGATACTTTATGAACTTGCCACATCTTTTCACTTACCAAGGTTTTAGTGACTACAAAGAGAGTTGTTAGTTTTTGTGGAAGTTTAACATGCCACTTCTTCTTGACTGAAAATGATAGTCATATTTTCCGCATTTTGTGAGGCTAAATAATAAGTCCTCGTTTTGTGGTTTTTAGTGGAATGTTTCTTTATATTATGGGTTCGAACCCCGCTCGTAACGTAACATGGTGCCGTGACCAGGATTCCTTTCTTTCCCTCGTTTGGTAGTAATTGAGAACATTAGTGAAGCATTAGGTCCCTCGCTAGGACATCGCATACTCATCTCATCCATCTCGTTTTGTTCTGTTTATGAGTTGAGAGAGCTGTGTCAGCCTCTACGTTCTTTAACCCTTATTTAGCGGCGAGCAACATAAGTCGAGTTAAATAAAGCTGGACTATGTGGCGGCGCTCGACATAACTCGAGTGGCAATTTCAGCACGTAATGTGGCTGAGAGAGAGAGACAAGTGGTGGCAGGAGACTAGCGAGCGTATGACTGCTCCAGACCACCGCGGCGAACCTACTGACACAAATCTCAGCTCCCTCCTCCCTCTCTCACTCGCTACATACTCAATTATGTACTGAAAGTACCGAATTACCTGCTTTTTGCACTCGCGTTGCACGGTTATTGCAAGAAAACTATCCATCATACAAGGATCGTTATGGTGTCATTCGAAAGCTCTGTTTATGCCCTTTCAGGGATAGGTACTTGTTTTACGTTCTGGGTCTTATTTAGGCATGAAAATGATCACGTAAACAGCCCTATTTTGGCTAAAAACACCCCGCTGTGCGGTACACATAAATAAACCGCATAGGCCGCTCGTAAGGTGTTAATGCCAATTATTCGCATTTCTCACTCATCCTAATTTGTCATACATTTTCTCGTTCATCCATTGTTCATAGCATTCAATCATGGAATTTAAAATTAGTGAATTTGTCGCTGACCCCTCCTTGAGCACCTTGTCTGTGTCGAAGCTCAGAAAAGTAGACTGGATTGCCTTAGCCACAGAGTATGATGTACCTTACAAAACTAGTTATACCAAAGGTGAGATTAGAAGGAGTGTGATTGAGCAATTGGTAAATACTGAAGTTTTGTTTGAGGCAGCCTATCAGCTGTGTGCAGAGGAAGGAGGTAGTGATGCATGGATGAAAGTGAAACTATTAGAGCTGGAGAATGCAAAATCTGACAGAGAACAGAGACAGCGTGAAATTGAACATGAACGTGAACAAAGACAGTATGAGTTTGAACAAAAATGGCTTGAGCTTGAGGAGTAGCAACGTGAGAGAGAGCATGATGAGCGCATGTTAAAGTTAAAAGCTGAAGAAAACCGGATTCAAAGGGATTCGGTTGCAAATAGACAATTTTCTGATAAGGGTCATAGTTTGAAATTTGTCCCTAGTTTTGATGAGACTGACCCGGAGAATTTCTTCATCCTTTTTGAGATGGCAGCCAACCAACTCAAGTGGCCAAATGATCAGTGGGCATTTCTAGCCCAGACTGCTTTCATAGGTAAAGCCAAGCAGGTTTACTTTAATCTCCCCATTGATTCCTTGACCTATGAAACTCTTAAAACCTCAGTCTTAGCAGTGTATGATCAGGTTCCTGAAACTCATCGTCAGTATTGCAGGGATATGAAGAAAGGTGAAAAACAAACCTATCTAGAATTTGTGAAGGAAAAAGAGCGAAAGTTTCTGAGTTGGTTGAGAGCCAGTAAAGTGACAACCTTTGAGCAGTTGTGCCAGCTAGCTATGCTTGAAGAATTTCTCCGCAAAGTCCCCTTCCCCTTAAAACTTTACCTCCAAGAGAGAGAGGTGCAATCTGTAGACAGGGCAGCTATTTTGCCTGAAAATTACAGATTAACTCATTGCGATTCATATTTCAGGACAGGAAAGAGAGGGCCTGGCAACCGGCCACATTCTGGTGCTGGTCCTCGTGATGGTGGTGGTTTCCACTCAACTGGTGGTAGGTCTGGTTATGGTGGTGTCTCCCAACCAGTTTCAAGGGTAGCATCTGGGGGCAATGGATCTGATAAAAAGGAATTTAACAAAACTTCTCTTTCTTCCATTAAACCACCTGGACCCTTAGTTTGTGCCTACTGTAAGCAACCTGGACATTTTCTTAGAGAGTGTCCCAAATTAAAATTAAAAGAGAAAACCCGTAAACCAGAGAGTAGTGCTGTCCTAGCCTCTTCCCTTGTACTTAATCCAAATAGAGTAGCAGTATCCCCTCCTACTCCACCTGTGTTGACTGCCTGTTCAGACTCTGATGGCTCTCACAACCAGGTTTTCACTAGTATACCACCTAGCTGTTCTAACCAGGTCCAACCTTTTCTTTCCACAGAATCAGTTTCCTCTTCTGACGCTTCCACTGACTATCCCATTCATGTTTTGAGAGACACAGGAGCTTCTCATAGCCTCTTGGTAAGAGGATTGGTGCCCAGTATTGAGGACTGTTTGCTGGGCCAGAGTATACTCATTCAGGGAGTCAGTGGGTGTCTTGTTGTTCCTTTGGCTAGGGTGTATCTAAAAACTGAGTTAGCTAGTGGTTACTTTACTAAAGTTTACTGTTGGGATTCAAGATTCTCTACCTGTAGGAGTGAACTTTTTTATGGGAAACGATATCGCCGGTGGCAAAGTGATACCAGACCCCATTGCTACCTCCACTCTCTCTTATGATAACAACACTAAGCAATTAGAAAATCAGTATCCCAATTTGTTTCCCTCCTGTGTAGTGACTAGGAGTGGGGCTGGTCACCACAGTAAGAAGGACAAAGTTGATCCTGATAGTGTTGACCTAGACACTTCCTCCCTATTTCCTGATGTAGAGTCAGAGGATATTAGCAAGATTCCCATTGATTCTGAAACTCTCAAAGATGCTCAGAAGCAGGACCCTGAACTGGCAATATATTTTGATAGGGCTGTGGAAGAGTCAGATATAGGAAACTATCCTCAATGCTTCTATTTAAGTAATGGTACCCTGATGCGCAAGAATAGACCTCCCAATGTGCAAGCTGATGAGCCCTGGCAAGAAGTGCATCAAGTAGTTGTGCCACATAAGTGTAATCTATATTTTATTAATTTCACCACAACACCAAACACTCCCAATGAAATTAATTAAAGTATATATGATCCGCCAGGATTCGACCCCGGGTTATCACACACAGATTTTTGCCACCTTAACCATTACACCACCAGGACGGTTAAAGGTTTATGCACACGCCTACGACTTATTATCCATTCTCGAATACTGGATATTAATCTATCATGTTCATACTCCCAACCGCGCTATGGTAGCCTAATGTTTAAGTGAGAGGAAAGAATATTCATGGGGCACATATTATATAGACCGGCCTCGCGACGAAATATCCCTGAACCTACTAATAATCTATATTTTATTAATTTCACCACAACACCAAACACTCCCAATGAAATTAATTAAAGTATATATGATCCGCCAGGATTCGAACCCGGGTTATCACACACAGATTTTTGCAACCTTAAGTAGACATCATTTCCATTGCTCATGACCTTAGTGGTGGACATTTGGGTGTCAACAAGACCTATGACAAAATTCTCAATGATTTCTTTTGGCCGAGGATGAAGCAAAAGCAGTAACAAGAAATAGGGTAGTCAGTATGGAAGTGAAGAAGTCCTTGCATGACAGTGTGGTAATCCCGACACTGACTTACGGAAGCGAAGCATGGACGTTGGTTGAGAGACTCAGACCAAGAGTGAGAGCAGTGGAAATGAATTACTTAAGGAGTGTGTGCTGAGTTACATGGAGGGATAGACAGACTAATGAGGAAGTAAGAAGGAGGTGTGGTGTGGAGGTAGATGTGCTGGAAAGTGTGAAAAGGAACAACTTGAGATGGTTCGGCCATATGGAACGTATGGAAAGCGAGAGAATGACTAAGAGGGTGTAGGAGAGCGAGGCGGAGGGACAGAGAGGGAGAGGTAGACCGAATGAGAGGTGGAAGGATGGAGTGAGGAAGTACATGAACGAAGGCGGTGCTGGTTGGGGGGAGGGGCGTCGACTGACTGGGGACAGAGGTGCATGGGGGCGGTTCGTTCGTGGTCACCCCTTTGGGGATCACGGCGTCAGGCAATAGATAGATAGATAGATGAAGCAATCTGTTAAGTCTTACTGTAAAACTTGTCATGTGTGTCAACTTGCTGGGAAACCCAACCAACCCATCAAGCCTGCACCTTTAAATCCCATCCCTGTCACGGATGAACCGTTCAGTAAAATCATAATTGACTGTGTAGGACCTTTGCCAAAAACCCGTAGTGGGAATGAGTACTTGTTGACTGTCATGTGTTCCACCTCTAGGTATCCAGAAGTGTTCCCCTTGAGGCGTATAACATCAAAGAATGTAGTAAAGGCGCTTAGTAAATTTTTCACCCTGTATGGAATACCCTGTGTGGTACAGTCTGATTTGGGAAGTAACTTTACCTCTCAGCTCTTCAAGCAAACCATGGAAGAGTTGGGATTACACTAGTACCATTCCACAGCCAGTCACCCACAGTCCCAGGGGGCATTAGAGAGGTTCCATCAGACCCTCAAATCCATGCTCACTAAATATTGTGAAGAGAACAATGCCGACTGGGATGAGGGCATCCATTTTGTGTTGTATGCTGTAAGAAACAGGGTACAAGATTCTCTAGGATTTTCACCATTTTCCCTAGTCTTTGGTCATGAGGTCAGAAGTTCTTTGAAAGTGTTAAAAGATACTTGGATCAATGCTAACTCTAATAAACATCTTCTCACTTATGTGCATCAATTTAAATCTACTGTAGACGAGATCTGCAGTAGAACTAGCTATGAATAATTTAGAGAAGTCTCAAGATAAAATGAAAGTGCAGTATGATAAGACTACAGTTGTTAGAGAATTTCAGCCAGGAGATCTAGTGCTTGCCTTTCTGCCTATACTTAAAAAGCCGCTACAAAGCAAGTACCATGGTCCATATGTTGTGCTTAACCTAACAAGTGCGCATGGGGGTAATTAGACACCTCTCCCTGTGCGCATGTATTTGAGGTGTTTCCGTCACTAAAATATTCATTGTACCATTAACACCTTACGAGCGGCCTATGCGGTTTATTTATATGTACCGCACAGCGGGGTGTTTTTAGCCAAAATAGGGCTGTTTACGTGATCATTTTCATGCCTAAATAAGACCCAGAACGTAAAACAAGTACCTATCCCTGAAAGGGCATAAACAGAGCTTTCGAATGACACCATAACGATCCTTGTATGATGGATAGTTTTCTTGCAATAACCGTGCAACGCGAGTGCAAAAAGCAGGTAATTCGGTAGTTTCGGTACATAATTGAGTATGTAGCGAGTGAGAGAGGGAGGAGGGAGCTGAGATTTGTGTCAGTAGGTTCGCCGCGGTGGTCTGGAGCAGTCATACGCTCGCTAGTCTCCTGCCACCACTTGTCTCTCTCTCTCAGCCACATTACGTGCTGAAATTGCCACTCGACCTATCTCGAGCGCCGCCACATAGTCCAGCTTTATTTAACTCGACTTATGTTGCTCGCCGCTAATTAAGGGTTAATAGCATTAACCCTTTGGCGCACGATGACTCGTTCAGAGTCATTAGATATTTTTTTCCTAGGCGCACGATGACTCGTTAAGAGTCATTAAACTTAAAAATATTCGCCGAAAATTAAGTTTTCGTCTAACGGGCGTCATATTTGGCATAGATATTAAGTATTACGTCTAGTTCAATGGGTACAATTGGCAACCCCCTCAGTTTAACCGTTTACTCACGACTGGCTGGGAAGGGAGCAGAGTACAGCTCAGTCTGTGTTTCGATTATTTCACGTTTATTCGTGTATCTCAATAACTATTTGGTTTATAGTAATTCTGAAGTTACCAGTGGAATTCTCATTAAATTCCGCTTCCATATATGTATGCAAATCAAAAATTTTGCGGAATTTTTTTTGAGCTAGCGCGAGTTGGAGATAAGGTATTTACTTTTTTGTTTACAATTCTTATTTCGGAGTGCCCCAATGTGGTTGTTTTGTATTTATTCTATGTTTTTATTCGCTTATCTTCAAGTTCAATCAATAACGAAGCCGATGGTATCTCATTAATCCAAATACAAGGATTTTTTGGTGGATAAAAACGTAACAGAAACAAATTATCGCCGGGCACATAACTGGCTCTGAGTGAGCTGAGATATACTTTGGGAGTGGGAAAAACTTTGATTGGAAACTATAGGTGCGCCAAAGGGTTAATACTTATCCATATGCACCTATTATGGGTTGATTTTAAAGGTATTAACCTGAAACAACAATAAAACGAGTGAAAACAGCGTTTGGATGGTCAAAATCGGAGATATAGCCCGCGAGTTGTATAATGTATGGGTGAGGCAAGCTGCTTTCCCGCCAATTTCCCCCAAGGCCACTGAGACACAGTCGATCGATACTCTCTCTCTCTCTCTTGCATTCGCTTGCTATCAGTGATGACCACACCCTGCAACCGGATTTCTAATGTTAGCACGAAAATATACCTCAGAATAAGGGAATAACAGGGAAAATAGGTGATAACTGAAGGAGAGGAGGAAAGGGGGGAAGGAGGGGAGGTAGAGGACTGAGATTTTGCATGGCCCAGGGGCCAAAAAAAAATAACAAAATAAAAACAATTTTGTTTGTTTTTTTTTTCGATGTCAAAAGTTGATTTTTTTTTCTCTGACTCTTAACCCTTATTTAGCGGCGAGCAACATAAGTCGAGTTAAATAAAGCTGGACTATGTGGCGGCGCTCGACATAGGTCGAGTGGCAATTTCAGCACGTAATGTGGCTGAGAGAGAGAGACAAGTGGTGGCAGGAGACTAGCGAGCGTATGACTGCTCCAGACCACCGCGGCGAACCTACTGACACAAATCTCAGCTCCCTCCTCCCTCTCTCACTCGCTACATACTCAATTATGTACTGAAAGTACCGAATTACCTGCTTTTTGCACTCGCGTTGCACGGTTATTGCAAGAAAACTATCCATCATACAAGGATCGTTATGGTGTCATTCGAAAGCTCTGTTTATGCCCTTTCAGGGATAGGTACTTGTTTTACGTTCTGGGTCTTATTTAGGCATGAAAATGATCACGTAAACAGCCCTATTTTGGCTAAAAACACCCCGCTGTGCGGTACACATAAATAAACCGCATAGGCCGCTCGTAAGGTGTTAAGAGTCTTCCCGCAGTCCGCCGGGGGAACTCTTAAGAGTCTCCCTGCAGTTCCCGGGTTAAGAAAACAAGTAATGTGACTTATGTTTTAAAAACTCCTGATCGTAGGAAGTCAGAAAGATTAGTACATGTTAACCTGCTGAAAGCCTATCACTGCAGAGATCCAGATAAGGTATTAAACTTTGAATCTGTAGCACAATTTGAAGGTGAACTAGAGGATTTAAAGATCAAGGAGCATAATGACATCCAGTTGCCTCTTGATAACAAATTGCAAAACTCGGACTTCTTGACTAACCCCCATTTAAAATTCCAGCACTTGTCTCTGACCAAGGTGAAGACTTGGAGTATCTGCTTTCCAAGTTTCCACAACTGTTTGGTGACGTTCCCCAGCAGTGTCCCTTGGTGGAACATTATGTGGTTCTGACAGAAGGGGCCACTCCCATCAAACAACATCCCTGCCGCGCCAATCCAGAGAAGCGTGCGGCACTTCAACAGGAAGTGGACTTCCTACTCACCCATGGATTGGTGGAACGGAGCGACAGCGAGTGGGCCTCTCCATGCCTACTCGTGGACAAACGTGATGGCACATTTAGCATGTGCACAGATTATCGCCGGGTAAACCAACTCACCCGTCAGGACTGCTACCCTCTGCCACGAATCGACGACCTGTTGGACCGTTTGGGAGGAACAAAGTACATCTCCAAGATTGACCTGCTGAAGGGTTACTACCAGATAAAACTATCAGAGAGGGCCAAGAGAGTGTCTGCATTTGTCACCCCGGACGGGCTATTCCAATACACCGTCATGCCTTTCGGTATGGTGAATGCGCCCACCACCTTCCAGCGACTGATCCACCGGGTGACAGATGGCCTCTCGGGCGTGCAATCCTACCTCGACGATATTGTGGTCTACAGCGAATCCTGGCAGGATCATCTTCACCAGCTGCAGAATCTCTTCTCCAACTTGGCCAGGGCGGGACTCACTGTCAACCTTGCCAAGAGTGAGTTCGGCCATGCCAAACAAATCTTTTTGGGTCACGTGGTAGGAGAAGGGGAAGTCAGCCCTATTTCTGCCAAAGTCGAAGCCATTTCTACACTGCCTATTCCCCAGGACCGCAAGGCAGTAATGCGCTTCTTGGGTATGGCTGGGTACTATCGACGGTTTGTACCCAACTTCGCTGACCTCTCCGCCCCCCTAACAGACTCGATTAGTCCCAAGAGAAAATTTGTGTGGACCCCAGAATGCCAAACTTCATTCACAAAGATTCGTTGCCTATTAGTCAATGCACCTATTCTGAAATCCCCTCAGTTTCATAAGCCGTTCATAATTCAGGTGGATGCTAGTGATGCCGGTGTAGGAGCAGTTTTGTTACAGTACAGTGATGCTGAGATTTTGCATCCAGTTTGCTATGCATCCGGTAAACTCAAACCTTATCAGAAAAACTACAGCACTATTGAAAAAGAGTGTTTTGCCTTGCTCTTTACAGTGGATAAGTTTAATGTGTATCTTAGTGGTTCACATTTTCCTGTGAAAGTGTTTACTGATCACAACCCCCTGAAATTCTTGTATAAAATTAAAAACTCGAATCAGCGGTTAATGAGATGGTGCTTGGCATTGCAACCATATAACCTTGAAATTCACCACATAAAGGGAAAGACAAACACAAACCTTAAGCTGTAAGCACATTAAAAATAATGAGTTCTTCTGCGCACTACGTGCTCGTAATAAGCCAAGTGAGATTACCATTTTCTAAAGAGACTATCAAACCTATTCAGACCTAGGTAAGTCATATGATTTGTGAGATATGTTTGTCACTCACCACGAGTCTATATTACATAGAGTTACATATAGTTTAAAAACGTGAGTGAGGCATGGACCTATACACCTGAGCATATAAAAAGCAAGATATTGAATTCATATAATCAGTAGCAGACCAGACACCACAGCAACCACTACGTTCCCGTAGCCAACAAAGCCCCATCATAGGTTTCTTCATAACCAGTATTCCGAGTCTGAGACAGACACTACATACAGTATATTAATAGTGAGTACCAATTAAAAGATTAAATATAAGATGGTAGCTTTGGTTGGAATCATTTCTTAGGGAACATAGGAGACAGGTGTTATTTGAGATCATACAATACGTGTTAACAAATCCAAGTCATCTTGGTAAACTATTCAGTCATAACAAACTCTGTGGAACTATTTTCTAAAGTGTAACAATGTAAAAACTTAACTAAATAAAAAGTAAAAACATTATAAATAAAAAAATTCATTACAGGGTTTTTATAACCGAAAATATGTTCTTATAAATATACTCCAAGTATAATAATCTATCATGATTATAATAATAATAATAATAATATTTATTAAGTTAGCAATATACAGAGTTGGTACCACATAGTTAGTATGTTACAAATATGACATGTACCAGCCTTGCATAATTCCAACTAAGGATAGCCCAATAAGGCCGTTAGGTGTACTTCCATTGGGGTCCTTGTGGGATTAGGTTAGCTGGGGAAATTGGGAGGAAAAAGAAATAGATACTTTAGAGAAAGTATTTCTAGGGGGTTATTTTAAGATACCTTACATCCTATAGTAAATATCAGTAATCCGTAATCAGTAATCATTTCAGTTTGGTTTGTCTATCTCTTATGTCGTATATAGTAGTAGACATAAGCTTGGTGCTCCCTTCTCGCAGCTGTCCGGTTCAGGTGTTCCTTCAGGCTACGTCTGAAGGAATACAGTGTTCTCTTTTCTCGGACTGACTGGGGTAGGTCGTTCCAGTCTTTGATGGCAGTGAAGAAGAATGTTTGCTTACCCTGTCCTTGGATTCTCGGGACCTTAAAATTAAACATCCTGTTTCTTGTATTATGTCCACTCCTCTCATTTGCTTTAACAAAATCATTCTTTAGATACTCTGGAGCTCTGTCATAGAAAATGTTGAAGGCATTAGTGAGCCTGATTTGTTTTGCCCTGTCAGAGACATTGAGCATACCTAGTGACTGAAGTTGTTCCTGGCCAACATGTGATCTGGGTCCTAAGTTCAGCATGAACCTAACCATTATATTTTGAGTGACCTGAAGTTTGTGCTGTGCTGATTTAGATGATGCAGAGTACCAGGATGACACAGAATAGTCAAAATGACATTGAACAAGCGCTTGGCAAAGGGTCTTTTTGTTCGCTGCAGGCAAGCATCCCACCTGTCTATACAGGTATTTTATATGTGCTCTACACTTACTCAGGATAGATTCCAAAATAGTTTCACCTGACAAACTCGCGTCCAGTTTTAGTCCGAGATATTTAACTTGTGACACTGTTGTTATAGGAATATCATTACAGTTGACCGAGAAGCCCACAATGTCTTTCAGTTTGCGTTTTGTTCCACATAAGATGGCTTCCGTCTTGCCCAGGTGAAGAGATAGTCTATTGTCCACTAGCCATTCACTACATGATTCAAGTTCTTTGGAAAGTGAAGCGGCAATACTTATTGGGTCTTTTCCTGAAACCAGAAACACGCTGTCGTCTGCATACAGTAATAATTTACATGAGACGCTCAGTTCCATGTCGTTCACATAACAGAGAAAGAGTAAGGGACCAAGGATGCTTCCCTGCAGGACCCCACAGTTAATTGGCATAGGATCAGATATATTATCATCAATTTTGACTCTTTGGGTTCTACCACTAAGATAAGATTTAAACCAGTTCACAGACCCTATGCCCATTGTTGTAGTTTATTACATAGGATATCATGGTCTACTGTGTGAAACGCTTTTTGTAGATCAAGAAGAACCATACCGGTGTAGTTACCTTTAGACATTTCTTTACGAATGTGATCCGTTAAGTGAATGAGACAGGAGTCTGTCGAGTACATGCATCTGAAACCTGATTGAAACTTATAGAATAGATAATTTTGTTTGAGGTAGTGTTCAATTTGGGTGTATACCGCTCATTCAAGGATTTTAGATACAATACATAATATGCTAAATGGTCTGTAGTTGCCAACTTTTAGTTTATTTCCTTTCTTGAATACAATAGCTTCCTTCAGTTCAGCAGGTACAGTGTTGGTGTTAATTGACAAGTTGATGATGTGGGTTAGGGGGCCTGCTATACCAATGGCTCCACCTCGTAGAAATTTGGCAGGAATTTTGTGTGGTCCTGTGCTTTTATGTACATTTAGGTTAGACAGCTCGTCAAAAGTGTATTTTGGTGTAACATTTTGCAATCCAAATGTGTTCGGGTATATGTCTTTATCTCTGTAGAAATTTCGAAAGGTGGCCGTTGTTGTCGTGTATTTATTGAGAGGTTGAGGTAGGTTCTGTGCAAGTGTGTTTGCTATGGAGGTGAAGAAGGAGTTGAAGTAGTTTGAAATGTCTCAATAAATATAGCAATTATAATGACCTCTAGAGTCAACAACGAGACTTAAATATACGATAGATATGTGTATCTATCTACCTAGATTAGAGTATGATTCTCAACATATAATATTAACATAGAAAAGAGATCCTTCATAATCACAGGAGCATTTAAAACTATATTTCTATTGATATTTTCCTTATAGCCTAATGGATATTGATAATAAAGTAATTAGCATTGAAGCTACCAACTGAGACTTAAATAGTAAAGCAATAAATAGATAAAGGAAGATTAGAAATACGATTATCATTATTAACTAAATCGCTATTTTGATATGCTACTATCACGCACGTAAATAAGTGTGCTCCTAAGACTCGAATAAATTATTCTTGCATTCATAAACTTCATATGATTCCTCACAAATCAGTCACTATAGTTCATTTGTCCGTGTAAATTAACCTCATCCCTGGTCGAATTTTATCTTTGTGTCCCGTGTGAGAGATTATTCACAATAATTCTTAGATAGTTGTATTCCAAAGTAAACTATCTTCCTCTCTAGAGTTAAACAAACCGCCTAACCTTTTCCCCTAATATAATATCGCATTAAAGATATAGCCATTGCTCGAGACCGCACTCCACCTGAACTATAGGCTATAACACGGCTCCTTTGATATACCCACTTGAGCTCGGGCTATATACCTGTTGTTTACCCACCCAACCAGCCCCGCTGCTGACGATAAGTGTCACATTCTATGGTATCTTTGTCGGAATACTTCACGCTAGACATTTCGCTCGCATATGTATTATTGTCAAGGATTATTGTCTGTGTATATGTTTATCTGAATATCTTTGTGTATGTCCATGCTTCCCTTGCCACCCAAGTAATAACTTGAAACTTAGTAGAGGGTGGAATTAGTTAGCTCTCTTATTCATGTTATACTTATTTGCTGTTTTAATAACAGTATAGTATAGTGTTACCATTTCTATATACAGTATATGCCCATGCCTTTGAATAAATAAGAGTGTAATCTAACCTGTGTGTTTATTGTGTTATCGTTGCCTGATTTAGTATTTATTTATCAAATTCACTAAGCTCGACGTGTCCCTGTTGAGATATAATCCACATCTAATTATCTGAAATTCGGATTATTAAGATATAATACTGAAGCCTGTTGGATTACAACCCGGCATAACACTGGAGGCAGAGGTGTCTTGATACGGCATGTCAGCTTTTATAGTGTTGATAAACTCGCTATTACTCAATCAGCATTAAACACAACATTCACCATGGCAACTAAACCACTCGATATCCCGTCATTCAAGCCAGAGGAGTATGATATTAATACATACGTGTAAATAGTAAAACCGGTCCTGGACATGACGTTCGGAAACGAGGACGCTTCCAAGATATATACTGTGGTAATGAAGCTAGGAAAATACGCAGCTAAGGTGTCAGGGTATGTGCGTGACAATATGCTAGGGTTAACCTGGGAACAGTTTGAGAGCTATACAAATGTAGCTATCAACCCAATCCTTGGCCAGACAATTGCGGACCGTAAATTTCATGAAGTAAAACATTCAGGAGATTTAGACGACACTGTAAGCCGATTAACCCAACTGGCCATAACCGCTTTCCCTGACGAGACCCCAGCTCAGAGGAAGAAAATCGTGTTTAACACCTTACGAGCGGCCTATGCGGTTTATTTATGTGTACCGCACAGCGGGGTGTTTTTAGCCAAAATAGGGCTGTTTACGTGATCATTTTCATGCCTAAATAAGACCCAGAACGTAAAACAAGTACCTATCCCTGAAAGGGCATAAACAGAGCTTTCGAATGACACCATAACGATCCTTGTATGATGGATAGTTTTCTTGCAATAACCGTGCAACGCGAGTGCAAAAAGCAGGTAATTCGGTACTTTCAGTACATAATTGAGTATGTAGCGAGTGAGAGAGGGAGGAGGGAGCTGAGATTTGTGTCAGTAGGTTCGCCGCGGTGGTCTGGAGCAGTCATACGCTCGCTAGTCTCCTGCCACCACTTGTCTCTCTCTCTCAGCCACATTACGTGCTGAAATTGCCACTCGAGTTATGTCGAGCGCCGCCACATAGTCCAGCTTTTTTTAACTCGACTTATGTTGCTCGCCGCTAAATAAGGGTTAAAGCGTTACTGAGAATTCTGCCTGAAGCAGTGGCAGATCATTTCTCCATAACAGAACCCACGAACTACGAGCACGATATGCCAGTAATAAGGTGTATTATGGCTCTAAGGAAAACCAGAGAACAAGACAAGATCGCCGTCATCAGTAAAGTGACCATACACCCGCCTAAAGTGCCTCCAACTGTCCCTATGGCACCAAGAGCCATCGACAAAGCTGAGGAATGGGCCAGGATTCGCTTCGCCGACTGGAAGCCGTGTAATAGTCGGTGCGTGTTGACCTCACTAAAGAAGTCGTTCACGGAGCTGACTAAGAGAAGGATCCGGTCACCTAGTTGGTGGGCTAGGATAAATGAAACATTGAAACACCAAGATTTCGTCTATTCTCTCAAGACATCTTAAGGGTAATACAATAAAACAGGGGAAGAGTGGTGCTCAAGTACCCATCCTAAATCATCTGTGAGTTGCTAACTAGCACATACAAACAAAAAGTTTTGCCATCCTACTGCCTTTTGCGATATATTTAGGAGCATACTTCTTTACATACAAAAAAATAGTCTTACAAAGAATATACTCAATAATCATATAAATGTGACTATTCGTTGGAATATGCCTAACAATACAATGATGTATCTAATCATATACAAAATATACATATTAATAAACTTAAGAAAATTAGTACAATATATTATGTAATCATAATTATTATTTAGTATCAACGTGCACAGAATAGCCCATATGAACATGAAAACATACATGATACGCACATACACAGTGCAATAATACAAATAGATAATAGTAATGATACAACGATCTGTGCAACACCTACAACAAATCCATACAGTATAACTCATGTAACGATGAAAATCCATTCAATTACGTTTGGAAATACAGGAACACAAATTCAAAGACAAAGGTACACAATCCATATATACCAAGTACCGGAATATACAGTATATATACTGTATATACTGCATAATTATACAGTATATATATATATATATATATATATATATATATATATATATATATATATATATATATATATATATATATATATATATATATATATATATATATATATATATATATATATATATATATATATATATATATATATATATATATATATATATATATATATATATATATACCGGTATATATATACAGTATATATATATATATATATATATATATATATATATATATATATATATATATATATATATAAATATATATATATATATATATTGTATATACAGTACATATGCATACACATGTGCATACATGTACATACACACACATACATACATATACATACATGCACATACATAATATATAAAATAATTATTATTATTATATGAAATACATACAGTATAATATAATGATCATACATCACGTGTACCGGAATAATGTTAGGCCTAACTAAATGTGACGGTCTTGACATGTGTTTCTAGTTTAAATTATTATATTATTGTCAAGGAAGAGATTTAGTATGTTATCTATTTTGTAAAGGCCACCATTTAGTTTCATAGTCTTGTTATATACTCTGATCAAGACGGACTTCGTAAATAGTTTTTCATAATAGCAGCCTGATCAGTAGATCTTCTTAGCCGAAGGCTAACATGATCTGCTGTAATTTCATTCAATGTATGATGTAAATTCATACATAAGTCACAGGATCCATATTCCAGGATACCATACAGATAATTTTACAAGTACTCCCACGCAACTCAGGCTGAACATTATATAATTTAATTATAACTATGATTATAATGAAACTAGATTCTATTATATTCCGGTCAACATATGATTTATATGAAACAATTGATGAAGCATAATGCTTCATCAATTGTTTCATCAGATTGTCTTGGCGGTGCAATTTTCAGGGTAGATGCAAACTTCCATTTCAAAGACGGTGATGGTATTTTCATGCAATTCTGTAAACCCCATCAAAATCGTCACTGCCGCATAGGGGATATCCCTTTTCATACCAATACTATCATGAACCCTCCAACTATCGTCCAAATGCTGTAATTTCTTGTACCTCTCAAGTATGTTAATCTATTGAGGGGCAAAAGTCCGTAGATTTAATGATGGGTAACGCTAAAACCTAAAACTTTAATCTATTCTCCATTAAAATATGTTCAAGCATTTGTCGTCTCACAAACCTCTCGCAGATCGCGTGTATGGTTTCCTTAACCCCTTCTGTACCGATGACGTCCTTCTTGTTATATTCTGGCAACTATTCGATGATTTTATTGAGCTTAGGAAGAACGATACCCATGAAAAGGCTCATTAATCCTATTAGCTACCATACATTCTTCCTAAGCTTCGTAAAATCGTCTAGATGTAGCTGAAATCAAATACACAATACGTCGCCGGTACGGCAGAGGTTAAGGAAGGCTACTAGTAATTTCCTTTCTTTACCTTACCAACTCTCGGTCATCCTCCTTTTGGGACCTTATTGAGGCCTATGCTGTTATGCTAGATATATCGAAAGCCTTCGATTGAGTCTGGCAAAAATAATTTATTTTCAAACTACTATCCTTCAGCTATTATTACATATCTGTGCCTTTATCTCTAATTTCCTTTCTGGCCTATCCATAGCTGCGGTTGTGGATGGCCGTCGCTCACTTCTTCAACCTGTCAACACTGGTGACCCTCAGTTCTATTTTTAATATTAATTAATGATCTTTCAAGTAGCCTATACCTCCATTCCTACCCTCTCATATGCTAATGACTCTACATTACACTATTCACCTAGTTTTCTACATATTCCAACCATATTATCATTCCAAAACTCACGTGATGAGGCCATAGCAAGCTTATCTTCTGATCTATCAACTATTTCTGATTGGGAAGATATAATCTTGTAAGTTTCAATGCTTCGATAACCCAATTTCTCCATCGATTTACTCTTTGCCATCTTACTTGTTAGCAACACACAATTCAACCCTTCCTCTTTTCTTAATATTCTTTGGTGTCTCTTTTTCTTCTGAGCTTTCCTCTTGCTGAAACAGCTCCCTATAATTTAGGTGTGCTGAGCAGTTTTCATGGGTTCTTTACAGCGGCTATCCCACTGCGCGAACTTTCGATGGCGAACGGCCTGCGACTATGTTTTTTTGTCTATATTCCAAAGTTCCCCATATTCGCTCGAGTATTCTCCAAAATTCGCGGAAAGCGCACAGCGTTCGCCCCTGTTCGCCCAGATTCCCCCAGAATCGCCGTTAATTTTGAGCATGTTCAAAATCCGGCGGCGAATTACGAATGGGGTGAATGTCGCTCGTCATTCGCCCTTTGTCCCACCTCATTCGCCCTTGTGTGCAGGAGATTCCCACAATGTGTACCATGTTCGCCGTAAATTGCGAACAATGGCGAATCCCCTGCGAACAATTGGTCGAAAGTGGCGAATTCCAATTATTGGCAACGATGGTGACAACCAGACGCTTGTTAGGCGAATACAGCGAATGCTTCAACGAATGTCAGCGCATGCAATACGACAGCAAGACGAGAGGGGTCGAATGAGGGCGAACATTGGGAACAAGGGGCAACCTCGGTACGCTTGACCCTTCGCCAATCTTATCTATGGTCGCTCAAGTTTCACTAGCCCCTATATAAACACCACCCTGGGTCATAGTGTCATTACCACAGTTTACTCGCTCGAGAACACACGTTCCTTCTACGTCTGTGCACCCATTTCTGGATTTGCCATGGCACCGAAAAATGTCAAGAAATTATTGGTGAAGAAGGCCATTAAGAAGAAGAAGGAGATGATGGAGGAGATGACTTTACCCACATCCCCATCAGAGCCCATACCAGGCACTAGTGGAGAAGGCCAAAGAACGCGATCTCACTCCCCTAGATCACGACCACGGTCACGGTCACCCATTTTTTCAAGTGATGAACCCAGTGAAGAGGATCGTGTGGCGGCACCTGAACCGGAATCGGACGATTCTTCGGAGATGGACACCTCCAATTCGACGCCTCCTTCCACCAAGAGGAACTACATAACCTTCACTGAAGAAGAGGAACAGGAACTGGTCGAGTGGTTCAAGGTAAGACCATTCCTGTGCAACAAAAGGCCAGAAGTCATACAGGGACAAGGATTTGAGGTTTGACGCCTACCAACGAAAGGCCAGATCACTCAACGTCACTGGTAAGTTGAAAACATCAACTTATGTGTCTGTATGGAACTGTGCAGTAAAAATATGCCAAAAACAAGTGCTTTACATCTAAAAAGAAAATTACATTTTGTGCGAAACAACGTTTGTTTATGTTAATAATAATGTTATCAATTCGCTGCCCTTGTTTAAAGGAATTTGTCATTTGCATATTTCCCTTTATTGCACAGTCAACATGCACACACAATCCGTTATTTGTGACATAATTTGCTCTAATATAATGTGAGTCAACGCTTTGGTTGACATATTTATTACATTATAAGTGGCCTAAATATGACCTGTATAAAGTGACAAGGAATAATTGCTGTTGTTGATTGCGAGCACATTTTTCCCATGTCCTACACTTTCAAAAACTACAATATGTTTATTAAAACTTTTATTTTTCTTGTTCAACAGTTCGTCAGCTTACAACGTGGTTCAGGGGGATGCAGACCAGGTTCCACAAGCTGACTCATGTGAAGCCGGTAAAGCCACACACGCGAGGGAAAATTGGATCCGGGACAATTTCCGCTTCGTCAACCCTCACATCGTCAAGATATGGACGAGGCCAACCAAAAAGCACGTAATTATACATATCTATTTATTATTTCTACAATAATTTATCTATTTCAGTAATTCCTCATTCGATGCTTCACACTAAATTTGTTTTTTAGTCTCTCTCCAAGTTTAATTTAATTGTTATTACAAATTTAGTTATACTGTTGCAATATTCAGGAATTTAATTATTTATTTCGGATATTAATATTTTAAATACATTTCCAGGTTTCGAAGCAATTGACCACAGTTATAATTTGGAAACCTGGGCACAGTGCCCAGGTTTCCAAGTTTTCCAGGTTTCCAAGTTTCCACTCATAACCGAGTGATGACGGTGCCCACCTTTCCGTAATGTACGAGGTGTTGGTGGGTTCGAAACCTGTTCATGGTATCTGTCTCTCAACAAGCATTATTATTTATATTCCTGTGCATAATATTATTTTGTTGTTTTTAGCAGTTGGAAGATCGTGCACGTGAGAGGGATGGCGACAGCGACACGACACTGGAGTTCGTCCCCAGTGACCAGGAGAACAACTACAGGGACAGCCTCCCTGCAGGTGACCCCCATGCTCCGACCCACAGGCAAATGTTGAGAGAACGGGAAGCACTGGAAATTCACCCCTACATTACCGGTGGCGTCGTATTCACTCTTTTCTTGCTACTATTACTCGCACGACGTTAATAGGTAAGAAAATATATATCACTATCTCTCTCTCTCTCTCTCCCTCTCTGTATATATATATATATGTATATATATATATATATATATATATATATATATATATATATATATATATATATATATATATATATATATATATATATATATATATATATATATATATATATATATATATATTTATATACCGTATATATACAGTATAATTATACACTCTCAAAACATTAAATATTTGTCCTACCATACATTACTCATGGTCATGAGGCCGGCTGAGAAACTATTAATAGGATTTATGCCTCCAGGCTGTATACAGTCTTGTCCTCTCTCACTCTCATTATCTCGCGATGATAGCCTACAGGCATGCACCTGAAACTGCGGCCCAATTGCCCACAAGTCAATTATAGTCTGATATATTAGTCATGTTGTTGTAATTTCCCCTTTGTGTTTGACCCCGATACAAATTGTTTTCCCTTTGACACATTTATATAATCAGTCAATGTTCGTCAAATTGTCGTCACCCATTATATACTCAATTTGATGTAAATGTTTCTCAGTCTGCCTCAAAAGTCGTTAACCGCTGCATATGTAATTTGCAGACTTATATCGAAACATTATCAGTATTCGTTAAACAATCGCCACCCATTTCATTTGTCCGTTGACACATTTATATACAAACATTCTCAGTATTCGTTTAGCAATCGTCGTCACCCACTCAAATTGTAAGTTTGCCTGTGTACTGGTGGGGAGAGGGTGTTGAGGGTGGGTGTCATCACTCAGATAACGGTGGCGGTGGCGACACAAGCCAATAGATTAGCACCCACACTTTTGGTCTAGTATACACACAGGGTTTGCGACTCTGTTTGGGATGTCTGACATTAAAGGTAATGTATTAAAGGATTTGTGCATGAATAAATACATTTAATAGTGGCCCTTCCATCATTGACGATTTGCCTATTAATATAATAGTCTCCATTCAACACCCACTTCAGCCGTTTTGAATCTACCGCCGCGGGGATGAACAGAGCATTCTTCATAAGTGTAACGCAACTTCTCTTATGGAGTCGTCATTAGATCGGGTACCCACTACGAAAAAACTTTCGTAAAAAATAAGAGAAGAAAAAAGAAAAAAATTAAACATTGTTATAACACGCTTCCCACTTCGGTGGATTTCTTGCGTTGTGGCACCTTGCCGCTCCTCACCAGGCGGCCATTCGTCCTTCTCTTCCCCGCGGGCAACCGAGTCAGATGTGTGTCACCTGCGCTCCGCCAATCGTCGTTCGCTCAATTCTCGTGAGTCCTTACTCATTTGTATATATCTCAGTTGTATTGAAGAAGGTTTAGATTAGCTAGCACAGGCTACCCTACTGGTTGCTTGTAGGAAGTGTTAAAATTAGGATATCGTACAGGCGCTTACGTGTTCTCCAGGACAGTCGCCACGTGTGTTGTTTCTGTGGTTCTGCGCGCCTTAGTTTTATGTTTATCTTAGCTAAGAGGCTATTTTTCATCGCAGTATGGTCTTCAGTCCAGCGTGTTGGCCTAGGGGCCGTGTGTTTTTTCATCTTAGCAGACGCTCCAGTTCAAGGATTGTCACACGTGGTGTGGAATCTTCTGGTGTTCGAGCCTGCTCTTAGGCCCCTCTCGCGGGCCTCTTCTCCTCGTGCTGTGGCTGTAATGTCTTCAGGAGTAAATTTCTTCATACATTATGGGTTCCTTATGCCTCGTGGCCAGCCTCAGTAGGGTCTCCTTAAGGGGAGTGACCTGCTTTTTTTTTTTAGCTTTTTGGATTGTATCCATTCGGCCCCATTCAGCCTACTGTTTTAAGACGTTTATCCTCATCCAGGTGTTGATTTATACCTGGCGAGCAATAGCGAGCCACCATATTTTCGATGAGTTAGACAGCTGACTAAATTAGTACATTTTTCGTTAGAAAAATTTCTCCGGCGAAGCCGGATTTCTCCATAAAATGCTGGCTCGCTATCGCTCGTCAGGAAAAAAATCGACACCCTGATGGGGATAAATGTCTTAAAACAGTAGGCTGAATGGGGCCGAATGGATACAACCAAGAAAGAAAAAAAAGCAGTTCACCCCCAAGGTTTAGGGGTGTTACTAATTCTATGATATTTATATTATGTCCCCCCCGCCCATCCTTTTTCTGGGTTCCCTGGTTCGGATGTCGATCACTTGCCGGGAACTCTACGAGACGTCCTTATTGTGTGGGATTTTTTGGGTACGGAAATGGTGGTCTTGTGCTTTAGACATTTTTTTCCCTAGTACACTCGGATACCATAGTCTCTAGCCCACTCCTCTCTGGCAAGAGGTGAGGCAAGGACCCTTACAGGACAGCGGCCCACAGTGATAGTTAGGGGTGGGGTTGAAGGGAGAGAGCAATGCACACACGAACGCATTTGAGGTCTTTGAATACTGCCTTAGCCTCACAAATAAGTATGACATTTATCTAAGCTTATTATTATTGCAATTATCATTATTATTATTATTAGTAGTAGTAGTAGTAGTATTATTACTTAGTTACAAGTGCCATAGCCAAGATTTATTGGGGGTGTTTGGTGTTGTGGTGAAATTAATAAAATATAGATACTCATTTGTCCATGCATCTCTCTCACATTCTCTCTGTATATTGGTTGCATGATGTTTTATTTAATAGGGCCCCTTCATCATTGACGACTTTGCTTATTAACATTAATAGTCTCCATTCAACATCCTGCGCCAGCAATTTGAATAACCCGCGCGGAAGATCATGGAGTACTCATCACAAGTGCACGCCTAATTCCCTTATGGGATCGTCATTTTGATTGGGTACCCTACAGAAAAAAACTCCGTAAAAAATAAAAAAGAAAAGAAAATTTAATATCTGTTATCATATGACTTGCCATATACGTGGATTTCTCATGTTTTGCTTCCCCGATACCAGGCTCCCTAGCGGCCATCCTCGTTCTTCCTTCTTCCGCGTCCCTCCCGATCACAAGGCTTGCGCCGTGTCCGCTTCATTCGACTTTCGCAGAGCTTCTAGTGAGTCCTTACTCATTTGTATATATCTGTGTTGCAGTAACAAGGTTTAGATTAGCTAGCACGGTTACCAGATTGGTCGGTCCGCAGGAAGAGTGTGTTAAAATAGGGTACCATTGTCACAGGCGTCCAGGAGTCCCGGATGGGTGGACCGCGTGTGTTGTTTTATTTGTGTATGACGCCTTAGCTGTTGTGTTTACTTAGCTAGAAGGCGACCATGCTACAAGGCATGATACAGACTGTCATTATTGAGGATAGTACATGTCACTGTCTACAATTATCAGCAAATGCTCTGGTTTAAGGGTGTCTGCACGTGGTGCTCCACCTTCCAGGGTTCGTGTTTTGCTTAGGCCCCTTGATAAGGCCTCCCTCTACATGGTGCGGCTGCGGGTTCTCGAGCGTCTTCGGCTGGGATGTCTTCGGTTATGTGGTCGTCATAATTAGGGGTCTCCATCATAGGCTACAGGTAATTTAGGCGTCTACATCTATCTGTTGTTATTGCTTACGTTGTTTTCCCCCTATGTTGGTTCTGGCATGCGAGCTCGAACCTTTGGGGTATGGGAGACGTCCCTATATGTCATGATGCATTTTATTTTATGTGTGTGGGACTGCAGGAAAAGGGCTGTGCCATCCCTGTTTCCCAGCAGTTTTTGTCTGTTCCGGCGGGCCCGTGTGTTGGGTCCAAGTATTCCGCCTCTGGCGGATAGGAACATTCAGAAGACCCCGGAGTGGTTTGGTTGAACCACACTCTCCCGGTGGAATTGCATTCCTACCAGGACCACCATCTCGGCTCGACGAGGGAACTCACCCTGTCTGGCCTAGTGACACGTAACGACTTCATCGCCCGTGGCGACATCAGTCAAGTGATCACTATGTGATATATAAGTTTTGCAAACTGGTTAGATACAGTCACAACTTAATAAGGTCCAGGGACTTGTGACGCTTGTCACAGGTAAGTTTGTGAGAAACTCGGCTAGACAGATCCGGCGGAAGGTTAGAATAGTTGTGCACTTTTCACGAAGTTTCCGTTGATTTGAGATAAGATGTATAATACCTCGCAGGTTATCCTTATGAGCATTGATTCCTGGAAATTTTCTTTCCAGGCCCCCAGACTACTTCTCCGGCGGAGTTGGCCATCGGATCCTGACGGAGGAGGGGACCCTCTCTTTGAACGGCACTATGCCCAGATTTGATCTTTGTGCTACACCCACTTGTTCCCTCTTACCAGTGTTTGCTCATACTTTCTGCACTATATGTGTCAAGTGTCTCGATCGCTCAAGCAGCGTGTGGTTGTCGAAAAAGTGCGCCGTTTGTTCAGAATTAAAGTCCGCCTTGTTAGCTAAAACAGACCTTTCATGTTTGGAGGCTTTACATGAAGTTAAAGCGACATTCAATACATATGCTAAAGATATTGCCCATAAGGCCCTCCAGTGTGATGACGAGGTCCTATGGGAAAAGCTTATTATAAAGTCACCTTTAGTAAAACCCGGTCCCTCTAAAGCGGTAAGACCTAAGGTCAAAACTAAAGCCATAAGCAAAGAATATGTCAATAGTAGTAGTGAGAGCGACGTCACAGAGGTCCCCTCCTCGGCCCGTGACTCGCGGCGGAAGTCGAAGTCCAGATCGAACTCCCCACGGCAACGCGTTCACCACTCTACTCGGACTCTTCAAGGTCGCACAAACGCCGACGAGAGGAGTATACCTCTTCAAGCAGCCGGCGGTAGACCCCCCAACTGTCACCGCCCTCTGACTCTCAGACACCCACTACTAGTGAAGAACATTCTAGGCATGTAACTTCTGATGTAACGTTTGCAATACCAAAAGTTCCCCGGTGTGTGAAATCAACAGGCCATAGTAGGGTACTGGCCGATCAATTTAGGGGTCGTCCGGCGGGGGCACAAATTATCTCTCCGATGGATCAGGACCCCCAGCCCTTGGCGGCAGGAGGTTACTGGCGCCATCCAGAACCTTCACTCAATGTCACTCTAGAACAGACTGAGGATAGCAACACCAACGTGTTGCCATCTTCGGTGCCTGATTTGTCTTGGCCCCCTAGGGATCACGAGGATTCTCAAGAGTTAGGATCACATGAACTCTTGGAGAAGAGTGAGGAGCCGGCGGATCCTATGTTCTCCCCGGCTCCTCAGTCGCTTCCAAGTAATTATTCTGAAGCTAGTTCAAATTCATCCAAAGATCCCTTACGACAATGGATGACTTCGGACAAGGTAAATGACTTATTTCATAAGGTGTTACAGCAGTACCAACTCTCTGCCTCGTCAGCTCAGCCGGTTATTACCTCAACTGCTCCCGCTAGTACTTCTGTAGTGAGACCATTAGATCTTCCGTCAATTTTGACGTCATCCCCAACCCCAGTGGTGGCAACGACCCCAGGTCCTGTAGGACCGGCGGCGTTAGCTATGTCCAACCTGAGGGTGATTACTGACGTTCAACCGCCCCCCTTAGACAAGTTACCGGTGAGGAAAGGCCCTATGCCTCTCCTCTATGGTGCTGATTGCTCGTGGGTACCTGTAGTACCAGAGAATCCTCTTATAGCTCAACCATCTGTGTCAGGAGACCCTCCAGTCCCCATAGAATGGTCCATAGAGATCAATAAGAATCGAAAATTTAGGGCTAAAGACGAGACAGGGAGGGTGCTAGATGTTCTTATTAAAGGTGTACCTAGTCCCCTTAATCCAGCATATTTTGTGTATTCAGCTGCTCCGGCAGTCCCTTCCGCCGCTTCTGCACGACTTTTCGCTGACTGGTCGAAGGCTGATGGCATCAATGATGTCAAGGCCTTAAATGCTATTACGCCGGAGTTGGCTACAACCCCGGCTCTGGACCAAGCTCAGAACCCAGTCCTGCGGATGCGGCAAGTGGGAGCCGGCCCGTGGTTGGATTGGTAACTTGAGGCCCAGGTATTTGCCACTACTATTACATCCAAAGTGTCACATCAAATTCCCCAAGAGAATCACACTTATTTTTCTCTACCAGTGTCCAAAGCAGAAGGGGTATCACCAGCCTTACTAACTTTTCTGGCGGCCCCCAAAGTATCATTGCATGCCTTAGATGACCCCTTTTCTCCACCACCACCGGCTCACTTGGAGCGAGATTTTAGATTACAAAATAAGGCATACCGGATGTTCTCTCAATACTTGGTGAGCCATCAAGTAGCCGCCTCTCTAGCACGTACGATCTCGGCCGTCACTGACCCCCAAATTCGGAGACCCATGGAGCTGTCTCGTAGACTGTCACTTCAAAATGTCATTCAGTCCCTAGGCGACATTAGAATCGCGATTATGGAGGCGGTACGAGCTCGCCAAGACTTGAAAGTGCATCTGGTAAAGAAATTGCTGGGTGACTCTATCCCCGGTGCTTACGGCCACCCTTCTTAACACTGAAACTTGGAGCTTAGTATTTAATTTGGTAAGCGGTTGGAAACAGGTTACCTCCCAAGCGAGGAAGGACCCCCCCAAGAAACCCTTTCAGAAATCAAGGGGCGGTCACAAGCAGTACCAACCACATCCTAAACAGTCATCTCGAGACCCCAGACTACCCCATCAGCAGGGAGGTCTCAGTACAAAACCAAACAAGGTAAGCCTCACGGGTATAAAGGTAAGGCCCCATATAAAGGTCATCCGAACACTGCACAAGCCAAAACTAGTCAAGCGTCCGATGCCAACACACCTCCCCCTCCAAAAAAATAACCACTCATCCTCCCCACATCCTGAAGTCGAGCTCAAAGACCCGGGATTGGGAAGTTGCCGTGACGGACGATCCCCGGTTGCACCTGGGGTCATTCCGTTCATTCCGCTCAGCCTGGCCCAAGCATACCTGGGCCAGAAAAGTAGTGAGCAAAGGAATTACCTGGGGATGGCTCCGGCGGCCCCGACTGCATCAGCCGCAGGAGTATACCCCACTGTCTCAGGAGGAGGAGGCCGTAGTACAAGAAATTATTGCCAAACGAGTCCTTATCCCAGTCTATGCATCCCTACTAGTTTTCACGTCACACCTCTTCTTAGTGCCAAAAAGGGACAGTGTGCAGATACGACCAGTTCTAGATCTCTCGCAACTGAACAAATTTATAGAGAATTCACCCTTCAGGATGCTGACGATACAGCAACTCAGACTCGCACTCCCGCCGCAAGGTTGGATGTGTTCGATCGATCTCAAAGATGCCTATTGGCATGTCCCTATAAACAAGAGGTTCCAAAAGTTTCTCGCTTTGAGAATCCGGCAAGAGACTTACGTCTGTCAAAGGATGCCATTCGGGCTGAACCTAGCACCAAGAGTTTTCACCAAAGCTTGTCAGGCAAGCCCTTTTACCCCTATTAGTTCAAGGCATACAGGTGTTTTGGTATCTGGACGATTGGCTAGTAGTGGCAAACTTGTTAGAATTATGTCAGGATCATGTCAACCGAGTGTTAGCTCATCTACAAGCCCTAGGGTTCAAGGTGAACTTGGCAGAGTCACACCTTGTCCCCTCAATGACGATTCAGTGGATAGGGCTGATCTGGGATACCGCCGCTCTGACTCTTACACAGAGTGCGGACAACCGCAACAGGTTTCGAAGGAAACTGTTCCGGTTCCTCCACAGTCTGGATACGACCAGGAAAATGTGGGATTCCCTGATCGGTTCTCTCAACTGGATACAATTAACTGTCAAACTAGGCTGACTGAAAACCAAGCGATTAATCCTAGAAGGCAACAAACTGTTCCCTCTCTTGCCGGAGAAGAAATTATGGCCAATTCCTCCATTAATCCACAACTTGCTCTCGGCCTGGACCAAGCACGAAGTCCTCTACTCAGTCATGTCATGGGTTTATCCCCCACCTACGGTTTGGATAGACACGGACGCCTCGGGGTCCCTGGGGTGGGGATATCAGTCAAGTCTAGGCCACCAGGGACAAGGCATTTGGGGGGCAAACAGTCAGTCACATATCAACAAGCAGGAGCGTTTAGTTCCCCTGTTCTTTCTCCAAACTCACGGCACGACTTTGAAGAACAAATCAATAGCATTCAGAATGGACAATCAAACTGCGTTTTTTTGCATTCAGAAGCAAGGCTCAGTGAGGTCACGAGAGTTTTTGATAGTTTCAGAACAAATTTTTACCCTAGCAGACTCGCTAGGGATTCATCTGCATGCCACATACTTCCCCGGCATAGCGAACGTCTGAGCAGACGCTCTCTCTCGCCGGCGGAGTACTTTAGTAGAATGGACAATCAAACTGGCAATCTTCAACAAGATAATTGCAAACCCGTCCACAAGTAGATTTGTTTGCATCACCGCAGAACCACAGACTGCCACTCTTTCTGACCCGTCACGGGGTAACCCCGGCGGGGGGGGCCCGATGCATTGCTGGTGGACTGGAACAAGTGGACCTCGATCTATCTGTTTCCGCCACCAAACTCTGTGTTAATGTGCAAGGTCATTCACAAACTAAGGGATTACCGGGGCCGAGTAGCGCTGATCGCGCCGCTCTGGCTGGCTCCGGTATGGTACCACCAATTGTAACAGTGGTGCCGGACCCCGGTGTCCTTCCCGGTCTCCGCCTTCCACTTGGAAGCGATTGGCAACCTTCGGACCTCTCTCAGTTTTGCCTTATGGATATTTTCTCTGCCAAATGGCTAAATAAATTTGGGCCTAGTGTCACTCAAAAGCTCTTGAATCAGTACACCCCGTCTACCAGGAGACAATATCAATCACATTGGAAATGTGATGTGAAATGTGAAATGTGAATAGGTCCTGATGTGGCGGCGTCTACTCCGTGGGGCCACCTCCCGAGGCTGCCAACCGCGGATGGCTGCCGACCCTCCACGGCCGAAGACAAAATCAACGACCAGTGGAGGAAAACCGGATGCCGGCCGCGGGGAGCAGTTTCGGGAGCCAAACCGTCACAACCATCCCCTGCCCCCTCCCTGGGGGCACGGGTCCTTGGAGCGGCTTCGGTCGCGCCGGGAATTTCCACACCTCTCACACCACACACATCACACAGTTTTTCCTACACCGAGAAATGACTCTCCGGCTGTCATTTCTCGAAGACTTCTTCTAGCCGGAGACATTGAGAGCAACCCTGGACCCCCGTACACATACATATGTCCAACTTGCTCAAAACCCATCACTTCGAGTCGCCATACTAAGGGTTCAGTTCTCTGCAATTCATGCGGGAACTGGACCCACTTCACCTGCACAACACTTGCCTCCAAGAAACACTACACAAACACCTGGACCTGTTCCTCATGCCCCTCCCTCTCCCAGTCAAATCCCTCACCTAAAACCCGTCCCCCTCTCCTCCCCAGCCCACCTAACCTTCCCATATCATCCACTCCCCCCCCTAAAACCCGTCCACCTCTCCTCCCTAACCCACCTAACCTTCCCATACCATCCACATCCTCAACTCAACACACCACACCCCATCCTAATCCATTCCAACCCCCCTCTCCTGCTCCCCAATCCCCACCCCCACCTCACCCATCCAAACCCCCAGCCCCTCCCTCACCCCCACCCCCACCCCATCCTCGTGCAGCAGCACCCAACATACATCGTGCACATAACATTAACATTCTTCAACTGAACATAGATGGCATCAACACAGAGAAACACGAACTCTCACACTTCATCAAACAACATAACATACAAATTGCCATCTTACAAGAAACAAAACTCCGCACAACACAAAAAACACCCACATTTCATAATTTCACCACCATCAGACAAGACCGGGCTGTCGGCGGGGGCGGTGGACTCATCACCCTGGTACACAAAGAAATATCATACATAGTAACCAGTGTACAAACCAAATCCCTCCTCCCCCCAAATGATAACACAACAGAAATACAATCAATTAAAATACGCACTGGCAACAACTCCAACATAACCATCATAAACACATACATCCCTCCCCAAACATCCCCTACAGTACCAAATGAATACAGACCACACTTACAACACATCAAAAACACCCCACACACCCCACACATCATCCTGGGTGGTGACTTCAACGCCAAGACGTCGGCCTGGTTTGTCGACAACCCCGACACAGACAGAGGGCTGGTACTACAAAACCAAACCGATAACCTCATCATGCTTAACGACATCCATCAACATACCCATATTCCTCACCAAGCCCTCTATAACCCATCATCTCCTGACATCGCCTTTTGCTCCCCAGAACTCGCCCCCACAACATCCTGGAGGGTGGTCAGAACCTTAGGCTCTGACCACCTCCCGATCATTATCACCACCAAAACCAGACTCACCCCAGCTAGCCACAAACACACATACACCAATTATAAAAGAGCTAACTGGGAAGCATTCACAAATGAGACAGAACAACACTTCACAACTCTAAACAGTACACCCATCACTAACATCAACAATGCTGTACACATACTCAATAAAACGATCCAAAACGCTGACAAGAAACACATTCCAAGAGGTAACAGGAAAAGACACAACCCCAACTTCACACCAGAAATTCAAAACCTCATCAGACAACGCAACATACTGAAACACTCCCCAGCACCCCACACACAAGACATCACACAACAAATTCAAGCACTCAACACCCAAACTAACAACAAAATACAAGAACAACAAAAACTAAATTGGAATAGCTTCCTACAAACACTTGATCACAAAACAAACCCCAAAAAAACTCTACAAAACACTAAACAGCATCACACTTTCCAACAGCAACACAACACAATCACATGCTGCAATCACAACAACAGACTCTACTCCTTCATGTAAACAACAAGCAAACACTCTCATCAATCACTTTTCACATGTCAGCCACCTAAAACCTCACAAAGACGACCGACGTGTCATCCGACGTAAGAGACAATTCCCCACAGACCCTGACTATACACCCTCCACCAATCACCAGACAAAGCATATCATCAACAATCTCAAGCACTCACCCGCCTGTGGCCTAGACAACATAAGCAACATACACCTCAGACACCTGGGACCACAAGGCATACAAGCACTCACTAACATATCAAACTACAGCTATTCACACAACACAATACCAGACATTTGGAAGCATGGTATCATCATCACATTCCCCAAACCCAACAAAGACCCCACGCTACCCTCCTCGCACCGCCCCATCACACTTCTTTGCTCCCCCTCCAAAGTCATGGAACGCCTAGTATTACAACTAATTACACCTGACCTACCCCTAGCTCCAACACAACATGGCTTTAGGCCACTGCACTCCACAAACACTCTTCTCACAGACCTTACACAAAGAGCTTTCGACGGCATCAACTCAGCTAGACCACCACACAGATCACTATTAGCCACACTCGACATTAGTAATGCCTTCGATGCCATCCCCCGCCACAACCTAACAAACAAAATCTACAACACAAACATGCACAACAACACAAAAAGGTGGCTGGCCAACTTCCTAGCAGGCAGATGTGCACACGTATCTTTTGCCGGTCAGTCATCTAAAATCAGAAACTTTCCAAACGGAGTCCCACAAGGATCCGTCCTATCGCCCGCACTCTTCAATCTGTACATGCACGATATAACTACACCCAATACGCCCCAAATAAACTTAGCCTCCTATGCAGATGACATAACCCTCACATGCACACACCATGACCCAAAAAGAGCAACAGATCTCCTTCAACCCTATCTCAACACACTACATGGTTGGTGCAATTCAAACAGACTTAATCTAGCCCCAGCCAAATCCACCGCAACCCTGCTCACAAGTTGGACAGGAGAACACGAATACATCCCTCAACTCACCATAAACAACACACCCCTAACACATACACACACACACCCAAAATCCTAGGAGTAACATATGATACTCATATGACATTCAAACAGCACACCACAAACATTAAAAAGAAACTGACACCCAGACTTAACGCCCTCAGGTCACTTGCTCACACAAAATTTGGACACAACAAAGAAACTACCACCACAGTATATAAACAATACATAAGATCAGTGATGGAATACGCAAGCCCAGCCTGGGCTTCTAACCTAGCTGAAACACATCATAAGACCTTACAGACTATTCAAAACAAAGCCCTGAAGATCATTACAGGCTGCACAGCTACTTCACCCACAGATCACCTACATCAAGAAACCAAAATTCTCAAAGTCAAAGACCATCTGGACATGAGAGGCACTCAATTCCTGGCAGCAGCCTCCACGAACCAAGACCACCCACTAAACAACATGGCAACACACCCACAGACACCAAGAAATATCAAAACAACACCCAGCACACGGTATCACACACAATTATTGTCCTCTCTCCCTCCCTGCCCACCCCGAACCAACTTCCAGAAGCACATCCATACTCATATCTCTCACCGATCCATCCACTCACTCACAGACAACACGCAGCTGCATGCACGACCTCCCGAAATCCATCCTTCCGAATCCTCCCTTCCTCGCGAGGACAGAGTCCACCTGGCCAGGCTGAGATGCGGACACCATCCAGCTCTCCTGAGCTATCAGAAGAGACTGGATGACTCCGTTGTCGACGCCTGCCCAGGATGTAACACAGCACCCCATACCATTAAACACATCATAGAAGACTGCATTTCACACAACCACTTACGCCAACAACACAATCTACACTCAATGAGAGCTCTTTGGGAAAGCCCGATCGTGGCCATGGCCTTTCTCAGGGACTCGGGGCTGTTCGGCCAGGCAGCTTAGGGAACAACAACAACAACAACAACATTGGAAAACATTTACAACCTGGATTGTGGAATCGAGGCAGACGACTGCTTCGACAGCCTTAGTATTCAAGTACTTAGATTATCTGTTTGAGCAGAAACATTTTTCGGTTATAACGTTAAAGAATGCATCTGTCGGCCATTAGAACCCCCTTTCTTGATCTCACCCGGCCTTTCCATACCACAGGCGGAGGAGAAAGGTTTTATGAGGGCATGTTTCAAACTTCGTCCTCCTCCTCGCCAGCTCATGCCCACCTGGTCCCTTGATAAAGCTTTGGAATTGCTACAATCCCGCAAGTATAATCATGCGCCGGACTTTGACTCACTTTTTAAGAAAGCGGTTTTTCTCATGGCACTTGCCACTGGACACTGGGTATCAGAGCTGGCGGCAATGAGCAACGAACCAAACTGTCTCAGGTTTGGGAGACTGCACGACCATGTGCAAATCGCGCCGTCTCCCTCATTTATTGCAAAAAATGAACATTCAGACCATGCCTTTTCTGAATTTTCAGTCCCGGCCCTCAAGAGGGGCCTCATTCATCACATGTTATGTCCTGTGCTAGCGCTCACAAAGTTTATGAGGACTGCGCAACCTCGCCAACCAGGTGCTTTATGGGTTAACCGAACAGGTACGCGTGCTACGAAACGGAAGTTAGCTTCATTAATAGTAGACATTATTAAGGAAAGCAACCCCGGCGTGTTAGGTCGGGCTCACGACATCAGGAAGTGGGCGGTGTTTCTCAGATTTTTACAACATTTTTCAATTGAGGATATTGTTAAGACCCAACTTTGGGCTTCCAACCATACATTCCTGACACGCTACCTGTCGGTCGCTCTAGATAAACCAAAGCGTACTTGTGTAGCTTTACGGCAACGGGTACAGTAGGTAGTATGTTTTTTATTAATTAATTGTTAAAAAGGGGGGGGGGGCTGTGCGGAATAAGGCCATATCCCCTCTGTACCCTTGGAGATTGTGATATATCACGAGCTGTGATAGGACGAGTTCTACAGTCCAGTATTTAGTCGTGTTCAATTTTAAGAGAGTTTTCACATAGTTGCAACTATGTCTATTTTTTACCAAAGTGCACAGTGAGTTTACTGTACAATTAGTTTTAAGATCAGAGCAAGTACCTATTGCAGGGTCTCGCTCGGTGGGCCACAGATGTGTCATACTCTTTCAAGCATAAGGTCGCCTCCAACGACCTTACCATGAGCAAGCAGTTTCTTAATGCCACGCACTGCTAGCAAATCTTTTATACCTTTTTTATATTTTGTATTACATACAATAACAAATCTTAAGAAAAATGTTATTCGGATTTTCTTCCCTAAGATATTTTACGAATGTCCCGCCTCCAGTCTTGATATTCAGGCGAAGTCGTCAATGATAAAGGGGCCCTATTAAATTATAGGTTTGATTCCCGAAGGGAAGTAGAGAAAACCTAATATTTAGTAGGGCCCCGTAATCATTGACGACTCGGGCCCTCCCATCCATCCCACTTCCCATTCGTTGATTTCCATAGTTTTTTCTTGGTATATCAGTGAAGAACGAGGATAGCCGCTAGGGGGCCTGGTATCGGGGAAGCAAAACATGAGAAATCCACGTATATGGCAAGTCATATGATAACAGATATTAAATTATCTTTTCTTTTTTCTTTTTTACAGAGTTTTTTTCTGTAGGGTACCCAATCAAAATGACGATCCCATAAGGGAATTAGGCGTGCACTTGTGCTGAGTACTCCATGATCTTCAGCGCGGGTTATTCAAATTGCTGGCGCAGGATGTTGAATGGAGACTATTAATAATGTTAAAGGGTTATAATGTTAATAGGCGAAGTCGTCAATGATTACAGGGCCCTACTAAATAATAGGTTTTCTCTACTTCCCTTCAGGAATCAAACCTATAATTTTTCCGAGTTCATATTAACGTCTTACTATTTATATTCATATAAATGTACGTTAATATATATTGCCTTGGTATTTATTACCATACTTCTTCATCTCACAATTATGTTAACATTATTATGTATAGAGGAAACATGCTTCTATCAAGAAAACAATCCATGGGCGTACTGTAGGTTCAAAGTGAACCCTACGAATCACACAACATGCTTCAGACTGAAGTTGTATTCATGGGAATTGCTTTAACGGCGTAGGAATGAAACTTCTCTAACAGTAAGGATAATACACACCCACACACCCATAAATGTTTCTAATGAAGTTCTATCGTATTCCTATTCCATATTTCCTTTCCAACACCTCCCTTTCACACTATCTCAGTCCCTCTTTGCCTCTCACCCCCACAACCACATCTCACCCTCTCCCTCCCAGTCTGTTACCCCCCCCCGCCCCCCCCCCCCACACACTCACACACACTATCCTTCTCTCTCTCTCTATCTCTCTCTCTGTGAGTGTGTGTGTCATTGTTCCAGTCTGCCATATCTATACTGATCTATATTGAAGCCTTCCCTGAACTTCAATTTTGCTAATAATAGGAACTGCACTACCTAATAACTAATGGTTCACACCGGTAGTCATACTTACTCATGCTAAAGACAAAATTGCATATGTTTGTTCTCAATATTATGGAATAAAGGATTATAAATAATGTGAAATGATGCGAACAAATATCAAATAACTACAAGAAAGTAACCAACAAAGGTAGCTTCCTGGATTTGTTCACACAAATGATTCACAGTGTGTTCGTGTGTGCGTTGCCCTCTCCCCCCAACATGACCCCTAACCATCACTGTGGGCCACCGTCCAGTAAGAGTCCTGGGCTCACCTCTTGCCAGAGAGGAGTGGGCTAGAGACTATGGTATCCGAGTGTACCTTGGCCCGCCGGTCCTCTGTCTTCGTACTGAGCCCGGCTGCCGCCGTGCTGGTGTGCTTGGGCTTACCTACCCCTTCTTTGTTGGTAGTGTGCCACTACTCTCCTTGCCGACGTACGTGCATGGCCCGGCGGAGAGAGAACAGTCTCTGACCAATGTCTAACGACTCGCCCTGTGAATTGCCAGTTTACCCCGCCAGCCCTGCGGCACAGTTGGTAACAGGTTTAGCGGTGTCTAGCTAGCGAACAGCTGCACGACGACGCTTACTAGGAGTTCTGTTTAGGGCCAGTGACCCATGTCATAGGTAAGCAGTACTCGCGTGACTTCCCCCCGATTGAAAAGGGCGTGGCGTTGTTCACGAAAACTCTCAGGAGGCGGAAAAATAGTTGGGCAGTGACTCACTACTTTTTCGATAGGTAGGATGTTATTAACACCTCTCAGGTTATCCTTATGAGCATTGATTCCTGGAAATTTTCTATTTCCAGATCTCTTCACATCTCGAGCAGCGCGACTAAGGAGGAACTATTCCCAGCGGGGAGGGGAATCAGTAACCAAGCCTCTATTCTTGATTTGTTCTACTCCTACCTGTCTTTCAATCTCAGTAGCAGCACACAGGCTGTGCATACGCTGTATTAAATGTTTGGACAAGACCACTTTTTCATGGACAGCTCGTCAATGTCCGGTTTTCTCAGACCTATTCGATGAATGGCTGGCTAGTCAAGATATGTCATGCTTGTTAACCCTTTTTGAAATTAAGAATAAGTTTGCTTCTTATGCTTCAAGGGTGGCGGATGTAGAATTGTTCTGTGACAATGCAAATTTACTTAGAATCATTCGCCTGTATTCTTTCGAAGATCCCTCAGTCCATCAGGCACAGGTTCCTTTGGTATCAAATTCAAGTCTTGCTTCCCCCCACTCATTCGAGGCATCCGAAGGTCGCTCCCCTCCCCAAACCAAGAAAACTCGCTCAGAGTCGCCGGAGTTTGTACTTTCAACTCAACCGGAATCACCCCAGCAACTTCGTCAGAGGGGATCCAGTTTAGATTACTTGCCATCCAAGAAGCGCAAGTTATTCAGCCCACTGCAACACCAGGTTGCGGCGGACGTACAGGATAGCCCCCTCACTCATGTGTGTAAGTCTGCTTCACAATCGGTCTCCTCGACATCCGCCTCGGGGACGCCGGTGGTTTCACCCGGTCTCGTCGGGACGGATGCCGAGCAATCTCTGCCGGCAATGAGGGTTAGACCAAGTGTTAGAGTAAGACTACAAGGTTCTAAACTAGTGCTATCTCAGAGTAATTTACCGGACGGCAAAATAAGGTTGTATTTGTCCCCGGCGCCTGACATGGAACAAAGGCATAATATAGCGGCGGGTTTAGACACGCCGGCGATAGACGTCCCACGATTGTCCACTAGGCCAGAGGCCGGAGACACAGGAGTAACAGTACCTAACACTAGGTCAGAGTCTGTCACTATAGGTCATACCATGATAGAGGATCAGTTCACCAATGTCCCAAGGGATGGGGTTACACAACCCTCTCGACTGATTAGTCAGGCGTCGGTGACACGCGTTAAAAAGTCGCCGGTGAAAGTTCCCCAACAAATAACTCTGCATAACGAAGGTAAAGTGCTTGAGGAACCATGTCCAACGGTACAGGTAGAGGACCCTCCATCTGAGGATAAGGTAAAGTCTAAATCTCTCAAAAGGCCAAGGTCCCAATGTGTCATGGCAAAACAGTTAGATGAATTGTTTCAAAAGGTTCTCCAACAATATGCTATTTCCAAACACCCTAGTGATACTTATGAGGTGACGGTAACCCCCCCGCCGGGATCTGTGCCTTCCACATCTACAGACGACAAGGTTTTGTTTCTCCATTCGGTCTCCTCCACTAACTTAATGCCAGAACATGTTCCAATTCGTCCCCTGTCACCGGCCAAAATAAATGTTATCACAGACCCGGATAAGATCAGGGCTTCGACCATAACTAAATTGCCACTCTCCACCACTAGTAATCATCCGGCGGACTTACAAGCCATGGCTGCGGTCATACCACGGGTGGTTATCGGCTGAAAGCATGCACAACAAAATTAAAATGCAATAAATAGGTTATGCAAAGCAATGATGCACACAAATATGATTATGAATACACACAAATATGCTCATGGGAAATATAGGAGGCAGCCCATACACAGAGTGGTAGTTGATACCTGGGTAAACAAGGTGGTCAGTTTTATGAGGGGTAGGGGGGCAGTCAGATAGGACAAGGTCGACTTGCTAATCTCAGACAGATATGTGAAGTTCTCAAGGGGGGAGCCGCCTACTGACCACCACAGGGAGGTGGGGGAGGTGTGGTGGAGCGGTCTTGCCACTGGCCTGTCCAAGTCTAGGTGGTGAGACAGTGAAGCGCAAAGGTGAAGCGGCTTCAGAGATGGGGCTGATTCGAGCCGTGAGTGGAACTCGAAGTGCTTCACATGTCTCACTCCCTAGACTGGAACAAGACCTCACGGGCTTCACCATGTTGAGCGGTTGTATGTACAGACTCGCACTGCCTATGCCCGAGAGGGAGTAGTTGGAATATACAAAAAAAAAAAAAAAAAAATTGCCTCAGCTCGGAGATACGCAATGGAATAGGCGAGGATAGGCAATTATATTTAATTCAAAAGGGGGCAAACTAAGTTATGTTAAGAAGTTAAGAGAATATATGACTAGGGGTATGACGTTATGTACTAGATATAACTAAAGCAAGGGAAACTTTGCTATAGTAATTAGGAGAAAGTTATACAAAGGGAGTCGAATTATAATAATCGGAAGAGAAAGGAAATACACAGAACCAGACGAACAATTTTAGGAACAAACGTGTAGGGGGTCCTCGATTGTGAGAGGTAACAAAGTCCAATTCGGTTACAGACTCTTGGTTATACTCCTAATTCTAGAAAGTTTGGTAGCACGGCTGACTGCCTAAATTAGAGTCGCAAATACGAGTCTATTACGTTACTTTATAGAAATTACGGTGGCAGTCACGGAACGTGGAGCGGGACCCAGAGTTAGTAATTTCACATACATGAGGGATGGACTTTGTTTCGCCTCACAACAGAAACACAAACACAGACAGAAACATAATGCTGAACGTGACTTCCAAGTCGCCTATAAATAGAAAAGTTAGGTCTATGTTTTTGGATTCACATGTGGTTCAATTTCCCATGGAACATCGGTCTGAGGGACAGCAAAAATTAATTTTATCAGAAAACGATAATGGGACTCAAACATCATTGCCCTCCGCCAAGGGGAGGTGTGGTAGAGTGGTCTTGCCCCTGGACTGGTAATCCAATGGACCCTGGTTCGAATCCCAATATGTCAATGGGAAAATATTATGGGGATGGAATTTGTGCTGTACCTAGTATATATCAGTGCACTACCACAAAGCCCACCAAAACACCAAATAAATGCCCTCATTGTTCCCTGATATAATAGCACTGTAAGAAGATTCCCATTTTCAAAATATGCTACAGGGGATCAATGCCTAGTGAGTTATTTGTTCAATAGGTGGCATTCTGAGAGTGAGGGTCCGAGTCTGGGAGATGAGACAGTGAAGCGCAGAGGCGAAAAAAGCTTAACCCCTTCAGACTCATATGATGCAGAGGTTGCCAGATTAGCAATAAGAAATAGAGTTCTCTCACTCTTATAATTACCTCTCCAAAATTAGTTTTCTGCCACAGCTAACTCAAAGACAACTGCAGAGGTTGAAGTAACTAAACTAAAGGTTTCTAAATACCCCTGATGGTAACAAAGGCTTTAAAGTATCCCTAATCGGCTCAAAATCGCGTCATATGTCGGAGAGGGTTAAGAGATGGGTGCTGCTTCGAGCCGTGAATGGGTGCTTCACATGTCTAACTCCCTAGACTGGAACGAGACCTCACAGGCTTCACCGTGTTGAGAGGTAGAATGTAGAGGCTCTCCCGTGATGGAGTAGTTGGAATATATTAACCCGGTGGACTCAAAGAGATTTAATATATATGTACACTCCAGGCCCAGCCACTTGTCATTTTTTTTTCCTGAAAACATGTGATGGGTTAGTAATGAAGGAACAAATTAACATGGGATGATGGGTGTGCATAATACTGGAAAATCACTCCCGCGCGTGCCCACACACACACGGCTGTACTTGGAGGGCTACCAACCATCGATATTGTTCCGTGGGATCCCAAAGTATTTGCCATACAAATCTGAACCCTCTAGGTGCCATAGGACAAGAGTAATAAAGGTGGACGCAACCATTACGTTGCTGGGGTTTAGCGTTACATACATAGGTGACGCATAACGTGTTTCGCTGGTACTCAAGGGGTTAACAAAAAAATAAATAAATAAATGGGCACTATCTTTTAAATCAAGACTTAGGACAAATTCTGAATTACGAATTAGTATAGGCACGACTGGATATTCTGGCAATAACACATGTTATGCCGGGTTGTAATACAACCTAGCTTCGTTATTGTCTTTACTCAAATCCAACTATGGACTTTTAGACTCAATAAATGCTCAACAGGGACACATCGAACACGTTCTTATTCACAATTATGTACTCAATCAGGCTGTAATAAACACAATAAACACACATAGATAATTATAAACTCTTATTTATTCAATTGGCATGGAAAGAAGTTGATTGGGTTCGCTTAGCTACTATGTGGTAATAGTAAGAGAACTGGTGCATATACTGTAGTTACAGCACAATATATATCTTAAATCATATATATATCTGGACCTAATTATGTGAACTTTAAACTTCACTTAGCTATTATAAGTAATAGTAAGTAAATCACTGAATATATTTAGAACACAACAGGTCTCAGTATAACATACAAATGAACATAAAATAATGGATAGTATTACTGTGGAAATATGCAAATATATATAGACATACATATATTATGAGAGTTGAGTATCTATCGTGAAGTATTCTGATAACTTATTAAAGGTTTGATGAAATCTCTAAATACGCATGAACATTCTGGCTTAAGCAATATGGAAAACCGCACGAAGACTTCTATAATGTAGTGATCGCTCGGTAGCGTGGGGCGAGAAGCACACAGGTAGGGTAAAGGCTATCGCGCGCAGATAAATATGACCAGGTAGGTCACACATGTCATCTACTGGACTGAGGTGCGGAAAATAGTTTATGCGGTTAACGCGATGTTTATCTTGAATATGGTAGGAAACCTTTATTTTAAAAAGGAGAAGGGAGCTGAATTGTTTTTACAATTAATTATGTAGTTAGTTTCTGCGAGAAAAATTATATTATGAACATACAATTACTTAACTAGTATAATATGTAATAATAATCTCACAGGTCTAGGAATTCAGATTTAATTATTTAGATCTACTGACTCGGAATTAAATGTTGAATACAAGCTGACCTGAATCAAATTATATTTTGACTGCAGGAGGTTAAAGAACGCATAAATTAAATAGCGTGTACTAATATTATAATAATACTAATAGTATAAAATTGGCGTACACAACGAAGTTGCACTTAGATAAAAATACCTGGTAAGGTATGAAAGAGATCTGAACTAGTTAACAGATTCCTATAACTAATAATAGTTATAATAATACTAATAGTATAATATGGCGTACATGACAAAGTTGCACTTAGATAGAAATACCTGGTAAGGTATGAAGGAGTTCTGAACGAGTTAACAGATTCCTATAAGGAATACAGAACGAAATAGCGTTGTATTCGAATTTGCGAAATACTTAGATAATAGATCTATACAGAGCTAGAATTTCTAGACGAGATGGATCGAAATTATCTATTTCATAATAGAATAAGTAAATAAGTTATTCACGAAGAAACAAATTAACGCACAGGATCACAAAGCGTAAATTGGATATTTGAAGTAATTAAGATTCTAATAAGTAATAATTCTTATACATGAACTAGTCTTTGTTCAAGTAAATATGAAATTGAGCATAGGTTCTAGGTAAAAGTTGGATTTGAATAGGGAATAGGTACACGTTATATACTTCAACTTCGACTTGTTACATACATAATAGAATGGACATATACAAGGAAAATCTGTGGGTATTCGGCTTGGATATCAGTTAACACAAGTATGTAACGTATGTGTAATACGATTTATAGGGTGTTAGACACTAGTTAAAACTAGATCTTGGGCACAGATCTAACTCAATAATTAATATGGCTTCTGAAGGATTAATACATAACACAATAAATATCGATCTTGGGCACAGATCTACATAATTATTAGCACTGGAATACTCGTATATTTTTACCTTACCTTCACATCAATAATCACAGCGTAAGACACTCAGAGACACTTGGGTAGGTTTTGGGAGGGTAGTAGTTCGAGTACAAGTCAGGCCGACGTGGATCGTAGATTCGGCTGGCTGGACATCAACGAGAACTGCCTCTCACGAACAATAATCCAAGGTCCTGGCATCAGAGGGAAACAGCAGGTCCGGCTGTAGTCTCGAGGGGGGAGGGGGAGGCAGCTTCTACTTTAATTGTATACCATGTGCTTTTCAGCCATGATGGTATTATTGCCATAGAAGTGCTTTCCCTAACCTTCTTCAATTTCAGTGAGACTATGTCCAGGTTATTTCTTATGTTTAACTTATAGTAACCCAACTTTAGAAGGACATAGTGAATGGTTGTGATGTAATTTGCGAAGGTAGAACCAGGAAGTTAGGTCAGTCTCCCATACTAAGAACGGGAGAACTGGACCACTCACCAGCAAGCTTTCAAACCACCTGGACCTATCATCAGCCTTCATTCGATCAGCAGCCAGACTTACAATATAACGAGCAAAATAATGTTTATGCAAATTAGACATCAGAGACCGGAATGTTGTCGAAGCAAGTGGGGATACTAGGACCTCCTTTGTAGTACCGTTCCGGTTAACTATAAATACTCCGGGGAACATAGAAGCTCACAGAGATATTTATTTAAACAAGAATAACCCCTAATTATTGTAGAATCACTAAAGTTACAATTATCTCTTACCTTGACCTCGTAACCACCACGAGGATATTAAATAAAATACTTATATTGACTATGTACAAACCTATAACCACCATGTATTTTTAGACTAAGTACTACCTTCGCAAATTACATCACAACCATTCACTATGTCCTTCTAAAGTTGGGTTACTATAAGTTAAACATAAGAAATAACCTGGACATAGTCTCACTGAAAATGAAGAAGGTTAGGAAAAGCACTTCTATGGTAATAATACCATCATGGCTGAAAAGCACATGGTATACAATTAAAGTAGAAGCTGCCTCCCCCTCCCCCCTCGAGACTACAGCCGGACCTGCTGTTTCCCTCTGATGCCAGGACCTTGGATTATTGTTCGTGAGAGGCAGTTCTCGTTGATGTCCAGCCAGCCGAATCTACGATCCACGTCGGCCTGACTTGTACTCGAACTACTACCCTCCCAAAACCTACCCAAGTGTCTCTGAGTGTCTTACGCTGTGATTATTGATGTGAAGGTAAGGTAAAAATATGCGAGTATTCCAGTGCTAATAATTATGTAAATCTGTGCCCAAGATCGATATTTATTGTGTTATGTATTAATCCTTCAGAAGCCATATTAATTATTGAGTTAGATCTGTGCCCAAGATCTAGTTTTAACTAGTGTCTAACACCCTATAAATCGTATTACACATACGTTACATACTTGTGTTAACTGATATCCAAGCCGAATACCCACAGATTGTCCTTGTATATGTCCATTCTATTATGTATGTAACAAGTCGAAGTTGAAGTATATAACGTGTACCTATTCCCTATTCAAATCCAACTTTTACCTAGAACCTATGCTCAATTTCATAATTACTTGAACAAAGACTAGTTCATGTATAAGAATTATTACTTATTAGAATCTTAATTACTTCAAATATCCAATTTACGCTTTGTGATCCTGTGCGTTAATTTGTTTCTTCGTGAATAACTTATTTACTTATTCTATTATGAAATAGATAATTTCGATCCATCTCGTCTAGAAATTCTAGCTATGTATAGATCTATTATCTAAGTATTTCGCAAATTCGAATACAACGCTATTTCGTTCTGTATTCCTTATAGGAATCTGTTAACTCGTTCAGAACTCCTTCATACCTTACCAGGTATTTCTATCTAAGTGCAACTGTGTCATGTACGCCATATTATACTATTAGTATTATTATAACTATTATTAGTTATAGGAATCTGTTAACTAGTTCAGATCTCTTTCATACCTTACCAGGTATTTTTATCTAAGTGCAACTTCGTTGTGTACGCCAATTTTATACTATTAGTATTATTATAACTATTAGTACACGCTATTTTATTTTGACTTATTAAGCAGTCAAAATATAATTTGATTCAGGTCAGGTTGTATTCAACATTTAATTCCGAGTCAGTAGATCTAAATAATTAAATCTGAATTCCTAGACCTGTGAGATTATTATTACATATTATACTAGTTAAGTAATTGTATGTTCATAATATAATTTTTCTCGCAACAAACTAACTACATAATTAATTGTAAAAACAATTCAGCTCCCTTCTCCTTTTTAAAATAAAGGTTTCCTCCCATATTCAAGATAAACATCGCGTTAACCGCATAAACTATTTTCCGCACCTCAGTCCAGTAGATGACCTGTGTGACCTACCTGGTCATATTTATCTGCGCGCGATAGCCTTTACCCTACCTGTGTGCTTCTCGCCCCACGCTACCGAGCGATCACTACAGTATAGAAGTCTTCGTGCGGTTTTCCATATTGCTTAAGCCAGAATGTTCATGCGTATTTAGAGATTTCATCAAACCTTTAATAAGTTATCAGAATACTTCACGATAGATACTCAACTCTCATAATATATGTATGTCTATAACTATATATTTGCATATTTCCACAGTAATACTATCCATTATTTTATGTTCATTTGTATGTTATACTGAGACCTGTTGTGTTCTAAATATATTCAGTGATTTACTTACTATTACTTATAATAGCTAAGTGAAGTTTAAAGTTCACATAATTAGGTCCAGATATATATATGATTTAAGATATATATTGTGCTGTAACTACAGTATATGCACCAGTTCTCTTACCATATAGTAGCTAAGCGAACCCAATCAACTTCTTTCCATGCCAATTGAATAAATAAGAGTTTATAATTATCTATGTGTGTTTATTGTGTTTATTACAGCCTGATTGAGTACATAATTGTGAATAAGAACGTGTTCGATGTGTCCCTGTTGAGCATTTATTGAGTCTAAAAGTCCATAGTTGGATTTGAGTAAAGACAATAACGAAGCTAGGTTGTATTACAACCCGGCATAACATGTGGTATTGCCAGAATATCCAGTCGTGCCTATACTAATTCGTAATTCAGAATTTGTCCTAAGTCTTGATTTAAAAGATAGTGCCCATTTATTTATTTATTTTTTTGTTAACCCCTTGAGTACCAGCGAAACACGTTATGCGTCACCTATGTATGTAACGCTAAACCCCAGCAACGTAATGGTTGCGTCCACCTTTATTACTCTTGTCCTATGGCACCTAGAGGGTTCAGATTTGTATGGCAAATACTTTGGGATCCCACGGAACAATATCGATGGTTGGTAGCCCTCCAAGTACATCCGTGTGTGTGTGGGCAACTAATTTTGGAGAGGTAATTATAAGAGTGAGAGAACTCTATTTCTTATTGCTAATCTGGCAACCTCTGCGTCATATGAGTCTGAAGGGGTTAAGCTTTTTTCGCCTCTGCGCTTCACTGTCTCATCTCTCAGACTCGGACCCTCACTCTCAGAATGCCACCTATTGAACAAATAACTCACTAGGCATTGATCCCCTGTAGCATATTTTGAAAATGGGAATCTTCTTACAGTGCTATTATATCAGGGAACAATGAGGGCATTTATTTGGTGTTTTGGTGGGCTTTGTGGTAGTGCACTGATATATACTAGGTACAGCACAAATTCCATCCCAATAATATTTTCCCATTGACATATTGGGATTCGAACCAGGGTCCATTGGATTACCAGTCCAGGGGCAAGACCACTCTACCACACCTCCCCTTGGCGGAGGGCAATGATGTTTGAGTCCCATTATCGTTTTCTGATAAAATTAATTTTTGCTGTCCCTCAGACCGATGTTCCATGGGAAATTGAACCAAATGTGAATCCAAAAACATAGACCTAACTTTTCTATTTATAGGCGACTTGGAAGTCACGTTCAGCATTATGTTTCTATCTATGTTTGTGTTTCTGTTGTGAGGCGAAACAAAGTCCATCCCTCATGTATGTGAAATTACTAACTCTGGGTCCCGCTCCACGTTCCGTGACTGCCACCGTAATTTCTATAAAGTAACGTAATAGACTCGTATTTGCGACTCTAATTTAGGCAGTCAGCCGTGCTACCAAACTTTCTAGAATTAGGAGTATAACCAAGAGTCTGTAACCGAATTGGACTTTGTTACCTCTCACAATCGAGGACCCCCTACACGTTTGTTCCTATAATTGTTCGTCTGGTTCTGTGTATTTCCTTTCTCTTCCGATTATTATAATTCGACTCCCTTTGTATAACTTTCTCCTAATTACTATAGCAAATTTTCCCTTCAATCTATCTATTGCCTGACGCCGTGATCCCCGAAGGTGTGGCCACGAACGAACCGCCCCCATGCACCTCTGTCCCCAGTCAGTCAACGCCCCTCCCCCCAACCAGCACCGCCTTCGTTCATGTAGTTCCTCACTCCATCCTTCCACCTCATATTCGGTCTACCTCTCCCCCTCTGTCCCTCCACCTCGCTCTCGTACACCCTCTTAGTCATTCTCTCGCTTTCCATACGTTCCATATGGCCGAACCATCTCAAGTTGTTCCTTTTTCACACTTTCCAGAACATCTACCTCCACACCACACCTCCTTCTTACTTCCTCATTAGTCTGTCTATCCCTCCATGTAACTCCGCACGCACTCCTTAAGTAATTCATTTCCACTGCTCTCACTCTTGGTCTGAGTCTCTCAACCAACGTCCATGCTTCGCTTCCGTAAGTCAGTGTCGGGATTACCACACTGTCATGCAAGGACTTCTTCACTTCCATACTGACCACCCTATTTCTTGTTACTGCTTTTAGCGTTCCTACAACCCTCTTCCCCTGTTGTACCCTCTCCCGCACCTCTTCATCCATAGTCCCATCTTTACTCAACACACTTCCCAGATACTTAAAAGAGTTGACGATCTCCATAGCCTGACCGTTCAGCTTCACCTCACACTCTGTGACTTCACCCCTTTCGAAGACCATAACCTTGCTCTTCCCCGTATTTACCTTCAAATTCCGTTTTTCGCACACTGTTCCAAACTCATTTACCAGACCCTGCAACTCCCATTCATTATCACTCATCAGAACTGTATCATCTGCAAACAGCAGTATAGGTAGCTTCCACTCAATTCCCTCCCTTTTCAGCGATACACCAACATCCACTGCTCTTGATAGTATTTCTTTCATAACTCCATCCATATATACAGTAAACAACCACGGGGACATCACACACCCCTGTTTCAAACCAACATTCAGGTCAAAGAACTCGCTCTGCTCACTCTCCACACGTACTGCCGCCTTTGCACCCTCATACATGCTCTTCAATGCTTTCAGCAACTTGCCCTCTACTCCGTATATTCTAAGTACTTTCCACAAACCTTCTCTATCCACTCTGTCATAGGCCTTCTCCAAGTCCATAAAGGCAACATACACCTTTTGTTTCTTCTCCAGATACTTCTCCACAACACAATTCAGGGTAAAAATCTGATCTACACATCCTCTTCCCTTCCTAAAACCTCCCTGCTCGTCGCCTATCCATTTCTCCGTTCTCACTCTCACTCTCTCAATCACTACCCTACTGTATACCTTCCCTACTACGCTTAGAAGACATATTCCTCGGTGGTTACCACACACTCCTCTTTCCCCTTTGCCCTTATATAGGGGGACTATTATGCCAGTCTTCCAGTCATCGGGAGCACTCCCCTTCTTCCATGCTAGTTTGCACATTTTCCATACCCATTCGATCACTATCTCACCACCATACCTCAACATTTCCCCACACACTCCATCTGTTCCTGGTGCTTTCCCCAACTTCACTCTTTTCATGGCTTTCCACACTTCTGACCTCCTGATCCCCACCTCCTCCTCCACTACTTCTCTTCTTCTCCCTCCCATACCATATCCAGCTATGTTTGCTGGCTCTTCATTCCTTTCATTTAGCAACTCACTGATGTACTCCCTCCATCTTTCGACTCTCTCTTGCTTCTCAGCTAGCATTCTCCCATTCTTATCTTTCACACCCTTACTGTTTCCCTTGCTACCTTCCCTAACTTTCCCTTGTAATTTTCCCTTGCTTTAGTTATATCTAGTACATAACGTCATACCCCTACTCATATATTCTCTTAACTTCTTAACATAACTTAGTTTGCCCCCTTTTGAATTAAATATAATTGCCTATCCTCGCCTATTCCATTGCGTATCTCCGAGCTGAGGCAATTTTTTTTTTTTTTTTTTTTTTATATTCCAACTACTCCCTCTCGGGCATAGGCAGTGCGAGTCTGTACATACAACCGCTCAACATGGTGAAGCCCGTGAGGTCTTGTTCCAGTCTAGGGAGTGAGACATGTGAAGCACTTCGAGTTCCACTCACGGCTCGAATCAGCCCCATCTCTGAAGCCGCTTCACCTTTGCGCTTCACTGTCTCACCACCTAGACTTGGACAGGCCAGTGGCAAGACCGCTCCACCACACCTCTCCCACCTCCCTGTGGTGGTCAGTAGGCGGCTCCCCCCTTGAGAACTTCACATATCTGTCTGAGATTAGCAAGTCAACCTTGTCCTATCTGACTGCCCCCCTACCCCTCATAAAACTGACCACCTTGTTTACCCAGGTATCAACTACCACTCTGTGTATGGGCTGCCTCCTATATTTCCCATGAGCATATTTGTGTGTATTCATAATCATATTAGTGTGCATCATTGCTTTGCATAACCTATTTATTGCATTTTAATTTTGTTGTGGATGCTTTCAGGCATTAACTTAGACATAGGTATTTTTTTCACGGGTACAAAACCTCAATATACGTGATACAATGAACTGCCTACTAACGCAGATTGTAGTGTAATTGTATAATTACTGAACTTGAATAAGGTGAATTTGGGATTGATAAAGCTGCGAGGGTATGGAGGAGGTGGAGGAGGTGAGCAAAATGTTTAAGGAAGAGATATGTGCAGCATGTGAGGATGTGTGTGGAGTAAGGAGAAGATGGATGGAATTGAAGGGTACAGCATGGTGGACAGAAGAGGTAAAAATAGGTGTGGAAGACAAGAGAAAGCGTATAGAGAGTAGTTGGGTAGCATAGGGAATGAAAATTTGGAGAGACAGAAAAGAGTGAGGTACTGGAAATAGGTAACAAAAAGTTAGGGAAGATAGCAAGGGAAATAGTAAGGGTGTGAAAGATAAGAATGGGCAAGTGATAGCCGAGAAGCAAGAGAGAGTCAAAAGATGAAGGGAATAATTCAACGAATTGCTGAATGTAAGGAATGAAGCGCTAGCAAACATACTTGGATGGGGTATGGGAGGGAGAAGAAGAGAAGTAGTGGAGGAGGAGGTGGGGATCAGGAGGTCAGAAGTGTGTGAAGCCATGAAAAGAGTGAAGATGAGGAAAGCATCAGTAATAGATGGAGTATGTGGGGAAATGCTGAGGTATGGTGGTGAGGTAGTGATCGAATGGGAGAAGAGGAGTGCATCTGATGATTGAAAGACAGGCATAATAGTAAAGGGGAAAGAGGAGTGAGTGGTAACCACCGGGGAATATGTCTTCTAGGCATAGTAGGGAAGGTGTACAGTAGGGTAGTGATTGAGAGAGTGAGAGCGAGAATGGAGAATTGGATAGGTGATGAGCAGGGTAGGTTTAGGAAGGGAAGAGGATGTGTGGATCAGATTTTTGCCCTGAAATCTGTTGTGGAGAAATATCTGGAGAAGCAAAACAAAATTGTATGTTGCCTTTATGGACTTGGAGAAAGCCTATAACAGAATGAATAGAGAAGGTATGTGGAAATTACTGAGAATATATGGAGTATATGGCAAGTTGCTGAAAGCAGTGAAGAGCATGTATGAGGGTGCAAAGGCATCAGTGCGTGTGGAGAATGAGCAGAGCGAGTTGCGAGTTCTTTGCTCTGAATATTTGGTTGAAACAAGGGTGTGTGATGTCCCCATGGTTGTTCAATATATATATGGATGGAGTCATTAACACCTTACGAGCGGCCTATGCGGTTTATTTATATGTACCGCCCAGCGGGGTGTTTTTAGCCAAAATAGGGCTGTTTACGTGATCATTTTCATGCCTAAATAAGACCCAGAACGTAAAACAAGTACCTATCCCTGAAAGGGCATAAACAGAGCTTTCGAATGACACCATAACGATCCTTTTATGATGGCTAGTTTTCTTGCAATAACCGTGCAACGCGAGTGCAAAAAGCATGTAATTCGGTACTTTCCCTATATAATTCAGTATGTAGCGAGTGAGAGAGGGAGGAGGGAGCTGAGATTCGTGTCAGTAGGTTCGCCGCGGTGGTCTGGAGCAGTCATACGCTGGCTAGTCTCCTGCCACCACTTGTCTCTCTCTCTCAGCAACATTACGTGCTGAAATTGCCACTCGACCTATGTCGAGCGCCGCCACATAGTCCAGCTTTATTTAACTCGACTTATGTGGTGAGCCGCTAATTAAGGGTTAAAGAAATACAAGGAAGAGCAGTGAATGTTGGTGTACCGCTGATAAGGTAGGGAAACTAGTAGAAGCTACCTGTACTGCTGTTTGCCGATGATGCAGTTCTGATGAGCAATAGTGAATGGGAGTTGCATGGTCTGGTAAATATGTTTGGAACAGTGTGTGAAAAACGGAATCTGAAGGTAAATGCGGGGAAGAGCAAGGTTATGGTGTTTGAAAGGGGTACAGCCACAGAGTGTGAGGTGAGGTTGAACGGTCAGAATACAGAGAATGTCAGCTCATATTTTAAGCATTTGGGCAGTGTGTTGAGTAAAGATGGAAGTATGGATGAAAAAGTGTGGGAGAGGGTGCAACAGGAGAAGGGGGTTGTAGGAATGCTGAAAGCAGTAACAAGAAATGTGGTGGTCAGCATGGAAGTAAAGAAGTCGTTGCGTGACAGTGTGATAATCCCGACATTGACTTACAGTAGCCTAACATGGACGTTGGTGGAGACACTCAGACCACGAGTGAGAGGGGTGGAAATGAGTTACTTGAGAAGTGCGTACGGAGTTACGTGGAGGGATAGACAGACGAATGAGGAAGTACGAGAGAGGTGTGGTGTGGATGTAGATGTGCTGGAAAGTTTGAAAAAGAACACCTTGAGATGGTTCGGCCATATAGAACGTATGGGAAGTGAGAGAATGACTATAAGAGAGTATGCGAGAGTGAGGTAAACGGACATGGAAGGAGAAGTAAACCGAATAAAAGGTGGAAGGATGGAGTAAAGAAGTATATGAGTGAATGCGGTGCTGGATGGGATGAAGGGCGTCGACTGACTGGAGACAAAGATGCTTGTGGGCGTTTCGTTCGTGGCCACCCCTTCGGAGATCGCGGCGTCCGGCAATAGATAGATAGATAGATTGATATCAATATTTAATTTGTTAATATTTATTGTATGTGTCTGCAGTCACAATGGGTAAACCCACTAATCTGTGTCTTCTTGAAATGGTAGGCACAACAATATGTATTAAATCAATAACAACTCCACCAATCAATTGCATCAACTACGTCCAGTATTCTCGTTGGAACACAGTTAACCAATTCCAACATACATTAGGCCTGGCTCTTTCCATGCCTTCATTGGTCCTCATCTGGGTCACATTCCAGTCCATAGACATGATGGCCCACAAATTCTCTATGTAGTTCATGTCACACCCCCTTGTGGACCAGTCTAACACATGGATTTGTAATTTATCTTTTAGCCACTTCATTACTATATGACTGGTGTGGATGGGCAAGTTGTAGTGGACCATCTTTTTTTCTTTCTATGTGAGTAAGGGAGGCAAAAGGCAGAACTGCCTATAGGGAGTGCCTCTTCCAAAGTTGAAAGAGTGACAGGGCCAAAATCAAGGGACGTTCGAGCCAAAATGCCTGGACACACAGAGTTTGAAGCAATTTAAGTCATAGGAAGAGGGAAAGACTGATTCTGGGAGAGAGTTCCAGAGCTCAGCTGTTGAATAGAAGAAAGACAGAGTAACGTTTCACTCTTGGGTTGGAGAGTTGCACAGAGTAGGGGTGGGATTGTGTTGCAAGACGGGTACCACGTGCCCTATGTAAAGGAGGTGGTATACACTGGGAAAGCTCTGAGGAACACTGATTATTATAGTAGCGATAGAATAGCGAGAGAGATGCAACATTGCGGCGAAGAGAGAGAGATTGCAGAGAGTTGGTGAGTGGACGGGAGTTAATGATACGAAAGGCCTTCCTTTCAATTTTGTCAAGGAGAGCGGTGTGAAAGGAACCTCCCCACACATGTGAACAATACTCATTACAAGGACGCACTATACCCCTGTACAGAGCAAGAAGCTGTGCAGGGATAAAGAACCCCCTAAGGCGGTTGAGCACACCCAGCTTCTGGGAGACTGCCTTAGCAAGACTGGTAATATGGTCCTTCCAACTGAGAGCACAAGAAAAAGAGCTTAATAAGGTAAGGCTCAGGAATATCCATGGCATGCACTGAGGACAGCAGGACTTCCTCCAAAAATTAATATATGGGTCACTGGACAGCCGGCCATCCACCTTCACTAATGTGCCCACATCCAGCCCCAGAAGCAAACTCCAGCTCGGCCACTTCTGGGCTGCTGCATATCGGGTGTTGAACTCCAGCCAGGACTGCTTTGCACCTACGTCGACGGAGGAAAAGAACTAGTCATGCCTCTTTCTCTCCGGTCGTAGTCTGAGACCTCCCAATTCCTGGCTGCGTCTCCACTGACTCTTCTTGTTTCTATCCACTGTTGCACCGTCTCTCACCTCCCCATTTCCAACGCAATCCTAGAGATATACTGTATATAATAGCATCCCCACTTGCCACATCCCTACCATCGTTCTGTGATTACATTTGGAGCATTGTCACTCCTGGCAGATAATAGTCAATAACCTCATCGTTCATAATAAAAGTCCTCTTTACATATTCATTACAATACTATACTTTGACATGTGTATGGGCGTACCTTTGTTTGAGTGTGTGTGTGTGTTCATGTGTTTGTGTATGAATGGGTCTTTGTATGCTATGGACAGAGGAGAGAAGTTGAAGCATTCTCCCACCAAATATTATATAGCGTGGGTGTCATATAATTATGCAAATACCAACTTTTTCTTAAACCAAACACAATTAATTTAATTCCTTGGTGAATTATGCATAACATAAGCCAGGATGAGAAGGGTAAAGGACAGAAACTTGATAGTCAGTATATTTAACTCATTAAATAACGTAACAACTGATGTGCATTACAATGTGCATTACATATTTGCAATCTAGGCTTCCTGAATGGGCTTGGCTTATAATATAGTCTGTGTCTTGTGTAAAAATTAACTTATTCTGCTTGCTGGTCTCGAATACACACAAACACACACACATGTTTGAGTCCTCCTCCTGCAAACCCCCGTACTAACCCTGCCCCTTTTTATCACCTATCTTTTAAAAGATAAGTGAACTAACAGCATTGCCATCATGACAAGACTTCAGTTGTAGACTGTACGTGTGTGTGTGTGTGTGTGTGTGTGTGACTCTACAGTCATCGTAGAACTCACAACAGATGAATGCAGGAAGGGAACGTCATCATCGGACTACGATGGACTATCATAAGCAGTGTGTGTGTGTATAGGTGACGTTATCTGACAAGTGTCCAATAGATTATTGATGAATTCAAGAACACCTGTTAATATAATATGCTTTCAAGTTTTTACATATAATCACACCTGGCTATAGTGAATATGTATTATTTTTATTAATCTCACCACCACACCCCCAATGAAATTAATTAAAGTATATATGATCCACCGGGATTCGAACCCGGGTTATCACACACATATTTTTGCCACCTTAACCATTACACCACCAGGACGGTTAAAGGTTTATGCACACGCCTACGACTTATTATCCATTCTCGAATACTGGATATTAATCTAATCATGTTCATATTCCCAACCGCACTATGGTAGCCTACTGTTTAAGTGAGAGGAAAGATACAATATCCATGCACACATTGCACAGTGCTATAAAACCCCTTCACAGTTAATAGTTTGTTTAACCCTTGTCTAGCGGGGGGTGCTAAAAGCTTCAAAATGAGACCAGAATGAGCTACGTAGCACTCGTGGTTCTCATACAGTGGTACCAGTAACATGGGAGTTTAGCGTATAGCGGTATATTTTTCCCAGCTACGCTCACTACTGGCTACACTGCCGGCCTCTCGAGAACACAGGGAGGGTGAGTTAGTGGGCGGCGGTAGGCCCTGGGAGTCGGACGTGTGGCCCGCTGCGCTCCCGGCCATTTGCACTCGATTTTAACCCTTTAAAAGCCATAATATTGCTCCTAACTTGCTGCAAATTGGCGCCCGGCTATAGCCGGGCGCTGCTCTTTAAGGGTTAATAACTTTTGAAAGTAAAGTCCTTGGCAAAAATGAATAAATTATTCTTAAGATGCAATTTAGTAATACATTTTAATTGTATGCGAAGTTATTACAACTAATATGAAAATAATTTTTGTTCTCTCATGAATTATCTGGCTCTCTGTTTTGCGTCTGGTGTTACAACTAAAAAATTCAGCAATGATTAACCTTTATAATACCAGCGACGGAATACAGCCGTCAGTAATAAAGTCACTCATCAGTACCAGTGACAGAAGATGCCGTCAGTACTATGCGGCCCTTGTAACTACCTGTATCGAGCGGTACCATGTACCGTGACTTATATGCACTGCTCTGAGACCTTGGCAACACTTCTCAGCCTTTATCCAAGCCTGTGGGAGCTAGCTAGGCCAGTATTCCTCCAATTTTTGGGGTGAGAGGGTATTCTCTCTTGACTCTAAAGCCATTTTTGCCACAATGCATGGTAGTGAAGGGTACATTTATAGTAATACCTTCTGGTACAGTATGGGTTAAGTGGATAACCCTGGGATGTAGCTATGGTGTTATGAAGCGTCATTGTATTCATGTTTATGCGGCTAAATATGTCTTCATTCACCAGCACAAGTAGCTAATACTCACACCATTATGGCATATAATCTACTTGTTATAGTGGACAATGACTAAGATAAATTCTTGATTGGGGTTTGTTTAAATAAAATGTTTCAAAATATTCCATCAGAGTGTCTGAACTGTTCATTAAAATTTGTATCACCTTTCACAGCAGTACATGCGTGTCTGATTCTTACCGGTGTGAGCACTGCAGTTTAATAGTGTTTGTACTCTGCATGTGCACAAAATGTATTATAGAATGAAGAGCATGTAATCTTACCAACAAAATCCAGGAGCTACTCGGGGTGTTACATTATTATCAATTAATAATTAATTTATGAACTAGTGAAAATAATTTACATGTTCTACAAGTAACTAATCCTGGGAATGTATCTTTGAAGGATGGTTATCAGTACAAGCAAATTTTTTTGTTTGTTACCCTATATTATACATTGGACATACTGTACAATGTTTTTGCCTTTTACCTGATTGGAGATTCGCTTTTTTGGTTTAAGTGCACTTTGATGGATACAATTATATGGTCTGTTTTATGTATACAAATAAATACTTATTCGACCTGGACCATAAGCTCCTCAGTATATTGATAGGCAAGACAAGAGGATCAGTTCAGGTCCGTAAAACTCCATCAATAGGCTAAACAATAATATCGCAGGTCCCTTGCATTGACTAATGCTAGAACATTATTCTTGGAAACAGGATATTCCATCTACCTATCTATTCTCAGACGTCCTAATCCCCGAGAGGTAGTCGGGAATGAATCTCCTCCCTTCGCCTCTGTCCTCCTTCAGTTTTTTTTTGTTTTTTTCCTATGTGATTGAGGGAGACAAAAGGCAGAACTGCCTGTAGCGAGTGCCTCCCCCATGGATGAAAGAGTGACATGGCCAAAATCAAGGGACGTTCGGGCCAAAATGCCTGGACACACGGAGTTCGAAGCAATTTAAGTCATAGGAGGAGGGAAAGACTGATTCTGGGAGAGAGTTCCAGAGCTCAGCTGTTGAATAGAAGAAAGACTGAGAGTAACGTTTCACTCTTGGGTTGGAGAGTTGCACAGAGTAGGGATTGGATTGTGTTGCAAGACGGGTACCACGTACCCTACGTAAAGGAGGTGGTATACACTGGGAGACCTCAGAGGAGCACTGATTATTGTAGTAGCGATAGAATAGCGAGAGAGATGCAACATTGCAGTGAAGAGAGAGAGTTGGTGAGTGGGCGGGAATTAATGATAAGAAAGGCTTTCCTTTCTACTTTGTCTAAAAGTGCGGTGTGAGAGGATCCTCACCACACATGTGAACAATACTCAATACAAGGATGCACCGTGCCCCTGTAAAGAGCAGGAAGCTGTGCAGTTATAAAGAACCCCTTGAGGCGGTTGAGCACACCCAGCTTCTGGGAGGATGCCTTAGCAAGACTGGTAATATGGTCCTTCCAAGTGGGAGCAGAAGAAAAAGAGAGACCAAGAATATTGAGAGAAGATGAAGAATTGATTTTTGTATTGTTGATGAATAAGGGATAGTCCTCTGGGAGTTCCGGACGGGTAGATATATGGAGAAACTGGGTTTTGGAAGCATTAAAGGTAATAAGGTAAGGTTTTCTATGCCCTAGTTGGAAATAGTAGTTAGATCAGAAGATATGTGTTCTATGGCTTCATTACGTTTGTCTTTGAGGGATTGCTGGCTGGTGTGTTCTGGAAAACAAATTGAGTAGTGTAAGGTGGAGTCGTCTGCGTATGAATGGATGGGACTGGAGGTACAGTTGAGAAGATCATTTATGAATATTAGGAAGAGAATAGGAGATAGCACAGAGCCCTGAGGAACACCAGAGTTTATAGGATGAGGAAGTGAGCGATGACCGTCCACAACCGCAGCTATGGATCGGCCAGCAAGGAATTTAGAGACAAAGGCACAGATGGAGGGATAGAAACAGAAGGAGGGTAGTTTAGAAATTAAAGATTTGTGCCAGACTCTATCGAAGGCCTTCGATATGTCTAGTGCAATAGAAAAAGTCTCACCGAAGTCCCGAAATGAGGATGACCAAGAGTTAGTAAGATATGAAAGAAGATCACCAGTAGATCGACCCTTAAGGAAGCCATACTGGCGATCTGAGAGCAGATTATGAGAAGAGAAATGCTTAAGAAATTTGGAAGCAAGAGGAGTATAAAAAAACTTTAGAGATACAAGAGATAAGAGCAATTGGACGATAGCTGGATAGTTGGAGTTGTCGCCCCCTTTCCACCCAACACCACATTCACTCATATACTTCTCAACGCTATCCTTACACCTCACTCTCGTTTTATCTACCTCTTCCTCTCTGCACTTCTACCTCACTCTCATACGCTGTGTTAGTCATTCTTTCCTATGTCATGCACTCAAAAATTATCGAACTACCTCGAGGTGTTCTTCACACTCTCCAGCACATCCACACCACAATGTTCGTGTACTTCCTTATTCGTCTGTCTATATCTCTATGTGAATCCACATACACTTCTGAAGTAACTTATTTTTACCCCACTTTCACTTGATTTGTCTCTCCAACAACGTCCATGTGACATTCCAATTGTTATTGTCGGGATTACCACACTATCATGTAGTAACTTCTTTACTTCCATGCTCACTACTCTATTATTCATCACTACTATCAGTGGTCCTACGGCCTCTTCCCTTGTTGTACCCTGTCTCATATCTCATTCTCTATACTCCCACCTTTTACGGCTACTGGTGGTGGGACTGCCGGTGGTGGGATTGCCGGTGGTGCGACAGCTGGTGGTGGGACTGCTGGTGGTGCAACTGCTGGTGGTGCGGCTACTGATGGTACGGCTGCTGGTGGTGCGATAGCTGGTGGTACGACTGCTGGTGGTGCGGCTGCTGCTGGTGCGGCTGCTGGTGGTACAGCTGGTGGTAGAGCAGCTGGTGGTAGTGTGGCTGCTGATGGCACGCCAGCTGGTGGTACGACTGGTGGTGGTGGTGCGACTGCTGCTGGTGCAGCTGCTGGTGGTGCGACTGCTAGTGATACGTCTACTGGTGGTACTGCTGGTGGTGGTATGGCTACTGGTGGTGCGGCTGCTGGTGGTACAGCTGCTGGTGGTACGTCTGTTGGTGGTACAGCTGCTGGTGGTACGGCTGCTGGTGCTGCAGCTATTGCTGGTACAACTGGTGGTGTGTGGGTGCTGGTGGAACGTCTGTTGGTGGTGGTACGGCTGCTGATGGAACGTCTGCTGGTGGTGGTGCAGCTGTTGGTGGTACGACTGGTGGTGTGCGGGTGCTGGTGGAACGTCTGTTGGTGGTGGTGCGGCTGCTGGTGGAACGTCTGCTGGTGGTGGTGCAGTTGTTGGTGGTACGACTGGTGGTGTGCGGGTGCTGGTGGAACGTCTGTTGGTGGTGGTGCGGCTGCTGGTGGAACGTCTACTGGTGGTGGTGCTGCTGCTGCTGCTACGACTGGTGGTGTGCGGGTACTGGTGGAACGTCTGCTGGTGGTGGTGCTGCTGGTGGTGGAACGTCTGCTGATGGTGTTGCGTTCACTGGCAGATCTACAAATGGGGGTCCTCTCTACTATCAACGTAACAGAAGGGATCTTAGAGAGCAAAATAAACACTAAGTAACTAGGTTTTATATTTGAATTACCATTATACCTATTAGTTTTGCTCAATTCAACTCATTGAATACCAAATAGTTACCTTTTGCCTTATTAAGTAATGAAGAACTTTTGGACTTTCTTGATTTTGATTATAATAGTTCTAATTTGATTTCTTATGACTACCTTCACAATAAGAATTTTGATCCAATAGCTGTTCAAGACGATACATATAATACAGACTTAGATGTATATTATTTTTATATGCAATCAAGGAATTTGTGTATTTCAAAATCCGAGTAGGCCTATATACTGCTTAGCTCACGTAATTTAGCAAACGATAGCAACACATTCACTTTAATTGTTTAAGAACATTCGAAGCATCCCCACGAATCTCCATTGTTTTGTGGATATATTAATGAATACTTCTATAAATATTGATATTGTGGGGTTCACGGAAACAAGATTAGACCCAGACTTGGCTGCACTATATCATCTCCCAGGGTATAAGTGTTACACTAAATGCAGACATAGAATTGGTGGTGGTGATGCAATGTATGTACCTAGTGCCTATAGGTCTTCTGTTTTAACGGATATGTGTACAACTGAACCCTTCAGATGTAATGCCTGGATTGTGGCAAAGTATCTGTAACTGCATTCGATGCTGAAATCTGCTTGAGCTATCACGCCAATTGGAGTACTTCTCTTGGTGTAGTGGACAAAGCGTTCGCCTCCCACGTGGCGGGCCCGAGTTCGAATCTCGGCCGGGCCGCGCCCAAAAACATTTGGGGGCGAATTTCCGCATCAGACGCAGTTCGGATGTGATTGTTAAATTGTAAATTGTAATTGTGTGTCAATGTAAAGTCGGCAAAAATAGTATGGTGCCATTGCGAGGTCACTTCACTGGTGGCAGCTGTAAAGGGATATCTGAGAGGCTTAGTTGGGGAATCCCCATGGTGTACTAGCTTGCCTTAACTGGTCAGCTACAACAGTTGCTAAGGATAGAGCTCTCAGAAATTCTCAGAGATGATGTCCCAGTGACTCCGGTTCATTGGGGAGGTATGGTAGCAGATTTCCTGCACTACCTCCTCGCCGTGGTGTGTGACCCGCCCGGCAAGTGACGGATATAAGGAATGTCGCTGGTGAACGTTGTCTCGGAGCCTCGCTGTAGTTGACACGCTCAGACTTGTGCCTCGCTTGCTTTCGCTCGCTCGGAGTCTTCGCTACCTGGACGATAATGTGATGTAATGCCTGAATTGTGGCAAAGTATCTGTAACTGCATTCGATGCTGAAATCTGCTTGAGCTATCACGCCAAGTGGAGTACTTCTCTTGGTGTAGTAGACAAAGCGTTCGCCTCCCACGTGGCGGGCTCGACTTCGAATCTCGGCCGGTCCGTGCCCACAAACATTAGGGGGCGAATTTCCGCATCAGACGCAGTTCGGATGTGATTGTTAAAATTGTAATTGTGTGTCATTGTAAAGCCGGCAAAATTAGTATGGTGCCGTTTCGAGGTTACTTCACATAGAATGCCTATGTGTTGAATCATTATGGTCGAAGATAAACTACATGCATGTGTATGTATTTACAGACCCCCTAATGGTAATATGGATAGTTTTTTAAATACCCTAATGGATATGTTATAAACAAATTAATATTAAAAATTACTACGGAAGTTGCAATAGGAGAAGTACAGTGAGGTTTTAGGAGGGGAAGAGGGTGTGTGGATCAGATGTTTGCAGTAAGACAGTTATGCGAGAAGTATTTAGAGAAGCATAAGGAGATATTTTGGGCTTTTATGGACTTGGAAAAAGTGTATGATCGTGTGGACCGTGAAGCAATGTGGAAGGTGTTAAGGATTTATGAAATAGGAGGAAATTTGTTAGAAGCAGTTAAGAGTTTTTATGAAGGGAGCAGAGCATGTGTGAGAGTAGGAAATGGTGAGTTGAGTGAATGGTTTGAGGTAAAGGTAGGTTTGCGACAGGGTTGTGTAATGTCACCATGGCTGTTTAATATGTTTATGGATGGTGTGGTGAGGGAGGTGAAAAGGAGAACTATGGGAAGAGGATTGGGTTTAGTAGGAAAGAATGTTAGAGATTGGGAGTTGAATCAGTTGCTGTTCGCTGATGACACAGCATTCTGTTGAGAAACTGCAGCGGGTAGTCAAAGAGTTTGGTGTGGTTTGTGGAAGGAGGAAACTGAAGGTGAACGTCAATAAAAGTAAAGTAATGGTGTGTAATAGGGGAGAGCATAGGGTGAATCTAGATGTGAGGCTGGATGGGGAAATTTTGGAACAAGTAGAGTGTTTTAAATATCTAGGAGGAACGATAAGTAGGAGTGGAGGTATGGAAATGGAGGTAAAACAGAGAGTGTGTGAAGGAAGGAAGGTTTTTGGAGCAATGGGAAGTATGTGGAAGACAAGAAATCTCGGAGTGAAAGTAAAAAGTGCACTGTATCAAGGAATTGTTGTGCCAACAGTGATGTATGGGGCTGAGACATGGGCTCTGAAGAAAAAGGAGAAAAGAGGGCTGGATGTGATGGAGATGAGCTGCTTGAGGAGTATGTGTGGAGTTACTCGTAGAGACAGATTGAGGAATGAAGAGATTCGTAGGAGAGTGGAGCAGCAGGAACATTTGTCAGCCAGAGTAGACAGAAGGGTGCTGAGCTGGTATGGTCATGTTGAACGAATGGGAGATGAAAGGCTTACAAAGAGAATATGTGAGTCAGGTACAAGGGGAGATAGAAGGGCAGGAAGACCCCCATTGAGATGGAGAGACTGTGTAAGAAAAGCTTTGGATGATAGAGGAATGACTATAGATCAGGCAGGGGAAGTGGTGGTGGACAGGAGTGAATGGAGAATGTTTGTGAATAGTTGAGTCAACACGTGGTCATTTGGAGTAAGGGGTCGGGCGCAAGTTGGACTAGATAATAGTCCATCAAGCGCCTGGCCCGGGGAGACGATTAATATGAAGGGTGCGCCTGGAAGTGTGGTGGGAGGGCTTGTGGCTTTGGCTCCGCTGCATGTCTGCCTGCCGAGATCGGAACCTCTCTGGGTGGTCGGGGGCCGGGGGAGTGCTGGAGCGACCATGGTGACCCTGGTCTCTGGGTCTTCTCCTGGGTGATCTGGATGTGTGTGAGTTTGTGCTTTTTATCTGTGTTTATTCATTGTTTTATGTTGTTTTTGTGTTTTCCCTGTTCTTGCTGTCTTGAGTCGGCTACCCCCAAAATGGGGATTGGGCCTGAGCATATAGATAGATAGATAGATAGATATACTACGGCATACATTTATTCGGGGATTGGAATCTAGATTTATTGAAACATAATGAACAAATATTTGTGCATGAGCTCATAAACGTTATGTATTCTAATTCATTATTTCTGCTAACGGTAACACCTACTAGAGTAAAGCATGGTTCACATATTCACGAGTGAGAGGCCGAGTGAGCAAATTTTCACGAGTCAACACGAGGCACCACGAGTCGGCACAAGTGTAATAGAGTCCACTAAGAGTCACTAAGAGTCATAACGAGTCACAACGAGTGGAGCGCGAGTGACCTGCGAGTGCTTGATAATTTGATATTTAACGGTCATTTTCAGATTAAGAGGAGATACGAGTCACCACGAGTAAGGCACGAGTCACTACGAGTTACTGAGCGTACGACACGAGTCACTGAGAGTTGGAACATTGCATTAAGAGTATGCCGGGAATACCTCCCATTGTCTATCTATCTATATATTGCCGGATGCCTTACTCTCCTTAATGAGGGTGGCCATACACAGAAGGCCCCCAAGTGGACCTATCACCTGTAAGAGGGACAACCCATGCCAGTCTACTGAAGGACTTACAGGATTGCCACTTAATTTAGGACCCGTCCGACTCCGAGGCCCTCTATGAATCTTTTTAGCACTATTTTTCTACAGTGGTGTTCGGCTATTCCATTCACTAACCTGCTTCACCCTTATGTAAGCAGTACCGATTTGTATCAGGTTTACTCCCCTAGACAGGTTGCCGACCAAGGCTGATGAGTATCATCCACCCAGATTTTTATAAGGTTGTCTCCCCTCGATGGGTTGCCGACCAAGGCTAACGAGTCCCATCCACCCGGATATATATGCGGTGTCCCATGCCCTCCCATGCCACAACTACAGTCATGTTATTTTGGTCTCTATATAATTTGTGAATAATATCCGATATGATGGAATTAACCCTTTCCCTGAGGAAGACATTCCTTAAAGCCATGGCAATTTACAGCAAATTACAGGCTTTAAAAGACTCTAAAAGCGCGACAGGCCACACGTCTATCTCCCAGCCAAGCAGCCGTGGCACTGAAGGCACTGAGTCAGAGTTTCGTGAGATATACAGTGGTGCCAAATGCAAATGTAGAGAGACATTAGCGAGAATTGCTAATTTTAGAGAATGTCTATGGTACCGCTGCGGGTGAACCCCGCAAGCTACGAAACTCGTTTTGGTGTAATTTTGAAGCTATTTTCTTCTAGTTTTCGGCTGAATACATTTTATTTCATTTAGACACTTGCCTAATCAATCCGGAGTGCCTGAATGAGCCCTAATATGGCGGAAATAGTTGGAAATATGCCAGCACCGGTGTTAAAGAAAACAATTTAAAAACTCATAATCAGCAAAAGTGACACAAATGTCAATTAAAAACATGTTAAATTATTTCCCCTATCATTTTGTTTAGACACACTTTCAAGGTGAAAATATACCACACACAAAAAAAAAAAGTAAAAAAAAAGTAAAATAAAATGCAATCTTCCAACGGTCGGATTGTCATAACAATTTTTTTTAAAAAGACCTCCGTCTACGTATTGTGAAAAACCTGTTATCCTCCGGCAAATTGTGGGTTGAGTGAGTGAAGGGGGGGACAGTGAATGAAGGAGGATACATGTTTTTCATAATACGTGTTGCTAGCCCCAAACGCGCGAGCAACTGTGGCTTTCAACCATCCGACACATCCCCTTTTATTTATGTGCATCACACATGTTACATACAAATAAAGTTTATGTTTTGTTTTACCCTACTGTGGAAAGACTACGGATACACCACTCCTGCCCGGGCTTCACACAATGGCATGACCCAGTCCTGTCGAACTGAGCTCATGACGCTGGTGGCATTGCCCCGGAGGATAGCCATCCCTAGTCTTTGCTTGAGCCAGAGGTACAATTAGCTGAGCGTCGATCTGGAGAACTTAAGGGAAAATCTTTAGTTGACTCTTTATTATTTCTTTTTTATTTATGTGCTGGAAGGATATTATGTTTTTCAATTCCATCACATTAGAAATTATTCATAGATTACAAAAAGACCAAATATGACATAGATACGTTAATGAATAAGGGCGATGGATAGATGCATTAGATAAATAAATAGACAGAGAGTTGCTAGGTCCAAGCGATCGATAAAATGTAACCATAAATGAGACGGACTTAAGTTTCCGATAAACACTAATTTTCTATGATTCTTGTATCATTTTTCAAGTTATATTTTAGTTAGGTATGATCATTGACATTTTAATATTAAGTTTATGTAATTGCGAGTCGCCATGAGTGTTTATGAGTCATTTGCAATTAGTTACGAGTGACTTAGAGTCACTTAGAGTCATTGAGAGTCACTGAGAGTTGTCGGACTCGCGGTTCAAATTTCGTGCAGGGGTGAAGTTTTTCCGGACATGGCCGACCCACTGAGACTGTCCGCGAGTCAAACACGAGTCGAGTCGACAGTCACTACAAGTCATCGATTTTGACCGCGAGTCCAAATTTTGCCCCAGCTCACACTCGTGTATGTACTGTATGAACTAGGCTTAACAGACACAACTGCGTCAATTAATGACCATATTTGGACTTCACAGGCATAATTGAATACGGGTAACTACATAATACAGACAGATATTTCCGATAATTTTCCCATCAGTTCCCAGTTCAAGCTTGCAAATATAGAATAGGACTTCAGAGGCTATCAACCCTATTGGAGTATTAAGCCAGCACACTGTACTTCACGAATAATGTCAGGACTGGAGCCTCTCAGCGAGAACTCCAGTCCCTTGTCCGCAAATATAGAAAGAAATGTTCCTATTTATATTCAGAAACGAATCTTTTCGAATGCTTCAATGAACAATTTCAATAATGAACTAAAAGATGTATTCTCGTCTAGTGTGCTCGAGTCTCAATGTCCAAATGAAGCCTACGATAAGATTTACGATTGCTTCAATATGTTATTCCAGAATCACTTTCCTCTGAAATCCATTCATATTAACAACAAGTTCGAGCTAAGTCTATACATAACTTTAGCATTAAAGATGAGCATTAAAGAAAAACACCGGTTAGAAAGACTGGCTAAAAAATGGCCGTTAACATATGAAAAAAACTATAAAACCTACATAAATAAACTAACTTTTATTTTAAGAGCTGCTAAAAATAAATATTATAAATATCAATTAAAAGACAATCAAGGCAATCATAAATCCCACTGGAAGTCCAATAATTCACTTCTGGGCAGAACTAATAGTACAACAGATAAACACTCAATTAATTTAAAACCACATTGTCGTGATATACCATAATAATGCTTTTAACAATTACTTCTTGAGGGTAGGTACTACAACTCCCACTAATACTAATGACGACAATGCTTAGCTACAATATTTACATAACCGTCCAAACTTTTCACTATATCTTACCCCTGTAAATGATACTGAAATTGAGCAATACCTTGTGACGCTTCTGCATAGTAGCCACGTGCGGGCATGCGCGCGCGTCGGCTGCCCAGCCGTTTAGAAACCGGCTGGTGGCAGCCGGTCGGCAGGCTTTTCCTTAGTATATCTCCTACGACAACGTAACTAATGTCTGGGATATTCTTATGTTGTTTCACAGCTTGAAGCTGCCCTTATTCTTAACCAACGCATCTTAGTATATTTTATTCTCGATAGTTGATTATTTCATTATAATATATAAGATGTAAGTCTAGTGAGGGCGGGAGAGAGAGACCGGCTAGGGACGTTGCTTCGCTTGCCAGCTTGGGACGAGCCTGAAGCGTTGCCATATGCATTTGATTGCAACGTTAGGCTTAGTTTCGACTCACGCACGGGGTAGAGGATTTTGACCAGGCAACAGTGTTGGGTGTTGCCAAGCCTGGGATGTATTTTGTATGCCTAGGGTGGGGTCCAGACAGATTCAAGACTCAGAGCTCACCTCACTGTCGTACCCTTCGGACCCCCTTGATATCTATCCCTCTCAACCCCACTTAGAAACTTTCTCTCTTACTTTGTATACCTTCCTTCCACTACTTCACCAATCTATTTAATTATCCCATCCCCTTGATAGACCTTATATCTATTATTGTATTAACGACGAGCTCTCAGATAACTAGATAGGATTTTGGGCCTTATGCAAAGACGTAATTGTTAATGAGACCTAGGAAGCTTTTTTGTTGTCTCATATTTGGTGGTTTCATGCTTGCTAGTGTGTTCTTGTGTCAGGTTAGCAGGGGCTAGACCGGAGGGGAGGCTTTTTGCGATCCTTCAAGTAAAGTCTGCTGATGCGAGTCCTGTGGACCCGCACGACTTTACTAGGATACCCGTGGGAGTCTGGGGGCATTTTCTTGTCTGTGTCCCTGTGTGTCTAGTGTAGTGTTGTGTGAGGGCCCTTGCCTAGTCCACTCAGCACTGCGCTAGCACATCTTGCTTTTGTTTTAGGGTCGCCAGGAGAGAGTCAGATACTTGCGATCTGAGTCTCTCAAGAGAGCACCCTTTCAATTAGAGTAATTTGGCGTACAGACTTGGGAACGTCCCTAGGCTAGAGCAGGTGGCTCAGCCCGGGTATCCGAAGCCTATATCCTTCCGGCTAGACCTCTGCCACCTGGCAGATTAACAGCTAGGGGTTTATCATCTCTGTATGCTTGTTATTGTGCCACAGTTTACCATTTTTGTGAGCATTGTGAGTCAGGGTGTGGCTTAGAGACTCTGTCCGAGCAGGCTTGCCTGACTAAGAGTGAGAAGCACACCTGTATGTAGTTATGTTGCGAGTTGCTGCCTTTATTTAATTATACCTATGCCATTATACACCCTATGGCCTATCACTAGTATTTATTCTTGCTTACGAGTTAAGATTTCTCTAAATCCATAACGTACTTTCTTTGCTAAGCATCAGATCCTACAGTAGCTGCATGCAGTTTAGAAACCTGCATCTCGTCTACCTGTACGATGTTTTGAGGACTGTTTGCTTTCACCTTCTTTCACGCAGGGGTGATTAGTTGTATTAATTAACGTAACGTTAAATGTACTTTCTTCTAGTTTGTTATGAAATTGTTTCTGCAATTTAATTCCGTTATCTATCTTTTCCTTGAAGCTTTAAGTCAACTTAATTGTGTGATCTTTTATATAGCCTGCTTGACTATCAGCAGTCTATAGTGCGTGCATCCTGTAACCGAGTCATAAGGATACCTTGTTGTCCAGGCAGGACTCTTGACGGTTTAGGGTGGTTTGTTGCCTGGGTTTATAGATAAGGGTTGGATCTAGCGTTTTCCGTTGTTGCTTGTTGCCGCATACCTAGTCCAATAGAAAGAGCCCAGTGTTTATATATCCCAGGATGTAACAACCTAAAAACACTAACACCTACTGCTCCTGGTTACGACGATATCCCACCCAAATTGTTAAGTCATAGTTCAAAAAGGATTTCGACTATACTGTACTAGCACATATTATTAATCTTGCATTTCGCTCAGGATTTTTTCCAAATAAATTAAATATAGCTAAAGTAGTTCCTTTTCATAAGTCTGGTAGTAAGAAAGATATCAATAATTATCGTCCAATTTCAATACTCCCAGCGTTTAGTAAAATATTTGATAAACACTGTTTCTATTCGTCTATGTTTCTTGAAAATAATAATTTACTCAGTGATAGTCAATTTGGATTTCGTCGAAACCGTTCCAATGAGTCGGCTCTACTGGAATTTATTAGCAATGTACCGGTATATAAATATTTGGAAGAAAAATCATATGTTGCACGAGTGTTTATTGATCTTTCAAAAGCCTTTGACTCCTTGGACCATAATATATTACCTAAATATTGGAAACACGTTGGAATGAGAGGCATGCCTCACCAACTATTTAATACCTACATTAGTAACCTTGACCATGAAGGTTGAATCTCTGCAGGAATTCATAGCACTTAACGTAGGAGTGTCAACAACTGCTGAAATCAGCACTTTGACTCCAACTTCCAACAGCCTGAAGCCTGCAGCACCAACCCCAGTGGAACCACCGGTTGCGGAAGAACCGAATAACAACTCGGCTCAGGAGGAATCAACTAACAACTTGGCCTTCCCTCAGGACAACTTCCGCATCATGAGGAACAGCATTCGACCCACTCCGAGGAAGATCATCCCCATCGCCGAGTACCACAAACTTTTCAAGATTTTAGAGGACTCAGACGAAGAAGAGGAAATGGAAGAAATTCGGCTTGTTGAAAACTCATTGGTTCTGGCCAACTCGCGGAGTTCTGCACCAGGGCACCTGGGACCAGGAATCGCTTCTGTATTCCGGGTGGTGGTGTGGACGACGTTGTTGCTGCAATCAACGAAGTGTACAGACTAGCCTCGCCAACCACAATATATGTCATCCACGTTGGATCCAATGACGTGCAGCAGACCCGATAAAAGGACCCTATGCTTAAGTACCGGAAGCTGATAAAGTCTTATAAGGAAAAGTCTTGCAGGATCTAAAATTATCAGGAATTGTCCCAAGAATCGGTGTAGAGAGCCGGTTCTTCAACATAGCCACCAGCATTAATAGTCGGCTTGCTAACCTGTGCAAGGAGAAGGAAATCGGATTCGTCAATACCTGGGATTCATTCTACCACGAAGATCATCTCCCTTCCCCTAACATTTCTATCATGACTCCATCATATATATACTGAACAACCTTGGAGACCTCACATGCCCATGCTTCAGCCCACTATTAAGATTAAGGAACTCGTTCTATTCATCCTCTACATGCACTGCCCCCCTTGCACCATCGTACATGTTCTTCACTGCTTCCTGCAATTTACCAAATACTCCATTTTATGCTCAATAATTTCCACAAACCTTCTTTATCTACTCTGCCATAGGCATTCTCCAAGTGCATAAAGACAGCATACAACTGCTGTCTCTTTTGCAGATATGTATTCAAAACGTATCTCAAGGAGAAGATATGGTCTACATAGCCTCTTCCGTTGTTTAGAGGTATTTGTTTTCTTTGTACCCCTTTCTCCCTCATGCGTAGCCCCATTATTTATATGAGATTTTAAGACATCCACCCCATTAGTTTGGCCATTTTATGACCTTTCGCTCCATTTATTTGTCAATATCAAGATCTTTCATGCCATTTAGGTGTTGATTTTTCAGGGCGAACGATAGCGAGCCTGTAATGTAGAAGGAACCTGCCTTCGGCAGCGATATTTTTCTACCCAAAAATTTACAAATTTATCTTGAAGGGCAGTCTTGGGGGTGTTTTTTTTTTCTCAGCTTGATAAGAGGTATAGGGACCATACTAGAAGAAAATATATAATAACAAGAAAATAAAAATAGATATTAGAATTACCTCCCCTTAACCCACCCTGCTCATCAACTACCCATTGCTCTGTTCTCACACTCACTCTCTAGGCCACTATCATACGGAAGCAGGGCGATATGACCACAACCAAAATTATCTCTCGTGAGCGCAGGTGCTGACTGAGTTAAGGTCAGCCACCACTTGTTCTGTTTAATCCACACTAACGTTTCACCATCATACCTTATACAACCATAACATCCACAAATAAAATAGAGTAAATGACATACACACACACTCAACCTATATGTAGTCTGGCAGGTTGTTGTTGTTGTTGTTGCTGTTTCCCAGGCTGCCTGGCCAAACAGCCCCAAGGCCCCGAGCAAGGCCAAGGCCATATCCGAGCGCCCCCACAGAACCCTCCCTGCCTACCACAATAAAGCCTGGGTGACAGAAGCCACTCCAAGGCGGGGAGCTGAGGAGGGTGCGGAAATGCCCAGGAAACCAAAGCCCCACCCAGGGCCCTGTGCTCCTCAGCAATTATGAAGAGAAAGTTGAGGGGCAAAGGAAAAATGTGACGCTTTGGCTTCCAATCTGCCAACCTCTAGGTTAGCAGATTGGGAGGTCAATTCACGGAAGAGACGCCGCCACTTGAGATCTAGAAAATATATAAGAAAAAGGAACAGTCAGAGCAAGCTATGGATATGGCAGAGATCGCTCAGCTCTCACTCTGATAGACCAGCCCATCACCACATGACTAGAACCCAATCCTCTCAGTATCAGCTAGGAAAGGCCCTAGAAAGCCGCCTTTGGCACGGGGATAGCTTCCCTATTTCATCACCCGCCTGGCAGGTTGTTGATTTACCTACCTATTTATGAAATTTCACGAGAACTACCGTGCCCTGATATTATTACAAAGTAAATAGTGTGTTCACCTGCAACATTGTTGAGAAGTAAGGAGAAAAGGAAAACTGGCATACTCGAAACACCTAGAGGCATCGACTACCACAGCCAGTCGTTTTACCCCAATCTCGACTTTGCAGCCAAGTTTCCTGTGGCCTACAAATACCTGGCAGCAATGCATGCTTTTGCTACAGCATAGTACAAGGAGAAAGGCGGAGATACTATGGAGTAGGCTACACCAAGAGGGAGCTGAACAGCACAACATTCCCCTGACGATAAGCTGCCTAGCTGATGGTAAGAGAAGTAGAGGTGCCAGATAAAGCGAGCACCAGAGGTGCCAGACCAGGCAAGATGCTGAGTGCAGATGTGGTGACTACAACCTTGTGTATTTTTTTTTTTTTTTTTTTTTTATGGATTCTGTTGGGGATAGACAAGAAACATACCCTGAGCAATGCAGCTGCCCTACACCCGGCACCAACCAGGATTAACTTCCACACCTTCCGGGAGGCCGTGCAGTGGACCAGAACATCCTGGGCAACCTACCTCATCAATCCGCCAAGCATCTCCATTACTTCCGGGCCCTGGCTCAGTGTCATTGATGTTCCTGTGACTTGACCCATCCACGTTAGCTAGCGAGCCTCCTACCCAGATAGCCCACAAGCCTAGGGTAACTCCTGAGCCTACTCAATTAGCCCGCAAGCCTAGCTTCTTACATCATCAGAAACCAAAGTAGACAAGCCCAGGCACAGAAATCCAATACAATACTGCTATTACAACGGTGTTCTTCAGAGCTCTTTCAGTGTATACCTCCTCCCTTACGGAGTGGGTGGCACCCACCTTTCAACACATTCCCACTCTATTCTGTTCATCTCTCTAAGCCATGCGTGAATTTTCCCCTTCTTTTTTATACTTAACAAGCTCCGGAACTCTCTTCCTCAATCTGTCTTTCCTTAAATATATGACTTAAATTACTTCAGGTTTCGTGTGTCCAGACGTTTTGACTCTAACATACCTTGAATTTTGCTGGCTATCACTATTTCAACTTTTGTCTCCTTCATACACATAGGAAGAACATACACAATCAGAATTGTCTTGGAGGCAGTGGTAACTAGGCTGACACAGGGACACTCGTAAAACTCTCATTAAATATACTTGTCAAACAGTGGTCACACCGTTTTACTTTGCATTTTGATTAGTATCAGTCGATTTCTTACACATTATGAAATTACCATGGTAATTACATTGGTTAATAATATTTCAGTTCTCACTTACCCATTTGGCACCCTAAACTCCTTCCTAAATTGAATAAACTCATCTATTAATAGCCTAAATACAAATAGGAAAAGTGTCACCGTATGCTGAAAGTGATATTTACAAAAGAGAACAGTACACACCCGACAGAAGCTTTATTTTCCGACATCTAACCTCGTCTTCATTTACACATTATTTTATTTTTTAACATTACACCTTTCAACCAATTTTATGAAAGACCTATGGAAATCAAAGAAATAAACAAAATCGATTACCCTTTGAATTTACGCTTCCGTCTCAACTTACCAAATCTCTCTCTCTCTCTCTCTCTCTCTCTCTCTCTCTCTCTCTCTCTCTCTCTCTCAGTAATACATTATGATAAACAATACTGTATAGCTATCTGATAAGAGTATTTGAATTAGAGATAGTTATTGCCATTGAATTGGTACCAACATTTTCCAAAATCACGTTTTATAGTAATATAGATTACATATACTGTATGTGAATGACCAGTTATTTTAATTTTATAGTAATCTAATGCCTATGTACATTGTTTGTTATGAATTTACATAACTCCAATGTTCATTCGGCTGTAAGTCACACACACATACACAATTAGTTTACTTGGTAAAGCTAGCTAATCACATAAATTGAAAGTAATTGGACATTAAACATGTGTAATGTGCAACAACTAACTACTTACCTAAACTCATATTTTTTTTTTTTCTATATTCCAACTACTCCCTCTCGGGCATAGGCTGATAGCCTTTACACTCTACCGTTGAACACGGTGAGGCCCGTGAGGTCTTGTTCGAGTCTAGGGAGTGAGACATGCAAAGCACCTATTCACGGATCTATCCCAACTCCATCTCTGAAGCTGCTTCGCCTCTGCGCTTCACAGTCTCACTCCCCAGGCTCGGACTCTCACTCTCAGAACGCCACCTATTGAGCAATTAACTCACTAGGCATTGCCCCCCTGTAGCATATTTTGAATATGGTAATATGCCTGCCTACACTGTACAAAGGATAAATGCTAAACATAAAGGGTGTTTCAATCGTTTGTGTTCTAATTTGAATAGATAAACCGAAGAACAGTGTTTATGTGTACCGTTTGTGTTACAAATAAGTGTTCAATTGTTTACAGTGTACTTACATATACCTACCTACTCAGTATCTATCTACCCCTAACTAATCTTATCTGCACCTATCTGTCTGCCTATGCCTACCTAGCTACCTATGCCTCTCTTTCTCTCCATTATGCAAAATAGTGAACGAAAAGCTTGTTCCGTTAGTACCGGCATACTGTATGACCGATGGTTATCTTCTATGAATAATTATCTAATTTGTACGCACATTTCATTGTAAAGTAAATCCAACTAGATAACATTTAAGCGAATTCCCATCTTTAACTGATACAATATTTTACATAAAAAAATGTAATAGATAACAAAAATATTGTCATCTCAGTTGTGGATTTAACCAGTGTGAGTGGTGGCTGACCTACTCAATCATTACCATAGTGTTGGCTATTACCCGTGTGGCCATTTCGGTTTGTGGCCTCTTTGGGTTGTGACCGTTTTTAGTTGTGGTAATTACAGTTATGTTCATTTCGGAGAGTGGCCGTTTTGACTTAAATCCGTCTACAGTGATTATGACCCCTGTCTGTGTACAGTAGTAGTAGTATTCGTTCTCTAGGCTACTTGGTCGAACAGCCTCGAGCTCATTACGAAGGCCATGGCCGAGATCAGGTTTTCCCGGGAGGCTCTCAACGAATGTTGTTGGCGTTAGTGGTTATGTGCTATGCAGTCTTCCATAATGTGTTTGATAGTGTGCGGTGTTGTGTTATACCCTGGACAGGTATCCTGGATGGTGACCACATCACTGTCTAGCCAGGTGGACTCTGTCCTACCAGGAGAGGAAGGTTTCTGAGGGATGTATTTCAGGGGGCCGTGCATGTAGCCGAATGCTGTATTTGAGTGACTGGATTCATCGGTGGGTGATTTGAGTATGGATGTGCTTCTTGAGGCTGGTTTGGGGTGGGCGAGGGGGTATTTGTGTATGATAACGAGTGCTAGGTGTTGTTTTGATGTTTCTTGGTGTGTCGGGGTGTTCTGCCATCATGCCATGTAGCGTAGTAGGTGGTTTTGGTTTGTGGAGGCTGTGGCGAGAGTTGATTCAGGGTCTCTCATTTCAAGGTGATCCTTGATTTTGAAGACTTTAGTTTTCTAGTGTACGTTGTCTGTAGGTGTAGTAGCTGTGAAACCTGTGATTATTTTTAGGGTTTTGTTTTATATAGTCTGTAGGGTGTTGTGATGTGTTCCAGTAAGGCTAGAGGCCCAAGCGGGGCTAGCATGATGCATCACTGAGCATATGTATTGTTTGTATACTATGGTGGTAGTTTCATTGTTATGTCCGATTGTTGTATGGGCAAGACAGTGACAAAAGGGGGTTTAGACTTGGTGTCAATTTGTTTTTAATGCTTGTAATATATTGCTTAAATGACATTGAAGTATTGTATGTTACACCAAGGATTTTCGGTGTGTGTGTGTGTGTGTTTGAAATGTTGTTTAGCCTCTCGGCTGCGCATGGGGGGGTATGAGACACCACACGCCTGTGCGCACGTATTTGAGCTGTTCCCATCACTAACATCGTTATTTTACCATAAATATCGTTAATACTTATTCATATGCGCCTATTTTACCATTAATATGAAGATATTAACCAGTTACAACAATAAAACAAGTGGAAACAGTGTTTGGCTGGTCAAAATCGCGAAATGAAAGCGAGAGTGTGTCTCAATTCTCTTCCTGACTTCTCCCCTAATTCCCACGCTTGGTAACACTGATGACAACGCCCTGCTAGCAACTCGCTAATGTTAGCACGAAAATAGACCACAGAATAAGGGAATAACAGGGAAAATAAGTGATAATTGAAGGAGGGAGGGGGGGGGGGGTAGTGGAGTAGGAGGGGATGTGGAGGAGTGATATTTGGCATGGCCCAGGGGCAAAAAAAATAAAAAAAAATAAAAATCAAGTTTTTTTGGGGTGTTTTAAATGGATTTTTTGAGGCCCAGGATCTTAAGAGTCTTCCCGGGTACCCGCGGAAACTCTTAAGAGTCTTCCAGTAGTATATGTGTATCTGGGGTGGGTGGGATATGGGTAGGATGTGCATGTATAGAGTTTGGGTGACAGAACAGATCCTTAAGGAACTACGTTTCAAAAGTGTCTGGTGTTTAGTGACGGGTCGGTAAATGTTACATGTGCTCAGCTGCCTGCTAGATAATTTTCCAGCCATATTTTTGTGTTGTTGTGCATGTTTGTGTTGAGAATGTTGTTTGTAAGGTTGTGGCGGGGAATGGCATTAAATGCCTTACTAATGTGTATTGTGACGAGAAATTGTCATTGTTCTGGCCTAACTGAGTTGATGCCATCAAACACGTTTTGTGTGAGGTATGTAAGAAGGGTCTTGTGGAGTCTAAGGCCTAAAGCCATGTTGTGATGTAGCAAGGGGGAATGTGAGGTGTGGGTAATTGGAGTATAAGTTGTTCCGTAACTTTTAGAGGAGAGTGATGGGGCTGTGTGAAGAAGGTATACGCATGGGGTCTTTGATGGGTTTGGGGATTGTCATGATACTATTATAACCCTCAGTTTTTACCCTCACTTAACTCTCGTTAATCCCATACACTTTCACCAGCAACTACATTATTTGTATATATGTATGTAACCATGAATCTCCATATCTAGTGATATACATTAAACGATTATTCTTAAAAAAAGAAAAAGAAAAAGAACTACCTTATATAGGCTATAATTCAATTCCTATAACATTTAGCCATTTTTAACCATGAATATATTATTACATTTAATTAACACATTATGTTTATAATATTATTTATTTTGTGTATACAATGTGTTTTGTCTAGAATATCACACTTAAATGTACACAATAAAGGACACCAGATATCACAGACCTACTTCTGTTCCAGTTGCTTGTTTTCATATCACTTTCTGTAATACCACACCTAGGAAAGACAGAAAGAACCCTTCACTTCATCACTAACACTGGCCAGGGCAAGACACCTCCCTTAGGCCTCCTTACTCCTTTATCATGGCTGTAATACTCAGCCAATATAGTTTTATATAACTCAATATCACCATTAGGTCACACACTCATTCGCGACTGACTCATAAGTATAAGTGACCTTCAAAAGAACACCGTAAGTCTGGTCATACTTACAATGTCAGGCTATCATCTCATATTGTACTCAACGTGAAGTCCCGAGTCATCATATACATACGAGAGACTCGCTTTACTCACCTATTACTCATATAACTAAGTATTAGCCCATATATATATATATATATACTGTATATATAATATATCTTAGTATATTGAAAACATACTGTATATCCATTTTAGCTCGAACGTCCCTTGATTTTGGCCCTGGCACTCTTTCAAATCTGGGGGAGGCACTCGCTGCAGGCAGTTATGCCTTTTGTCTCCCTCATTCACATAGAAAAAAAAAAATACTGCTGGTATTCATATAAGGTTCAAACATATTTCGTAGCGAGGTCGGTCTATATGATCTGTGCCCCATGAATATTCTTTCCTTTCGCCTTAGCATTAGTCTATTCATAGAACAGGTGTGGAAAGTACATGATTAGATTACTATCCAGTATTTGATAAATGGATATGAATCGTGGTCATGTTTTCATGTGCTGTACTTAAATATATCTTGATGGTGTAATGCTTAGAGTGATTAAAACATGTATGTGGTAACCCAGGTTCGAATCCCGGTGGGATCACATGCTTTCATTAATTTCTTTGGGAGGTGTTTGGTGTGTGGAGTGCAAATAATAAATTAGATTATTGTGTAACCTGTTAACTCGACGTATTTTATTATATCCAATATTTATTAGTACTGTGTTATTCCAACTTAATTGAATTATATAATTCATGTAATAGCTTGCTCAGAATACAATATTATCTGACACATTACAGCATGCTTCCAGATCTTGGTTATTGTGTTGTGTGAGAAACCCTAGTTTGACAATGTTAGTGAGTGCTTGAATCCCTTGTGGTCCCAGGTGTCTAAGGTGTACACTATGTTACTTATTTTGTCAGGGCCGAAGGCAGATGGGAGCTTGAGGTTGTTGATGATGTGTTTCGGCTGACTGTTAATTAAGGGGGCCCACCTCGCCTTTTTCTCTTTCTCTCCCTCTCTGTTTGGCTTGTATCCATTCGGTCCCATTCAGCCTACTGTTTGAAGACATTTACCCCCATCCAGGTGTCAATATTTTCCTAGCGAGCGGTAGCGAGCCAACATATATGTATTTTTGTTTTGACAGCAAGCTAAATTAGTACATTTTTCGATAGAAAAATTTCTCCGGCGAAGTCGGATTTCTAAATACAATGCTGGCTCGCAATCGCTCGCCAGGAAGAAATCGACACCTGGATGAGGATAAACGTCTTAAAGCAGTTGGCTGCATGGGGCCGAATGGATACAAGCCAGAAAAAGATAAAAAAGGAAAGAAAGATAAAAAAAGCCGATCTATCTATCTATTGCCTGACGCCGTGATCCCCGAAGGGGTGGCCACGAACGAACCGCCCCCATGCACCTCTGTCCCCAGTCAGTCGACGCCCCTCCCCCCAACCAGCACCGCCTTCATTCATGTAGTTCCTCACTTCATCCTTCCACCTCATATTCGGTCTACCTCTCCCCCTCTGTCCCTCCACCTCGCTCTCGTACACCCTCTTAGTCATTCTCTCGCTTTCCATACGTTCCATATGGCCGAACCATCTCAAGTTGTTCCTTTTCACACTTTCCAGCACATCTACCTCCACACCACACCTCCTGCTTACTTCCTCATTAGTCTGTCTATCCTTCCATGTAACTCCGCACGCACTCCTTAGGTAATTAATTTCCACTGCTCTCACTCTTGGTCTGAGTCTCTCAACCAACGTCCATGCTTCGCTTCCGTAAGTCAGTGTCGGGATTACCACACTGTCATGCAAGGACTTCTTCACTTCCATACTGACCACCCTATTTCTTGTTACTGCTTTTAGCGTTCCTACAACCCTCTTCCCCTGTTGTACCCTCTCCCGCACCTCTTCATCCATAGTCCCATCTTTACTCAACACACTGCCCAGATACTTAAAAGAGTTGACGATCTCCATAGCCTGACCGTTCAGCTTCACCTCACACTCTGTGACTTCACCCCTTTTCGAAGACCATAACCTTGCTCTTCCCCGTATTTACCTTCAAATTCCGTTTTTCGCTCACTGTTCCAAACTCATTTACCAGACCCTGCAACTCCCATTCATTATCACTCATCAGAACTGTATCATCCGCAAACAGCAGTATAGGTAGCTTCCACTCAATTCCCTCCCTTTTCAGCGATACACCAACATCCACTGCTCTTGATAGTATTTCTTTCATAACTCCATCCATATATACAGTAAACAACCACGGGGACATCACACACCCCTGTTTCAAACCAACATTCAGGTCAAAGAACTCGCTCTGCTCACTCTCCACACGTACTGCCGCCTTTGCACCCTCATACATGCTCTTCACTGCTTTCAGCAACTTGCCCTCTACTCCGTATATTCTAAGTACTTTCCACAAACCTTCTCTATCCACTCTGTCATAGGCCTTCTCCAAGTCCATAAAGGCAACATACACCTTTTGTTTCTTCTCCAGATACTTCTCCACAACACAATTCAGGGTAAAAATCTGATCTACATATCCTCTTCCCTTCCTAAAACCTCCCTGCTCGTCGCCTATCCATTTCTCCGTTCTCACTCTCACTCTCTCAATCACTACCCTACTGTATACCTTCCCTACTACGCTTAGAAGACATATTCCTCGGTGGTTACCACACACTCCTCTTTCCCCTTTGCCCTTATATAGGGGGACTATTATGCCAGTCTTCCAGTCATCGGGTGCACTCCCCTTCTCCCATGCTAGTTTGCACAATTTCCATACCCATTCTATCACTATCTCACCACCATACCTCAACATTTCCCCACACACTCCATCTGTTCCTGGTGCTTTCCCCAACTTCACTCTTTTAATGGCTTCCCACACTTCTGACCTCCTGATCCCCACCTCCTCCTCCACTACTTCTCTTCTTCTCCCTCCCATACCACATCCAGCTATGTTTGCTGGCTCTTCATTCCTTTCATTTAGCAACTCACTGAAGTACTCCCTCCATCTTTCGACTCTCTCTTGCTTTTCGATGACCCCCCTTAAAGGTGGGGGTGCAGGGGTTGAGGTAAACATGGACAAATAATCGCCAACCTGCATATAATTATCTTGTAAAATGCAATGTCACTGAAATAATTATTAACAATGGTATAAAGGATTTTGCGGATCGTCTATACCGGGCCTGTGACGTCATAGTGACGTCACACCAGTATCCTTAGCCTAGACTGGATGGTGGACTTACACTCTTGTGACGTCACAGGCCTGGTATAGACGATCCACAAAATCCTTTATACCATTCTTAATAATGATTTCTGTCTCATTGAATTTTGCAAGATAATTATGTACAGCTTGGCGATTATCATTCCATGTTTATCTCAACCCATGAGCCTCCACCTTTAAGGTTGCATAGTCCAAGCCAGCGTGGAATTGTCTCTTATGTCGGATGATACGTCGGTTGTCATGGTGTGGGTTTAGGTGGCTGACATGCGAGAAATGATTAATGAGAATGTTTACTTGTTTGCTTGAGGGTATGGTGTTTGTTGTGATGGCAGCGCGTAATATTATTGTGCTGCGTTGCCGTTGGAGAGTGTAATGTCGTTTAGTGTTTTGCAGAGTTTGTTGGTTTTTGTTTGGCGGTCAAGTGATTGGAGGCAATTATTTCAGTTTAGTTTTTGTTCTAGTTTTGTATTGTTATTTCCTGTGTTTAGTGTTTGTATTTGTTGTGCAGTGTCCTGTATGTGGGATGTTGGGGAGTGTTTTGCTGGGTAGCGTTGTCTGATTAGGCCCTTAATTCCTGGTGCAAAGTTGGGATTGTGTTTCTTTCTGTTGTCTCTAGGGATGTGTTTCTTGTCTGTGTATTGAATGATTGTGTTCAAGGTGTGTACGGCTTTGTTGATATTTGTGATAGGTGTACTGCTTAGAATTTCGAAGTGCTATTCTGTCTCAGTTGTGAAAGCATCCCAGATGGTTCTTTTATAATTAGTGTGTGTGTGTGTGTGTGTGTGTTTGTGGATAGCTAGGGTGATTCTGGTTTTGGTGGTGATGATAATCGGCAGGGAGTCAAAGAACTTAGGGTTTTGACCACCCTCTAGGAGTCTAGGATGTCGTGGGGGCGAGGTTGGGTGAGCAAAAGTATGGTGATCAAGGAAGGAAAGAGGATTTCGTGGGGGATTATAGGTTTGATCCCCGAAGAGATAAGAACATACATAATATTTATAAAGTGACCCCGGCATCAATGACATACTGCCAATATATATATTTGGCGCCTTTCCACTTACGGAAGTCTTTTCCAGGGACCGTCAGTCCGCCACAAAAACATAACAACCAAATACTAACATCATAGGCGGCATGATTAATTTACCTATTGGACGTCATATGAATTGGTAGCAACTATGAATACATAATAATAATAATAATTGCGAACAGGGCTTTGAAACGGTTTAAGGGAACAAAAACGAAAACCGAAACAAACGAAATTATGTTCGGAATAAAAACGGAAACGAAAACGTTAACATATTTACTGTTCCAGAGCAAAAACGCTAATTTAAAAACCCTGTAACCAGTTAATAACATCATTTTTTCGTTCCATGCCATATTTGGTCAATAATGCATTTTCACTTCCCGTAACCAAATGATTTAAGTAAATACATCTTTTATCTGCAAGCTATCTTCGATTCAAGGAGGATTTATCATTCTCTCGCTCTCTCTCTCTCACTATTCAAAAGGGAGGCTACAACTATTGCGCGGGAAACGAGAGGCGAGAGTATTGAGTTGCCAGTTTGCCACTGCTCACCAGATGTATCTCTACACATTCTCTCCTCTCTAAGATCATCCCTAAACAACAAGGTTCTAGAGGACATTCTGTTCCTCCGTCTAAACAGACAGTACGGACTGTAGACAAGAGTCATGTTGATACTTAAGTATGTAGTTCAGCTTCACCAACATGATTCCCAGGTAGCGAAGTTTACTACATATATAGATACTTTGCACCATGTTTCCTGTAAATTAGGCATACATTTACTACCTTCTGCAGAAATTAAGTCTACTGTATTAGTTCACTTGGCAATTGACAATGTGGTTTTGTTTCAAATAGTATCGTATGCACCACCTTTAATTTAATTTGTGAGGAGTAACTATTTGTTACCCTTTATAATTATGAATTTTTTTCTTCGTGATATGCATCATGTTCTCTTATTTTATCAACTCTGCATAAGCAGAGTTTAGTATCGCCCTGTATAGTGGGTACCACTGGAAAAAAATGTCTGTCGTCGTCGTCGTTGTCGTTGTCGTCCGTCTGTCTCGAAACTCCTAGATCGTTGGACGGATTTTCACCAAATTTCACACAAATATTTGTTGCGTGAATGCGAACGTCAGTCAATAAATAAATATTTTTTGAATTTGTGCAATAGTTATGATTTTATGTCCAAAATATGGTTTTACCCCCCCCCTCACCTCCCGGACTGCTCCCCCCCCCCCATCATTGCCGGCTTGGGGGGGGGGGGCCCCCCCAAGCCAGCAATGATGGCGTTCTTAGTGTGTGAGCCCCCAAGGGGCTCACACACTAAATACGCATTCGTTCTGGGGACGAAAACATCTCGCTATGCATTTGCTAGGTTAAGTTAGTTTAGTTGGCATTAGAAGTGATGGTAGTAATATTTGGATTGATGGTGATAGTAGTATTGATGGTGGTAATAGTAGTGATGATGGTTGTAGTTGTATTGATGATGATGACAGTAGTAGATTATGATGATGACAGTAGTAGATATGATGGTGATAGTACTAGTAGTAGTGATGATGGTGACAAGTAATGATGATAGTTGTAGTGATAATAATGACATTAGTGATGATGGTAGTGAGTATTAGCGATGATTGTGAGTAGTAGTGAGGATGGTGAAAGTTGTAGTGATGACAAAGGTTGTGATGATGAAGATCATAGTAATGGTGATGATGGCAGTAGTAGTGAGGATGGTTACAGTAGGATACAGTAGGATACATGATGGTAATACTTGTGACAGTAGTAATGATGATGGTTATAGTAGCAGTGATGATGTTAACAGTAGTAATGATGATTGTAAGATGGTGGTGATGATAGTAGTAATGATGGTTGATAGGTGTAGTATCAATGATGATAGTAGTGATTAAGATGGTAGTGACAATGGTGACAGTAGTAGTGATGATTGTAATTGTAGTAGTGATGATGATCATAGTAATGGTGATGATGACAGTAGTCGTGATGATTGTGGCAGTTGTAGTGATGATGGCAGTAGTAGTGATGATGGTGATTGTGATTGATGATGGTATTAGTTGTGAGGATGGTAACCCATCGCAGAGTTGGGTATGCAGTTTTGATTTTGGGCAAAACGGCACGTCTACTTTATGATAGGAGTGTCATTATCAACTCTGCGTAAGCAGAGTTTGGTATCGCCCCCCGTATAGTGGGTACCACCAAAAAAAAAAATTGTCGTCGTCGTCGTTGTCGTCGTCCGCCTGTTCCGAAACTCCTCCTAGACCGTTGGACGGATTTTCACAAAATTTTACACAAACATTTGTTGCGTGAATGCGAACGTCAGTCAATTTTTTGTTTTTAAAATTTGTGCAATAGTTATGATTTTAGGTCCAAAATATGGTTTTACCCCCCCCCCCCCCCCTCCCATCCCCAGCAATGATGGCGTTCTGGGGGCAAAAACATCTCGCTCCGCATTTGCTAGGTTAAGTTAGTTTAGTTGGCATTATAAGTGATGATAGTAATAGTGGGATTGATGGTGATAGTAGTGATGATGGTGATAATAGTAGTGATGATGGTTGTAGTTGTATTGATGATGATAACAGTAGTGATGATGATGACAGTAATAGATATGATGGTGACAGTACTAGTAGTAGTGATGATGGTCATAATAGTAGTGATGATGGTGACAAGTAATGATGATAGTTAACATAAGAACATAAGAAAATGGGAGTCTGCAGAAAGCCGATTGGCCTAAGCAAGGCAGATCCCTGTCCCACACAACCCCAAATCAATTACAAAGCCCAATTATAGGCTCAACACTCTAATACCCTGAGGATCATCTTACCAAAACGGGTAGAGATTAACGCAGGATTATGGGGGTCTGCAGAGCGCTGATTGGCCCAACCCGGCTGATCCCCCTTCACACCCAACCCTTCTCGTCCATATGCTTATCCAATTTTATCTTAAAGCTCCCTACAGTTTTAGATCCCACTATAGCACTTGGTAGTCCATTCCACCCATCTACAACTCTGTTACCAAACCAATATTTGCCTATATCTTTTCTGAAACGAAATTTATCTAATTTGTAACCATTGGTACGAGTTCTTTCGCTATCACTGAGCTTTAGTACATTTGTCATGTCCCCTTTGTTAATCCCACTAACCCACTTGAACACCTCTATCATATCCCCTCTAACTCTGTGTCTCTCTAACGAATGTAAACCTAATTTCTTCAACCTTTCTTCATACGGAAGATTTCTAATATTATGGATCATTTTTGTCATTCTACGCTGTACTCTCTCCAATGAATCTATGTCCATTCTGTAATAAGGACACCAAAATTGGACAGCATAATCCATATGGGGTCTCACTAATGACAAGTAAAGTTTTAAGATAACATCAGCAGTTCTGTTACTCACACTCCTAGAGATGAATCCGAGAATCCTGTTTGCCTTATTACGAACGCCTATACACTGTTTTCTAGGCTTCAAATCATTGCTAACAAACACACCTAGATCTTTCTCGCAGTCTGAATTTTCTAATTCTAAATTAGCTAGTTTATATTTAACATTTGTTTGCATCTTCCCTATCTTTAATACCTTGCATTTGTCAATGTTAAACTTCATCTGCCAATTTACTGACCATTCATGTAAGGTATCTAGATCCCTTTGGAGGCACTCTATATCGCTATCTGAATCAATTGATCTCCCCATTTTAGTATCGTCTGCGAATTTACTTATCCTACTAGTTATACCTAAATCTAGGTCATTTATGTATATAAGAAACAACAGGGGACCTAATACCGATCCCTGGGGGACACCACTTTTGACTGCTCCCCACTCTGACTTGGTACCATTTATGCTGACTCTCTGTTTCCTACCAATTAGCCATGACCTAATCCATCCCAACAACGCCCCACCTATTCCATGTGCCTCAACCTTTCTCATCAATCTCTCATGAGGGACTCTGTCGAAAGCTTTACTGAAATCTAAATATATAATATCGTATGCCTTGTCATTATCTACTGCTTCATATACCTCTGAGAAAAAACTAAGCAAATTAGTAAGGCAAGAACGTCCCTGAGTGAATCCATGCTGAGAAGAATTGATTGTTAAATGTTTCTAAGTGGTTTCTCATTTTTCTAGCAATAATTGACTCTAGTAGCTTTCCTATGATTGAAGTGAGACTAATGGGACGGTAATTGGATGCTATTGATTTATCACCTTTTTTGAAAATCGGAACTACATTTGCAAGTTTCCAAGCTTCTGGAACTATACCTGTTTCTAATGAATTGTTAAAAAGAAATGTTAATGGGTAACTTAACTCATCTCTGCATTCTTTTAATACTCTGGCATATACCTCATCGGGGCCAGGCGATTTCTGAGGTTTCAGTCTGTCAATTTCCTTAAGCACATCATTTCTACTTATAGTAACCATACTTAACCTATTTTCTATACTATCGCTATATACCTTACGGACTTCTGGAATCTGTGCCAAATTTTCATTAGTGAAAACGGATAGAAACTGACTATTTAATGTACTGCACATTTCTAAATCATTTTCTGTCATTTCTCCTATCGAAGTTTTAAGGGGGCCTATTTTATCTCTAACTTTAGATTTATATAGCTGGTAAAAAGCCTTAGGGTTATTTTTTGAGTCATTGGCTATCCTGATTTCATAATTTCTTTTGTCTGTCCTTATACATTTTTTAACCTCTCTTGATAGATTCTGATAGTAAGCAAGTAGGTGAATTTCACCTTTCTTAATTTTTCGATATATTCCTCTCTTTTTTCCTAGAAGGTCTAATAGTCTATTATTCATCCATTTGGGTTGGTTCTGTGTTGATCTAAATTTTCTTTTGGGGATATATTTATTTTGCGCATTGTGGAGTGAAGAAATAAAATTATTATATGTAGCTGTCAAATTATCCTGAGTTAAGACAGGTATCTGAGAGAGAGTATGTTCATTAGCGCACCTGGGTCCACTTAATAGTTTAACCATAGGATCGACTCTTAAGGCTCGTCTTAATCCATCTTAATTGTAGTGATAATGGTAGTGACGATGGTGTGAATATTAGTGATGATGGTGAGTAGTAGTGATGATGATGCAAGTTGTAGTGATGATTAAGATCATAGTAATGGTGATGATGGCAGTAGTAGTGATGATGGTGATAGGATACATGATAGTAATACTTGTGACAGTAGTAATGATGATGGTTATAGTAGTATTGATGATGTTGACAGTAGTAATGATGATTGTAAGATGGTGGTGATGATAGTATTAATGATGGTTGATAGTTGTAGTATCAATGATGATAGTAGTACTTAAGATGGTAGTGACAATGGTGACAGTAGTAGTGATGATGAGAGTAGTAGTGATGATGATCATAGTAATGGTGATGATGACAGTAGTCGTGATGATTGTGGCAGTTGTAGTGATGATTCCAGTAGTAGTGATGATTGTGATTGATGATGGTATTAGTAGTGATGATGGTAACCTATCGCAGAGTTGGGTATGCCGTTTTGATTTTGGGCAAAATGGCACGTCTACTTTATTACACCTTCCATTTGTGCAATCATTGAGCTATGATACTGCAGTTGGGTTTAAGAACATGCTTAGATTAATATCCAGTATTAAAAAATGGATAATATATCGTGTGTATGTGCTTAAACTTTTAACTGTGTTCATAGCCTAATGCTTGGTCCGCCGAATTTCGGTGTGAGTGTCCTAGGTTCGATCCTTGAAGTACCACATGTAGTCATTGTTACAACTGAGGTTTAAATATATCAGGGCTCTTATTCATTGGACTAGTAATGGCATAAATGCTACAACGGAGAGCGCTAGATCCAACCTCTGATGTATATTCCCAGTGAACAAAGAACACAAATTATCTCCAGAGTTCTATATGCAATAATAGGTTATCAAACTCTCAATAAATGTGCGTCTACTCTAGGCTTAATTTTATGTGAAAACAGCCTATTATTACCTATAACCGAAGGTGCTTGGTTATGGTATGCAAAGTAAGGTGGTAAGGGAAGTTACAGCTTACGTTACTTTAATCAATAAATGTCAGGCACTCCTGCATGAAAGAAAGTGCACTAAAGTCCTTCAACACCAACAAGGAATCTTCTTTAAATGTTAGATGCTATCAAGATGCTCGAATCGGAAATGGAACCCAAAAAGGCAGGCAGCGGAACAATGCTCGTGCAGGCTATGCCCACAAAAGGCAGGATATATAATGCAGTCGGAGCCAAGAATATCCTAAACGCTACAACAATAATAATAATCGCCACGACAATACAGTATTCCTATCAACAAAAAGAGCCTAAGTCGTTTGTGTCTCAATACATCAAACTAGGCTGCGAAATGCTTGTATAATCATAAACGGGTATGCATAATAAGAGTAATTGGTTTAATATACTTAATGTCTACTATGACTGATAAAGTCTAGCTAGAGTCAATGATACGAGATACTGGTGGGCATGGCATGCCGAATAGCCTAGTGCAAATCTCAAGTCTGTGCATCAAGTATTACGTTATAGTGAAGGGTAGCTCTCTTGAGAAACCTTAATACCGAAGTATTAAGCGTTCTCCTGGCGTACCTCAAAGGCAAACAACGGAGCTTAGAACAGTGCAGAATGGTATAGGCAAAAAGCCCTCATTCGTGCATGCTCTACTCTCAATGGCACACAGACTAGAATTTACCCAATCAACTCCAGTTCTCAGGTATGTCGTGCAGCTTTTAACTAAAGCCAGCACCCATCGGAAACAATACCTTATAATATCTGACTCCTAGTCTAGCATTATCTAATCCAGCAGAACACTAATAATTATAGGAAGCGGTACTGAACAATATGAATGCCAACCAATGCTTCGTGATCAACTTACCTTAACAACTAACATACATGGGTTATATAAGACCTTAACGCACAATACAACTGGCCAGCATGAAGCTGATTATGCAGAGTTAACCAGAGGGGGTATAATATTAATAAAAGGTGGTGAAAGATATTGAAAATGAGAGAGATAGGCAGAGGAAAAGGTTCTCAGGTGCAGTGAGGGGGACAGATATCAAAGGGATAAGAGGGATGCGTTCTAGAAACCAGATCTGAGGGAGAGAGTGGCAAGAGAGCTGTATATATACTAGCACTAGCTCGCACCGCGTAAGCAAAGCGGTAACAAGTCCTCCAGCCAATCCCAAAGAGGCCAACCAACCATGACGTCACCAAGCATGGTAAAAAACTCCTCCAACCAATCCCCAAGAGGCCAGCCAGCCGTGACGTCATCGAGCATGGCAAAACACACTGCACGCCTCCTCTCACTCTGTTCTACTCTCTCTCTCTCTCTCTCTCAAATCCTATCATTACTACTTAATGATAAAACATATACTTTGCAATTAAATATATAAAGCCTTGACATGGGCGAAAACAAAGAGCCTTTCTGGACTGCCCATGACACTAGCTTTCATATGAAATAAAGCACACAATAATACATCAACTGTAGCCACATCCACTGCCCTGGCGATCCTAGCGGGTCACCGTAGGACAAGCCATGCGGTTCTAACGGAGTGGTTAACGTCACATCATTGATTTCATTGATTAGGTTTATTTAATTAGTGGGTTGGTGATATTACGAATTAATTCAGGTTCAGGAATAATTCTTAGCGAGATCTTCCCTTGTGGTAAAGGTCCCATCAATTACACCTTCCATTCGTGCAATCATTGAGCTATGATACTGCAGTTGGGTTTAAGAACATGCTCAGATTAATATCCAGTATTCGCAAATGGATAACATATCGTGAGCATGTGCTTAAACTTTTAACTGTGCTCATAGATTGGTGTGCCAAATTTCGGTGTGAGTGTCCTAAGTTCGAGTCCTTGGAGTACCACATGTATTCATTGATTACGTTTATTTTATTAGTGGGTTGGTGATATTAGGAATTAATATATTTCTTGCCATATATAATAATAATAAATAATTTAGTGATTCATGTCTTTACTTTACAGCAACTGAGATTGCATACTCCTACGCTACGCTTCCTGTATTGTATTATGTAAATGTGTTGCCTTATTTAAGTCGTATAATAATATAGTTCTTACGACATCTAAGGGTTTGATTTTATTGGATACTGTGCACCTTGAAATGTATGGATTTATTACCATCTATATGAATGTAGTCATGTATAGGCATTATCATTTATTAGGGCTAATAGCATATTCAATACATGGTTTGAGAATAACGTTCTAACCGGTTTTCATTTCTTTCTAACCGGTTCAGGAACGTTATGTTTGGAGTAGGAACGAAAAACTAAACGTTAATAATACTGTTTCTGATCGGAACGAACGGTTTGAAAAATAATTTCGTTTTTTAGCCCTGATTACGAATAATATCAAGCTTCTGAAATGCGCTTCTCATCCGTCGCTTATTCCTTGAGGCCACGCAGCACCTTCCCTTGGTATATATTTTATCCTATTATTTTACGGATGTTTATCAGGTAAATCTGGTGGAAGAAATCCAGGATGTAATATGTGCAAGCACTTTATTAACGGTCACTGATGGTATGAATTAAGTTTTAGATTTAGAATATTGTATGGGTAGCATCCCTATATATATATATATAGACGCTATTATTTGTATATATATTATTTTATTAATATTCTTATGAATATTATTATAAATATTATTATTAATCTTATTATTGTGAGAAAGCCAGCCCGCCATGATCTTCTCCACTAACTATTGATTAAATGTTCATTTAACGTACGTATGCTGACCATATAAACAAATCGTGTGATGATTGAAGCACTATCAGAAATTATTTGATAGGATAAATTCATATTTTTTCACCAACCAACTTTACTTCTAAACTCAATGAAATCAACAAATACATGTGACATTCCAAGGACTCAAACCTAGGATACTCACACCCATACGTTAAGCTTATCAGTGTAATACGAAATATAAGACAGCATCAGAGAGTGTGTGTGTAATTGCAGCTCTAATTTACGGTATTTTGCGAGTTCACTCCTTTATTGGTACCTTTGTATGATCTTTTCAAATGTTTTTTTGTTTTTATCATGTTGACGTTCATTTCATATTAACCCTTAATTAGCGGCGAGCAACATAAGTCGAGTTAAATAAAGCTGGACTATGTGGCGGTGCTCGACATAGGTCGAGTGGCAATTTCAGCACGTAATGTTGCTGAGAGAGAGAGACAAGTGGTGGCAGGAGAGTAGCGAGCGTATGACTGCTCCAGACCACCGCGGCGAACCTACTGACACGAATCCCACCTCCCTCCTCCCTCTCTCACTCGCTATATACGGAATTGTATGGGGAAAGTGCCTAATTACATGCTTTTTGCACTCGCGTTGCACGGTTATTGCAAGAAAACTAGCCATCATAAAAGGATCGTTATGGTGTCATTCGAAAGCTCTGTTTATGCCCTTTCAGGGATAGATACTTGTTTTACGTTCTGGGTCTTATTTAGGCATGAAAATGATCACGTAAACAGCCCTATTTTGGCTAAAAACACCCCGCTGGGCGGTACATATAAATAAACCGCATAGGCCGCTCTTAAGGTGTTAAAGTATAACCCATGCCCACGTAATTTAGATTTTTGGATAATTATATTATAAGAAATAGGAAGCTGATGACATATATTATTTATCTTCAAACAACTTTCTTTTTTTCTTTTTCAACATAGCAATTATTATGCTACACAACACTTTACATCTCTCTTTAACTGCCCTGCCGAATATCTTGTCTGATCACAGACAGACTTTGACTGGCCATTCACGGCCGTGTGGACAACGACACAAGCGTGTTCGACAGACTTTGCCCGGTGAGGGGGCACAGCCTGCCAGACACAGCTCGATCGTGTGGACGGGGCTTTACCCGTCATTTTAATGAAATCAATAATCAGGAACTATGTGATACCCTATGTTGTGGAAGGACTGATAGTTTGCCTTTACATTACACATTGCAGATGTGGTTTCTCGAGGTGCACCAACAAGTATTGGTAGAGGAAAGTGTACGAGGATGACCATATATTTGTTTGTAGATTATCATCTAAAGAATAGTTATTAACCCTTAAAAAGCGGCTCACCACTTAAGTCGAGTTAAATAAAGCTGGACTATGTGGCGGCGCTCGACATAGGTCGAGTGGCAATTTCAGCACGTAATGTGGCTGAGAGAGAGAGACAAGTGGTGGCAGGAGACTAGCGAGCGTATGACTGCTCCAGACCACCGCGGCGAACCTACTGACACAAATCTCAGCTCCCTCCTCCCTCTCTCACTCGCTACATACTCAATTATGTACCGAAAGTACCGAATTACCTGCTTTTTGCACTCGCGTTGCACGGTTATTGCAAGAAAACTATCCATCATACAAGGATCGTTATGGTGTCATTCGAAAGCTCTGTTTATGCCCTTTCAGGGATAGATACTTGTTTTACGTTCTGGGTCTTATTTAGGCATGAAAATGATCACGTAAACAGCCCTATTTTGGCTAAAAACACCCCGCTGGGCGGTACACATAAATAAACCGCATAGGCCGCTCGTAAGGTGTTAAAGAAGCGCAGCGAGGCTGCCATTTACAAACATTGTGTGCCCTGCAAAGAACACCGGGGTTATTCTCTCTGATAACATTGACATTATAGGCCGTGACATAATTTTTCCTCAACCATGTGTGCTTACTAGGGGTCTCCCATAAGTACATACATATATACATAAATACATACATACATTTGAAGACCGATTTCTCCACACGAAATGCAGTTCCGGTCTCACATCTTAGTGGCGGCACTCCAGGCAGCCCTGTTCAAAACTGCTTCATTTAGCATTTTTTTGTATTCAAGATCAGACCGTAAGGTCTGATCCCACGTCTTTCTTCGTCTACTCCTTGGTGCAGCTCCCTCCACGTTCATGGACTTGTATCATTTCACCCATCTTAGTTCATCCATCCTCTCCACATGTCCAAACCATCCAAGCCTATACATCTCATCACTGCTACTCTTGATACATAACCGTCTCCTCAGCTCTTCACTAGGTATCCTATCTGGCAGTTTGGCACCACACTTCCAGCTCACCATTCTAATAGCATTAAGTTCCATTCTGTTGATATCATCCACTTTGACAGACCACATTTCTGAAGCATACAGGTATGTCATTGCACTTCTAACACATCAAGCGTACACCTTTCCCTTCAATGGGAGAAGGAGTCTTCTCATAGTAAGTAGTGTCAACAGTTCTCTGAACTTTTCCAAGCCGCATCTTATTCTGGCTATAGTGGCCAGATTGGTCCCACCACCGGCAGAGATGTATTTCCCAAGTAGCAAAACTTGTCTACCATCTCCAGTGCCTCATTGTCAAATTTAACACTCTCAAGCCGGTCATTGAACAGAAGCTCGCCTTTGCATACTTTGCATAAAAATTTCTCTAATTCGGACTTCTTCCTCGGTAGAAGTCCCTATATTCTAGTGCACCGCTTTTCCCCATGGTGTACCCAGCAGCAGCAGACGCTACATTGTCTTGAGTTTGCGCCCACCATTTTTCCGCATACTGCCCATGGGTATGCACCACTTTTTTCTACCTCTCCAAGCCCCAATCTACTGCTTAAAATCTTGGTTTTAGTTATATTAACTCTTAATCCTTTACCTGCCATGCTCTCTCTCGATCTTCTGAACTTGGCCTTGGCATCTCGCACACTATCTATGATAAGTACTAGGACATCTGTGTATAGCAGAGCCCAAGGAAGTCCAGCTCTGAAATGTCCAGATAGTACCTCCAGAACCATAACAAAGAGGAAAGGGCTCAACACAGAGCCCTTGTGAACTCCAAAGCGTACTGTAAATTAATCACTTTGTACACCTTTCACCCTCACTGCCGTTCATGTTACCTAGTACAACTTCATTATCACACGCACCAGCCACTCATCCATGCCAAGATTTATCATAGCCCACTGCACAACATCTCTGTGCACCATATTAAAGGCCTTCTTTATTTCTACGAACAAAATATACAGGTCCATATCTTTAAATAAATATCTTTCCTGTAGCTGCCTATGTAGATAGTGTTGATTGTACAATGTCCTCCAAACCAAACTTCATATAATCGATAGAAATGCTTTCCCTTATCATGCCTTTACAGACACTCTCACAGACCATCATTACTTGATCAAACACTTTTAGGCCACTTAAGCATACTTAGACCGACCCCTGTTGCAGTCTCCGCAAAGTGCTCTGTACCTCTACCTTCTATTCTATCAATTTATATAATATTCGTGGAATTTCTTTTAACTTCCTCTCTGTAAAACATCATCTCTCTTCTACCAAATCTGGCTTACTCTTGTTCACCGAAACTAAGTTGTAGCCTATAGGGCAACAAACAGGAAACCCTTCTCTATATTTTCATACTATTTCTATCCTCAATTCAAAGACATAGGTGGATGCTATGTGTATATACGTAACAATCTTACTTGTTCTCGTATTCCCAACTTTGACTTTTCTGAATTTTCAATTATCTGGCTTAAGCTAGCTAGTCACTCTTTCACTAAATATTTCTGTGCTGTTTATCTCTTCCCTAATTATTGACCTATTTCTAGCCTCTAATCCTTCCACTGTAAATCGTCTCCCTACATTGTCCTTCTCCGATCATAACATTATCTCTGTCACCTGTACTGTCTCTCCAGTACGGCCTCCTGAACTCCCCAGCCGGCGGCGCTTGTGGCAATATGGCGCTGCCGACTGGGAGGCTCTACGGCAGTACTTTCTCAATTTCCTATGGAATTATTTTTGTTTCCTTAGCAGGGGACCCTCAGAGAGTGCAGAGTGCATTAGTGAGGTAATCCTTTTGGGCATGTAAGCATACTGTACATCCCATTCTCTTTCTCTCAAATTGACTCACAAAAAATCTTGGTTTTCTCACGCTTGTTCTACTGCTGTCCGCAATATGGAGGAAACATTCAAAATTAAGAATCCCGTACTTTATATGTTTCTGTCCGGAATCAAGCCAAATCTGTTCTTCGACTCGCCAAAACCTCTTTCATCAATAAAAAATGGTCTGAACTTTCCACTTCTAGCTCTTCCCAAGCTTTATGGCATCTAGCCAAAAACCTCTCCAATAAATTAACTTCCTCATCTTTCCCTCCTCTTTTCCATTTTGACGGTACCACCGTCTCATCTTTCTCTGACAAAGCTGAACTCTTCGCTCAAACTTTCACTAAAAAATCAGCCTTGGATGATTCCGGGCGCTACTCCTCCCTCTCCACCTCTCATTTACTTATGCTAAATTTCATATTTTCTAAGGATGTACTTTCTGCCCTCTCTGGGCTGACATCTCTCAAAACCCTCCAACAATCAACGTCGTCCAATTGCTCTCATTTCTTGCATCTCTAAAAATGTTGAAACTATTCTTCAAAATTTCAAAATTTCTTCAGCATTTATCTTCCGATAATCTATTACCAGCATGGTTTCCTTAAGAGGGGATGTGCGTATTTATTTTCTCATGCATTTATCTTTTTATTATTTGTTGAGTTTTCTCCCTAGACCTCCATCAAGCTTTTAAAAACACCCACCTAAGACCCTCCTTCAAAATCAATTTGTAAATTTTGTTGATAAAAAAAAAAGTCCCAGCCGAAGGCCAGTTCCTCTAATCACTGTTCCTCTAATCGCTGCCCAGGAAAAAAATCGACAGCTAAATGACGAAAAGTCTTAATATTAACAATGTAATGGGACGAAAGTGTTTTAAATCGCCAAACTAATGGGCCGAATTTCATAAAATCTGAGAACTAATGGGGTTAAACATGAGGAAGACGGGGGACCAGAAAAACGGCCCATCTACCCTAAACGCCCGCTCTATTGGTGATTTTTGTTATTATCTTACTAACTATTGGCTATTCTCTTTTCGGGATATCGGTGAGACTTTTTCTATTGCGCTAGACATATCTAAAGCCTTCAATAGAGTCGGGCACAAATCTCTAATTTCCAAACTACCTTCCTTAGGTTTCTATCCCTCTATCTGTGCCTGTGTCTCTAATTTTCTTTCTGACCGCTCCATGGTATCAGTTGCAGACAGCCATCGCTCACTTCCTCAAACTATCAACTCCGGTGTCTATTATTATATTATTCATTAATGATCTCCTTAACTGTACCTCTAGTCCTATTCACTCATATGCTGATGACTCTACCTTACACTATTCAACTAGTTATCATATCAACCCAGCAGGCAATCACTCCAAAAACCCACGTGACAGGGCCATGGCACGCCTATCTTCAGATCTATTAATTATATTGATTGGGGCAGAGAAAATCTTGTTATTTTCAATGCCTCCAGGACCCAATTTCTCCCTCTATCTACCAGGCACAATCCTCCGCAAGACTATCGATTATTCTTCAACTGTACACAAATCAACTATTCATGTTCTCTCAATATTCTAGGTATATGTTTATCATCTGACCTTTCTTGGCTAGATCATATTACCACTCTTGCTAAAATAGCTTTCCAAAAGTTAGGTGAGCTAAACCATCGCCGTGGGTTCCACACCCCCGTACAGCTTCTTGCTCTATATCAGGTCACAGTGCGCCCATGTATCGAATATTGCTCGCATGTGTGGGGTGATTCCACCCATACCGCACTTTTCGAAAGAGGAGAGCCAAAGACATTCCACTTCATCAACTCACTTCCTCTTACTAGTTCCCTATAATATCTGTCTGCACGCCGCCGCAATATTGCATCTCTTTCACTTTTATATTGCTATTTCAACATTCAGTGTTCTTCAGAGCTCTCTCAGTGCATAAGTATCTCCTTCCTTGCGGCGAGTGTGAGGCACCTGCCTTTCAACACAGTCCCACTCCTATTGTGTCCAGTTCTCCAACCCAAGAATTGGTAAATTCTCTGAATCTTTCTTCTACTCAACAAGTGAAATCTGGAGCTCTCTCCCTCAATCAATCTACCCTTCATTCAATGACTTAAACTGCTTTAAACTTCTTGTGTCCCGGTATTTTGACCCCAACGATCCTTGAATTTGGTTCTGTCACTCTTTTGGCTTTGGGGGAGACACTCGTTTCAGGCAACCTGCCTTTTTCTTCTCCTTCATACACATAGAAACAAAATTAATGTGAGTAGTTTATAGGTTTTAACTTTGAGTAACTCCAACTCCAACTTAGTTTAGCATCTTGAGAATCGATCGAGGTTCAATACATAATATGATGTTCATTTAAAATAAATACATTATTGCTAATTACGAAAATCTCTATGACTTTATGGATCCACTGAAGATGACATATACCTAGTATGTCGAAACATCTGGCCAATAAAGATGACTTTGTTTGTGAACGATTTCGATTTATGTTTTTGTTTAAGGCTCTCTGTCAAAGGAATACATCCTATCTTGCCTTACCATCAAAATCAAAGAAATTAAGACGTTTGGTACATTTCATTTATCTGTTTGTATTATTTATATATTTTAAGTTGATGGTTAATGACAAATTCATTAATAATTAATTACGAACATTTCAAAGCTGAAGAATATCGGTGAATGTTAGCCAGGCAGAAAGTATAAGCGTGTCATGGTATACAGACAAGTGTAAGGTATAGATATTACTTACCCCGATGTTAAAGTTAGAGAGCCAGCTGAGCGAGATGTGTCCTGCTCGCTTGCACAGGTGTGAATACGTTTATAATTATTAATGTTGGGAGGGAGAGGGACCATTGACTGTTAGACTCGGGTGATACAAATATATAACTCACATGTGGTCACTAATAATGTATTCATTTTATTCATATGTGTTTTTATATGAGGTTGAATATAATCTATTTTACTACGTTCGTTTAAAAGTTGAGCCAATATGAATCAAACATTAAATTAACTTTTATCTCATCATAGTGTAATTTCCAAGTATTTTACCACTGTGATAATGTTCAAATGCTGTCTTTTATTCCTATATTTTGAATTAAGTGTAACTCGGCTTGATTCAGAAACATAATCATGACAATTAATCGGGGTCTGAGGAAATATTGGATAAATCATTATTTAAGAACATAAGAACATAAGAAAATGGGAGTCTGCAGAAAGCCGATTGGCCTAAGCAAGGCAGATCCCTGTCCCACACAACCCCAATTACAAAGCCCAATTATAGGCTTAACACTCTAATACCCTGAGGATCATCTTACCAAAACGGTTAGAGATTAACGCAGGATTACGGGGGTCTGCAGAGCGCTGATTGGCCCAACCCTGCTGATCCCCCTTCACACCCAACCCTTCTCGTCCATATGCTTATCCAATTTTATCTTAAAGCTCCCTATCGTTTTTAATCCCACTATAGCACTTGGTAGTCCATTCTACCCATCTACAACTCTGTTACCAAACCAATATTTGCCTATATCTTTTCTGAAACGAAATTTATCTAATTTGAAACCATTGGTACGAGTTCTTTCGCTATCACTGAGCTTTAGTACATTTGTCATGTCCCTTTTGTTAATCCCACTAACCCGCTTGAACACCTCTATCATATCCCCTCTAACTCTGCGTCTCTCTAACGAATGTACGCCTAATTTCTTCAACCTTTCTTTATACGGAAGATTTCTAATATTATGGATAATTTTTGTCATTCTACGTTGTACTCTCTCCAATGAATCTATGTCCATTCTGTAATAAGGACACCAAAATTGAACAGCATAATCCATATGGGGTCTCACTAATGACAAGTAAAGTTTTAAGATAACATCAGCAGTTCTGTTACTCACACTCCTTGAGATGAACCCGAGAATCCTGTTTGCCTTGTTTCGAACGCTTATACACTGTTGTCTAGGCTTCAAATCATTGCTAACAAACACACCTAGATCTTTCTCACAATTCGAGTTTTCTAATTCCACATTAGCTAGTTTATATTTAACATTTGTATGCATCTTCCCTATCTTTAATACCTTGCATTTGTCAATGTTAAACTTCATCTGCCAATTTACTGACCATTCGTGTAAGGTATCTAGATCCCTTTGGAGGCACTCTATATCTCTATCTGAATCAATTGTTCTCCCCATTTTGGTATCGTCTGCAAATTTACTTATCCTACTAGTTGTACCTAAATCAAGGTCATTTATGTATATAACAAACAACAGAGGACCTAATACAGATCCCTGGGGGACACCACTTTTGACTGCTCCCCATTCTGACTTCGTACCATTTATGCTGACTCTCTGCTTCCTACCAATTAGCCATGACCTAATCCATCCCAACAACGCCCCACCTATTCCATGCGCCTCAACCTTTCTCATCAATCTCTCATGGGGGACTCTGTCGAAAGCTTTACTGAAATCTAAATATATTATATCATATGACTTGTCATTATCTACTGCTTCATATACCTCTGAGAAAAAACTAAGCAAATTAGTAAGGCAAGAACGTCCCTGAGTGAATCCATGCTGAGAAGAATTTATTAAATTAAATGTATCTAAGTGGTTTCTAATTTTACTAGCAATAATTGACTCTAGTAGCTTTCCTATGATTGATGTAAGACTAATGGGACGGTAATTGGATGCTATTGATTTGTCACCTTTTTTGAAGATCGGAACTACGTTTGCAAGCTTCCAAGCTTCTGGAACTATACCTGTCTCCAATGACTTGTTAAATAAAAATGTTAATGGGTAACTTAACTCATCCCTACATTATTTTAATACTCTAGCATATACCTCATCAGGACCAGGCGATTTATGAGGTTTCAGTCTGTCAATTTCCTTAAGCACATCATATCTACTTATAGTAACCGTACTTAACCTATTTTCTATACTATCGCTATATACCTTACGGACTTCTGGAAACTGTGCCAAATTTTAATTAGTGAAAACGGAAAGAAATTGACTATTTAATGTACTGCACATTTCTACATCATTTTCTGTTATTTCTCCTATCGAAGTTTTAAGGGGACCAATTACATCTCTAACCTTGGATTTATATAGTTGGTAAAAAGCTTTAGGATTATTTGTTGAGTCATTGGCAACCTTAATTTCATAATTTCTTTTTTTCTTTCCTAATATCCTTTTTTACCTGTCTTGATAGATTCTGATAGTAAGCAAGTAGGTGAATTTCGCCTTTTCTAATTTTTCTATATATTCCTCTCTTTTGTCCTAGAAGATCTAATAGTCTATTATTCATCCATTTGGGTTGGTTCTGTGTTGATCTAAATTTTCTTTTGGGGATGTATTTATTTTGTGCATTGAATACTGACTTGATAAAATTATCGTATGTATCTACCAAGGTTGACGTCTCTTCCTGACTTAAGATGACAGGTGCCTGAGAAGGGGTACACTCATTTGGACACCTGGATCGACTTAATTGTTTGACCATAGGGTCAGCTAATAGGGCTCTTCTTAACCCACCAGAATTGGCTTTTCTAAAGTCAGGTACTAATGTTGTATTCTCTCTGGTATTACCTTTCCATTGTATATTAAAATACACAGAATTGTGGTCACTATTTCCTAGGTGGTCCCCTATCTCTACATTATTTACCATATGTTCATTGTTACTGAAAACTAAATCGAGAATATTATTACCTCTAGTCGGCGTATCTATGAATTGAAATAAAAAACTATCTTGTACTACCTCAATAAACTCCTCAGAATCAGAGTCTCCTATTTGATGCTGCCAATCTATATTCGGAAAATTAAAATCCCCCATAATGCACACATTGCTAAACCTTGATGCCATTTTAATTTCCTCCCATAATAACGTTCCGTCATTTCTACTCATATTTGGCGGTCTATACATAACTCCAATAACTATGGTCTCACTACCTTCGTTAACCTCTACCCAAACACTTTCATTATCGTTATTTAGTCTAATACCTGATTTAATACAGCTTTTTAATGTACTCCTGACAAACACTGCTATACCGCCACCCCTCTTACTTGTTCGGTCATATTTAAACAAACTATACCCTGGTATATCAAATTCTGCTAAAAAATGCCTGGTTTCTGTATTAATCCACGTTTCAGTTAGCGCTATTATGTCTATATTTTCTTTGCTAACAAGGGCACTAAGTTCGTTCATTTTGTTACATAGACTCCTACAGTTTGTGTAATATACTCTCAATTTACTTATTTTCTTTATACCTAATTTACCTTTGTTTCTAACGACATTTCCATCTTCCGTTGCACCATCACTACTATCATTTGCATTATAGTCATCATTTTTAGCATGAGACTGAATATCCTTATCGCTTTCGCCTGACACTAAAATTGTTCCATTTAACCTCTCATTTACACTCTCAATATTTCTGTTCAAAACCCCACAACCACCCTATCTAAAGAACTAGCTAATGTAGAAACCCCTAACCGTGAAAGATGAACCCCATCCCTTACGTACATCCCATCTCTCCCATAGAAACTATCCCAGTTATCAATGAATGGTATTGCTTTTTCTTTGCAATATTTCTCCAAACGGCAATTGACACCAATCGCTCTGGATGTCCATTCCTTGGGAACTCCTCTTCTGGGTAGGATACAATGTACTACAGGGATTCCTCCCTTCATCCTAGCTTTATCTAACACATCCCGATACTGCTGCAGCAGTTCCTCACTTCTACCCTTACCAACATCGTTACTCCCGGCACTGAGACAGATAATGGGGTTATCTCCACTATCTTCCAAGATGTGGTCCATCTTCTCTAAAACCCTCCCAACTCCATGGCCAGGCAGACACACAACCTTCCTAAGTTTAGTGCGGGTAGCCCTAACTAAATGTCTTACCATGGAGTCGCCCACAATCGACACAGACTTACCTTCTCGGGACACAGACTTACCTTTCCCTCGGGAGGATCCAGCAGCTGCAGTTGGAGAACCCCCGGTGGTGGCAGAAGCTCCCTTGGTGGTGGTGGTGGTGGGGGTAGTGGTGGTGGTAGGTAGCACAGCGTCAGAGGTTGGAGCTGAGTCGGCGGCAGGCACTTCGGTTATCCCTCCCTTATCCTGACTATCTTTTCCTTCACATTCGTCTCGCAAAGGAGAGAATGTATTTGTCACACTCATACCTATTCTACTATCCTGCTTCTTGAGTGTGACTTTCCCACCCGTATTTTTAACAACCTGCCATGAATACAATTTTTTATCAACTTCCTCCCTTTTCCCCTTACTTGACTTTATTTCCTCTTGGCTAAGCTTGAAAGCTAGATTTTCGTCTTTAATCAAATCCACTTCCCTCTGAATTTTAACATTAACCTCCCTTAGAGCCAAGACCTCTTCCTTCACCACAAACATCTCCTCTCTTACCTGGAGAATAAGATGATGCAGATCAGTTAGAGACTCGCACTCCATACCTGCCATGATCCCAATAAGTTTAGCGAGGAGCAAGAAACTAAGTACAGAAAAACAAAAACAAGTAAACTAACAGCTAAAAACTGAGCTATAACACTTTTATATAACACGAGTGCACTGCCCCCAAACACAGGTAGGTGTAATGGTCACTAAAGGTCACTGGTAAGTGGTCCGGGCAGGAGCTCGGATTAACACAACCTTCTCCTGTCACTGACTGAACTAGACTTTATATCCCCACAAGCTGTGCAATTTATCGTCCATACTTATATGTTTGCCATATAAATATATCCTTGTACTATGATATGTATCATATAAATGTTTCTTATCCTCCGTATTAGAAAATAAAACATATTTTGAAAAGTATTACAATAAGATTACTTAGTTAAGGTAAACTATTAGCACAATATTAGTAATACTGTATGCTAGGCTCAATCCGTCTTCCAAATGATACACATATCAATGTAATGTACCCCAGGTGGACATGTTTATTTGTAGATTGATTAAACACACTTTGTGTGTGTGTGTAGGTGTGTGTGTGTTTACTCGGCTAAACGTATGTGCAATGTGCATATTAAAGTGATTGTCACCTGGTCAGCTTTCGAATCTATAACTTTAGGGTTGACATCACAGTTTCGATAACACTAGACTATAAGGAATAAAACCTTAGAAACTATTATTGTATATAAATCCAAGCCAAATCCAGTAAAATGATAAAATGTTGCATCACCACGTACTTGTCGACTCATATTCCAGTTGAGATGTAAACCCTGATGCTCTAAGCTCAAATCCTGACCGGGAAGAAAACATGTTGAGGTACAGTATGTATTGTATGCACGCATAATCATGTGAATAACACTATAATAGTGGCCCTAGAAATTGGCCAGATATAATTAAATTTGACATTTATGCGAATATAGGTTGACTTTAGCGTAAAACATAATGATATCGTATGTCCTATGGAATATAAGCTTACATATGGGTGATAACATGAGATAATATCATCATGCTGTATGAAACTAGATGCTTTAAACGGAAGAGTTATTTATGATTATAACCACTGCACACTGCACATGAACTATAGTACAAACAATTCGGGCCTTCAACCATTATTATTCTAATATATGTCTACAATATATTTGTTATTAACTATTAGTACAATGACGCAATGTATATATCATATTATTATAGCAAACATTTGTCGACTTTATTCAGATTTCGAAACATCTCTCAAAGTTAGAATGTATTGAGTATTGTTCACATGTGTGGGGAGGTTCCTCTCACACCACTCTCCTAGACAAGACAAGGTTGAAAGGAAGGCCTTTCGTATCATTAACTCCCGTCCACTCACCAACTCTCTGCAATCTCTCTCTCTCCGCCGCAATGTTGCATCTCTCTCGCTATTCTATCGCTACTATAATAATCAGTGTTCCTCAGAGCTATCCCAGTGCATACCACCTCCTTTACGTAGGGCACGTGGTACCCGTCTTGCAACTCAATCCCACCCTACTCTGTGCAACTCTCCAACCCAAGAGTGAAACGTTACTCTCAAACTTTCTTCTACTCAACAGCTGAGCTCTGGAACTCTCTCCCAGAATCAGTTTTTCCCGCTTCCTATGACTTAAATTGCTTCAAACTCCGTGTGTCCAGGCATTTTGGCTCGAACGTCCCTTGATTTTGGCCCTGTCACTCTTTCAACTATGGGGGAGGCACTCGCTATAGGCAGTTATGCCTTTTGCCTCCCTCAATCACATAGAAAAAAAAAAACAAAAAAAAACATAATGTCAACCCTTTTGAAGCCGATGACGATTTTGTAATTCTAGCTACAGCCAATTGGTTATATCCACCTTAACCCCTTCAACCAAACGACAATTTCTATATTTTTGATAAGGCAACTGCTAAATGATCTTGCTAAGCTTAGGAAGAACATCTAAGGATAAAGGAGTTAATAACAATTTCGGTTAATATGCTTCAGACGATGTTTATATCCCTAGCAGCATCTAGATCCTCCAATTTATTGAAGGACTCTTCATAAATATCCCACCGGATTTTTAGATCTCTTATTTTGGACTTGAACAGCTCCCATGGACAGGGTTCACGTCGTTTTACCTCTTGGCAGTTATTAAATGCTCTAGTTACTTCTTGGGTCACTTGAGAAGTGCGACATTACTTTTTACTCTCCCCAAAACTAGGCTGTGTTTTCGATATTGTACTAGTTGGATTATTCTGTTGGACGGTAAGTACCAAGCTCTTCTTTCTTGAACTGTTTTGTCTTTTCCTTACTCCCTGTTGTAGATGCTTTTGCATACTTAACCTTGCTGTCTCCTAAGCTGGTACCAGTATCCTTCTTAGAAACCTGCCTGTGTTTGCACAGCTTTCATAAACCCTTTCCGATTGCCTGCTATGTGTAGTTCTTATTTTCTAAAACACAATTTAACACCTTACGAGCGGCCTATGCGGTTTATTTATGTGTACCGCACAGCGGGGTGTTTTTAGCCAAAATAGGGCTGTTTACGTGATCATTTTCATGCCTAAATAAGACCCAGAACGTAAAACAAGTACCTATCCCTGAAAGGGCATAAACAGAGCTTTCGAATGACACCATAACGATCCTTGTATGATGGATAGTTTTCTTGCAATAACCGTGCAACGCGAGTGCAAAAAGCAGGTAATTCGGTACTTTCAGTACATAATTGAGTATGTAGCGAGTGAGAGAGGGAGGAGGGAGCTGAGATTTGTGTCAGTAGGTTCGCCGCGGTGGTCTGGAGCAGTCATACGCTCGCTAGTCTCCTGCCACCACTTGTCTCTCTCTCTCAGCCACATTACGTGCTGAAATTGCCACTCGAGTTATGTCGAGCGCCGCCACATAGTCCAGCTTTATTTAACTCGACTTATGTTGCTCGCCGCTAAATAAGGGTTAAGGTGATCCAAAATTATTGAAGGTCCTGGTATGTGTGCTTAGGTCCTGATAAATACAGCAATTTGTAAACTAAGCGCTAATAGGAGGTTATAGGCACCAACTGAACAGGGAGAACAGGATTACTGAAAGCAAACCCTTCTCTGTATCCTCCTACTATCTCTATCCCCATTTTCAAGCCAAAAGTGGAAGTTGCGTATACTGTATGTATGCAAGAATCTTGCTTTCTCTCATGTTCCCAACTTTGATTCTTCTGAATTCTCAATTCTCTTGCTAAAGCTTTCTTGTCAATCTCAAACTACATTTCTGCGCTGTTTATCTCTCCCCTAATTCTACCGACTATCCAAAATTCTTTGACTATCTAACTTCTAAAGTGGAACACATTCTATCCATCTCCCCTTTCGCAAAAAAATCCATCTTAGGAGATTTCAATCTTCACCACCGCCAATGGCTCTCCTTTCTTTCCACTGAATAACCTGGTGAACAAGCCTACATCTTCTCTATCCTAAATTGTCTAGAGCAGTTAGTCCAGCAACCAACCCGTATCCAGGAACGCTTCGGAGATCAGATCGGCCCAACATTCTTGACTAATTTCTAACCTCTGACCCTTCTGCTTCTACTGTAAATCTTTTCTCTCCTTTGGGCTCCTCCGACCATTAACCCGAACTGTACCGTAGGATACAGTAATAAAAGTCCCCACCAGTCTCAAGCAATGTGGCAAAAATGTCAGGAGAGACCACCTATCCACCTCCAAAGATGAGGCAAGACTGGCTCCGTCACCTTTCAGTGGGACTCATATAAGCTGAGAAGTGTTGCCAACACGGGAGCAGTGCTCAAAAGATTGTGGTAACTGGTACAGGGTTGTACAGGCAGTTACAAGGAAAGTACATTACTGACGGATATATACGTCGCTGGGACTGGGGAGTTACTTATCTACTGACGTATATATACGGCGCTGGGATTGGAGGGGTTAACTTATCTCTGTCACCTGTCCTATCTCTCTGGTACGGCCTCCCGATCCTCCCAGCTGGCAGTCCTTGTGTGCCACAAGCACTGCCAGCTGGGAGGATCGGGAGGCCGTATTGGCGCTGCCAATTGAAAGGCTATTCGGCAGTACATCTTTGATTTCCCTTGGAATAAGTTTAGCTTCCAAGGCCGGGGACCCTCGGAGAGTGCTGAACGCATTACTGAGGTAATTCTCTCAGCATGGAAGCATACATTTCATTTTCTTTCTCTCAGTCTAATGCAAACAAATCTTGGTTTACTCACGCTAGTTCTACTGCTGCCCGCAATAAGGAGGAAGCATTGAAACGGTACTGTGACCTTCAAACTCAAGAATCTCATGCTTCCTATGTTTCTGCACGGAATCAAGCCAAATCTATTCTTTAACTCACCAAACATTCTTTCATCAACAATAAATGCACTGAAATGTCTAACTCTAGTTCTTCCCAAGCCTTACTAGCCAAAAACCTCTCCAACAATTTTTCTTCTTCCTCTTTCCCTCCTCTTTTCCACTCTGACGGTAGCCTACTACTGTCACTTCTTCCTCTGAAAAAGCTGAACTCTTCGCTATCGCTTTCGCTAGAAGCTCCACTTTGGATGATTCCGGTCCTATTCCTCCCTTTCCACCCCCTTTCTCCTACTTATGTCTAACATCATAATCTCTTCCAAGGATGTACTTTCCATCCTCTCTTGGCTTAATACTAAGAAGGTGTACGGACCGGACGGTGTTCCTCCTGTTGTACTCGAAAACTGTGCCTCCGTGCTGACTCCATGCCTAGCCAACATCTTCCGTCTCTGTCTCTCCTTTAACGTCTTCCCTTCTTGCTGTAAGATTATTCTCATTCAACCTGTCCCAAAGAAGGGTGACCGCTCTCACCTCTCTAACTATTGTCCAATTGCTCTCATTTCTTGCATCTCCAAAGTTTTTTAAACTATTCGTTACCTCAAATTTTGTTAAGCATTTATCTTCCTATAACCTACTCTCAAACCGCCAGCATGGCTTCCTTAAGGGCCGCTCTACTGGTGATCTTCTTTCTTATCTTACTAACTCGTGATCATCCTCCAATCGAGACTTTAGTGAGACTTTTTCTGTTACGCTAGACATATTGAAGGCATTCGATAGACTCTGACATAAATCCCTTATTTCCAAACTACCCTCCACTGGTTTCTATCCCTCTATCTGCACCTTTGTCTCTAATTTCCTTTCCGGCCGCTCCATAGCTGCGGGTGTGGATGGCCTTCATTCACTTCCTCATCCTATCAACTCCGGTGTTCCTCAGGACTCTGTCCTATCTCCAATTCTCTTCCTATTAGCCTATCCATTAACAACGTTCTCAATTGCACCTCCAGCCCCATTCACTCACATGCTGACGACTCTACATTATACTATTCAACTATGATAACTATCCTATCATAAAATAATTCGCAACAGGAACTCCAAGTCTCATGTAAGGAGGCCATAAAGCACCTATCTTCTTATCTCTCTACTATTTCTAATTGGGGCAGAACAAACTTTGTTACTTTCAATGCTTCCAAAACTAAATTTCTCCATCTGTCTACTCGTCGCACCCTTCCAGAAAACTATGACTTATTCTTCAACAACATACAAATTAACCTTTCATCTTCTCTTAATATTGTTGGTGTTTCTTTTTCATTTGATCTCTCTTGGAAATATCATAATCTTGCTTAAGCAGCCTCTTGCTAAAATAGCTTCCCAGAAGCTGGGTGTGCTCAACCGCCTCCGGGGTTTCTTTACCCCTGCGCAGCTTCTTGCTCTGTACAAGGGCACAGTGAGTCAACGCACCGAGTATTGTTCACACGTGTGGGGAGGATCCTCTCACACAGCACTTCTAGACAAACTAGAAAAGAAATCATTCCGTTTCATTAACTCACATCCACTCACCAATTTTCTGCAGTCTCTCTCTCTTCACCGCAATTTTGCATCTCGCTCACTATTCTACCGCAACTACAATAAACAGTGTTCCTCAGAGCTCTCCCATTGTATACTACCCCCTCTCCGTACAGCACGTAACATCCTTCTTGCAACACAATCCCACCCCTACTGTGTGCAACTCTCCACCCAAGAGTGAAACGTTGTTCTTCTATTCAACAGCTGAGCTCTGGAACTCTCTCCCAGAATCAGTCTTTCCCTCTTCCTATGACTTAAATTGCTTCAAACTCTGTGTGTCCAGGCATTTTGGTTCGAACGTCCCTTGATTTTGGCCCTGTCATTCTTTAACCCTCAACCAACGGTGACCGTCATATGACATGACGGGAGAGAGAATATTGGCCACCCCTTCGGCACCCTTCATATGACGGGTGCCATTTGAGGACAATATGAACTATGAAAGCTGTATTAACGCCCTTTCACGGATATATAATTGTATTATGCTCTGGTTCTTGCTTATGCATGAAAAAGAGCATGGAATGAAGCTCGTTTTCGGTAAATATACCCGCCCAGCGCTACGGTAATGTAAACAAGCATGTCCGCTTTTTTGGGAGTTAAACTCTGGGGGAGGCACTCTTCACAGGCAGTTCTGCCTTTTGTCTCCCTCATTCGCATAGAACAAAACAAAAACTAAACTGACTGGTTCTTCTTAAGTTGAATAAAATCGTCCGAAGATTGCTAGGATTAACACATATATATTTGTGTGATCTAATTGAAAAGATTAAGAAAGAGCTCTCATTTTCTGAAGAGAAAGCCATTCATTACCAGAACGTGTTTTTAATGTTGCTTTCAAAAGCTATATACGAGAATCGAGAATCGGAACACGGTAATTAAAAGCCACCAGAAACTCTTTAATCATATTATTTATACAACAGCAAGGTCAGACATTTACAATGCAAACTTTCAATTCATGTTATTACATTATTTAACTGTTCCTGTCCATAGAAGTTATAAGCCAATCGATCAATTTGCCGGCATCTTAAATACAACCATTCACTTGCGAGTCATTTAAGCCCACTGTGCCTTCTCGATTTAAGTGAAACGAAGCCACCACCAACCGTATTTCATGTTCCCATTTAACTAATAATCTCTTTGTATATTCTAATATATCTATTAGTTATTGTGTTCACCTACCTCATCAATATTATTCCTGATAGGTGGGGAGGGCATGAAGTATATCAGGGAAAGAGCAGGGTTGAGCTACAGCGATGGACTAGAATAAAGCCATGTTGATAAAGACAGGCAAGATGTCGTGTATCCGTACTTGTGATTGGTTGAATATAGTGATGTCATCTGCCAAGGCAGCGGTGACGCCATTACACCCCACTTAGCAACATGGCAGTAATGACGTCATGACACTCTAATGTTTTAACACCTGCTTAATCTTACACCAGCGGTGTATAACGTCCACATAACGTGTATTGTAATGTCATTGGTGCAATGTGTAATTCGCATCTTGATATTCAAACCGTTTGTGTTTATCCATATTAAATATTCCATCCACCTTCCACATGAGGTGCGAGGTCCAATCTGCGAGGGTGGTATCGTTTAAGGCTGGGGTGTTTTTGGACCCTACCGCACAAGACTCTTGAAAGCTCAGGTCTAATATTCAAGAGCAGGTTTATTTGATTGGAAGGGTATACCGGAGGTCGGTCGAGTCTATGACTCCTTCCACTCCCTGGCAATGTTAAGACAGACACTAGATTTTCAGTGTTCTTATATTCTTAAATTGTCACTATACCCTAACCAAACAACCTACCCTAACCTAACCTAGTGTCCTTCATGGATGCTGCCACACCCACAACCCCGTATTAGCATGATAAATTCAGACTAACCTCGGAGGTTTCATAGTCAACACGTAACATTCAGACTAACCTGGAAGGTTTCATGGTCAGCACGTAACATTCAGACTAACCTTGGAGGTTTCATGGTCAGCACGTAACATTCAGACTTACCTTGAATATGTTATGGTCAGCACGTAACATTCCGACTAACCTTGAAGATGTTATGGTCAGCACGTAACATTCTGACTAACCTTGGAGGTTTCATGGTTAGCACGTAACATTCAGACTAGCCTTGAAGATGTTATGGTCAGCACGTAACATTCAGACTAACCTTGGAGGTTTCATGGTCAGCATGAAACATTCAGACTAACCTTCGAGGTTTCATGGTCAGCACGTAACGTTCAGGCTAACATCTGACATTCAATTACAGATTGAATATCAAAATGGGAATTAGTGCACTAATCATGTTATAATACACATCATGTGTTAAAAATATAGCCTTCAAATCCACAAACGGGAACCACTTCCTAAAATGTTCTAGACCTTTACAACAATATTTAGTAAGAGTTTATCAACAAGGCTATATTGTTGATACTGTTTCAACAACAATTATCTTTGATAAACATCATGCCCTCTGCACCTATATGGTTTATTATTGCCAAGATAATTGAAGGAAATAAGTCTATATTGATGATATACAAAAAAAAACAAAAAAATGTAGCCTACGCCATAGATTTGGCCCTGGACCCAAATATGTAACCCTTACCATTGGTATAGTGGAGAATAATGTTAACCCCTCCAGCCCCAGCGTCGAAACATTATCGACGTTATGTATGGAACGATCAGCCCCAGCATTGATACTGTATCGATGGCTATTCTCGCCCTTATTTACTCCTGTTATAGGACTTATAGAGGGTTGATATTTTGTATGGGAACTACTTTAGGATACCGTGCAACACAAGCAGTAGTTGGCCACTCCCCAAGTGCAGGTGTAAGGGTACGTGAGGCAAAGCGCGATTGACACACCATGTCCGACCGCCAAAGCTCTTGACACTGTGCCTCACACCGTGAAATAACTCATTTCCACCCCTCTCACTCTTGGTCTGAGTCTCTCCACCAATGTCCATGTTTCGATTCAATAAGTCAATGTCGGGATTACCACACTGTCATGCAAGGACTTCTTTACTTCCAAGCTGGCCACCCTATTTCTTGTTACTGCTTTCAGCGTTCCTACAACCCAGGCCTCATCCCCTGTTGAACCCTCTCCCGCACTTCTTTATCCATACTCCCATCTTTACTCAGCACAATGCCCAGATACTTAACCCAGGGACTGCAGCCAGAATCTTAACCCTCTTACGACCATAGGACGCAGAGGTTGCCAGATTAGCAATAAGAAATATATTACTCTCACTGTTATAATTACCTCTCCAAATTTAGTTTTCTACCCACAGCTAACTCAAAGACAACTGCAGAGGTTGAAGTAAACAAACTAAAGGTTTATAGATACCCCTGACGGTAACAAAGGCTTTAAAGTATCCCTAATAGGCTCAAAAATCGCGTCAGGATGTGAGAGGGTTAAGAGGTTCTACTGGGCGAATGCGGCTAGACTCTTTAGATCCAAGGCCTACGAAAATACTTTTAAAACACCCCAGTGGCACTCAAAACAAAGCAATTTGTAATTAGGTGAGATAATTCCCCTCCATTACTTGCTACCACTCCTACACATGTGTTCCAACCCCCCCACCCCTTTTCCCCCCTCTTCCATTACCCGGTATTTTCCCAATTATTCCCGATATTTATCGAGTACTTCTCTGCGAAGATGGTTAGGAGAGAGGGGGGAGGATGGAGGAGTGTATCTCCGACCCTCTAAGCTAGTGTGAGAGCTCCCCTTGAGTCTCAGTACCATGCTAGACACAAGAGAGGGAGGGTGTTTCTCTCTCGCCGGTCAAGGTCAGATTACGAAAGTGGGGCTAAAAAAACTATTTTCACCAGCCAATTGCTGTTTCAACTTGTTTTATTGCTTTCCAATGTTCACATGTTCATATTAAAAGTAAAATAGGCACATATGGATATATATTAATTATATATAAGGTTTTAGACGATGTCGATCAACTGCAGACATGCTTTGCCTTCTGTTCCACTAATTTCTTCTTATCTTCATAACAGAAAAATACGTGTAATGGTAGATGCTTTATTCTCAATTTCACTCAATAAATGCTGGTGTTCCCCAGGGATCAGTTTTGGCCCCAATTCTGTTCCTCATTCATATCAATGATCTCATATCTACCACTCATAATCCAATACATTCCTACGCAGATGACTTTAATGCACAGAAAACCAAGTACATTCAATTTTCTAACCGACAGAATCTCACTGACTCCCATATATTTTTTAATGATGTAAATATTCCCACTTCCCCTAGTATTGACATTCTCGGTGTAACATTAACTACTAACTTGAGCTGGACACATTATGTTAGAAGCATTGCTAAGAATGCCTCTAAAAAACTGGGACTCCTGTACAGAGTTCGAGAATTCTTCACTGACGAGCAGTTGGCCGTGATATAAAAGTCATGTGCGTTCTCAGATGGATTACTGTTCACCTCTGTGGGGTGGAAGTGGAGTGGTTGCATTGAGGCAGTTGGACAAAATTCAAAATAAAGCTATTAGATTAACCCTGCAATCACACAGGACCTTCCTATTATCCATACGAAGAAACGTTGCATCCCTTGCATTATTCTACAGATATTTTCACAGCAATTGTTCTGAGGAACTTGCTTCAATTGTGCCGCCTCTCCACATCTTTCCCCGTAGAACTAGGGCAGCTGAGAGCGCCCATGAATTTACACTTTCTCCTCCACAATGCAGAACTTCTGCTTATCAGAATTCATTTATCCCCAGAGCTACTACTCTTTGGAATTCACTTCCCTCGAATTGCTTTCCACAAACTTACAATCTACAAATGTTTAAATCCAGTTGTTACAAACATTTTATGAATGGAGGATGCCTTTAGGCACATGGACCTTTTTGTTTTATCTGTGTTTTTCCTTCCTCCGTTCATTGTCTCTTAAAAAAAAAAAAAAAAAAAATATATATATAAGGTAAATTGACGAATTTTGTAAGGAATGTACGAAATACCTTCGCATGGCGGGCACTTTCAAATACCAAAGCTGCACAGCTTATGAGTTAAATGAGCTGACAATCTCCATAGCCTGACCTTTCAACTTCACCTAACACTCTGTGGCTTCGAAGATCATAACCTTACTCTTCCCCGCGTTTACCTTCAGATTCTGTTTTTTGCACACTGTTCCAAACATATTTACCAGACCCTGCAACTCCCATTCATTATCGCTCATCAGAACTGTATCATCAGCGAACAGCAGTACAGGTAGCTTCCACTCGTTTCCCTCCCTTATCAGCAATACACCAACATTCACTGCTCTTCCTTGTATTTCTTTCATGACTCCATTCATATATACATTAAACAACCATGGGGACATCACACACCCCTGTTTCAACCCAACATTCAGATCAAAGAACTCGCTCTGATCATTCTCCACACATACTGCCGCCTTTGCACCCTCATAGATGCTCTTCACTGCTTTCAGCAACTTGCCATCTGCTCCGTATATTTTAAGTACTTTTCACATACCTTCTCCATCCACTCTGTCATAGGCTTTTCCAAGTCCATAAAGGCAACATACAGCTTTTGTTCCTTCTCCAGATATTTCTCCACAAGATATTTCAGGGTAAAAATCTGATCTACACATCCTCTTCCCTTCCTAAACCCGCCCTGCTCGTCACCTACCCATTTCTTCATTCTCGCTCTCACTCTCTCAATCGCAAGCGTTGGTACCTGTGGGATATCGGGATGCGCTGGTGCAGTTGGCGAATGAGGTTTCCCTAACTTCTGATGGCCTGCCATGAGTCGAGATGTGACTATGGTCTTAAAATGCTGTTACTTGTGCCAGTTTGTTTGGAAGCCAAACCAAAAGCTTCCTTGTTGCCCCCTTACTTTTCATTCCTGCCGTGGAACCCCTGACCACTAAGCTCATGATTGACATGGTGTGACTCCTTTCTCCTACTTCGTCTGGCACTAAATACATGCTTACTATCATGGATATTACCCCTAGATACCGAAAGGTGATACCGGTTAATAGCATGCATTTGCGAAGCAGTTAATTCATTTCTTCACTAGGTTTGGTGTTCCCCGTGAGTTACAGTCTGACTGTGGCACAAATCTCACCTCTAATCTGTTCACCAAGGCTATGAAAGAACTTGGCATTAAACATGTACTCCCTACCGCATGCCATCCAAAGTCTCAAGGTTCCATGGAATGATGCCATCAAGCCTCAACCCGGGAACGGTGCCGAGGCTTTTAAGAGGTTTTACTGGGTGAAGGCGACCGGAATCTAAGGCCTGAAAAAAAGCCTTTTAAAATACCCCAGTGGCACTCAAAACTAAGGAATATGTGATTAAGTGAGATAATTCCACTCCATACCTCCTATCACTCCTCCACATATGTCCAAACTCCTCCCCCCCCCCCCTGTTCCCCCTTTTTTCCCCCTCCCCCCTTCAAGTATCACCTATTGTTCCTCTTATTCCCTTGTTTATCGGTTTATTTTCTGCGCCAATATCCCCCACCCGGTTTTAAGGTCGAAAGGGAGGCATATTGAGATCGTAGCAAGAGAGAGACTTCACTTACAAGGAGTCAGTGTCGATCGGTAAGTGAGAGGGGGAGGGTGTGCGCCACGCCGGCTCTCCTCTTATGAATGAACCAGTCGGCAATACTTTGTCTTTTTCACATCCCAAATACTATTCCCACTTGTTTTATTTCTGTTACATGTTAATATCTTCATATTAAATGTAAAATAGGCGCATATGAATAAGTAATAACGATATTTATCAGATAATGACGATTTTCCACGGAAATGAGTCTCAATACGTTCGCCTGGCGGACACTTTCAAATACCATAGCTTCGCCGTTTAAAGGTTAAAGTCTATGCTTCAAAAATGTGTTGATTGGGATGTAGGTGTGCCCTTTGTGCTATTTGCCGTGCCAGAAGTGCCTACTGAGTCGTTAGGTTTCTCGCTCAATGAGCTTTTGTTCGGGCATAGAGTGTGAGTGCCTATGGCGGTGATGCAATAAGCTTGGAGTGGGGAACAGCAGTGCCTGACTGAACCATTGATAGACTATGTTTGTCGGGCTAGGGATAGATTGCACCGGAGCATAGAGTTGGTGAAGGAACATCTGCTCGAGGATCAAGGCAAGATGAAACGCAGGTATGATCAGAACACGCAGGCTATGTTGCCCTGTGGGAGAAACTGCAACATCCTCCACCTGGAAGACAAAAAGATATGTGCATTACGATATGGCGATTCCCTCAGGATTTTAGTGACAGACCTGGTTTGATTTCATGGACAACAAATGCTAATGACGTTGGGAGTACTGCACCTATTAAGATACAACCTTACAGGGTTAACCCTATACGACAGAATGCACTCAAGACTGAGTTCTAGTATATGTTGGATGATTGAATGATTAAACCAAGGAATGCAACGTTATTCTTGAAATGTTGTACTAGGCGAATGTGTCATTCCATCTGAAATCTGACACTTAACCTTAAAACTGTGTTTATTGGTATGGATATGGATATGTCCCATGTGACAGATTGACAATTTTGATAGGATTACTGACTGGAGTGAATATACCAGCAATGTCTTTGAAATGGAAGTCCGCGACTACCCTGTAAATGTTACCTCCCTGGACAGTCTGGTTTTCCCGAGGCAGTGGCCAGAAGCACATGCCTGGCACATCACTAAAGATCCGCTTATATGCGTATATGCTTTATAGCACCTCATTACAGTCATTACAATGGTTTTTTTCCAAGGTACATATGCTACCTACGGAGTATTATAATGTACGGGAGGATGTGTTGAAGGCATAGGAATGTGATTGCAGCCTGATGTAAAGCAGAAATGTGTGAAAGAAAAGAGGGTAACAATATACAGTGTGAGAAGGACTTGTGGTGGAAGGAGGAGGAGGAGGGAGGGAAAGATGAGTCTGTGGTGTGTGTCATCCTCTTTCCTCTCGCCCTCACAGATCATGCTACTGAAGAGTGCTTGGGCAGTTGTGTGTGGCTCTGGGGCAGAAAAGGAGTACACATTTTGCACAAAAAAAAAAACGTTGTGCATGTGCACGTGTACCCCAGGCATGCATGTGGCAGTGTTGTTGCAAGAATAGTGCTTCATCCTCCAAACCATAACTACTTTCTCCCTCACCGTCCCCCACCCGCGTTCGTCCTCATTCCCTCACCTCGCCCCCTCATGGCCACTGCCGGATAGAGCAGTATATCTCTCCTCGATGTCTAACAGGTAACTATGATGTGTCTGGGAGATTCCTCAGATTTACTGCTTGTGAAACTTTAGTTGCCTAGTGTCACTATGCGCCACAAAAAATATGGGGGCCGTGTTCACAATGGCACAGTTTTTATTAGCCTGTAAAGTTTGTGTCTATGGAAAGGATACTCGCAGCCCCCCATATTGGACTTTTTAAAAGTCGCAGTTAGAGGTTAAAAACAACAGAAAATGCACCAGTTACCAGTGAAATGGAAACAATATGTGATTAGGTGGCATGTCTCCTTACCACCACCTCCTCTCTTCCCTTCTCAGATTAACCCGAGAAAGACGAAAATCCTCAATTTGTGATTAGCTGAGATAAATCCCCTCCATTACTTGCTACCATTCTTACATATGTGACTACCCCCCCCCCCCTGTTCCCCTCCTTCCCCCCTTTTCCTCCCTCCTCAATTATCACCTATTTTTCCTCTTATACCCTCTTTTATCAGGTAATTTTCGGCGCGAATTTCTTTCCTACGGTCTCTATAGCATGGGCGAGGCATCTAGAGATCCTTGCATTAGAGAGGCTTCTACAAAGCGCCGTCAGTGTCGCTTGAGAAATCGGGAGGAGAGGATATATGCCGCCGCGGCTCTCCCCTCATGATTGGACCGGTCGGCAATAATACATCTTTTTCACACCCCAAATACTATTCCCACTTGTTTTATTGCAATGTTAATATCTTCATATTAAACGCATATGAATAAGTAATAACGATATTTATGGTAAAATTACGATTTTCGTCGGGAATGAACCAAAATACCTTCACATGGCGGGACGTTTCAAATACCATAGTCTAGTCTTTGCTGGGTTAAGAGGGGTTACAGTGATTGGAATTCACCTGTCACACTATAACATAGCCTGATGGCAATAATCGCTTTTGTGAGGGCTCTCAGATTTTGAATGCACTGTCAACCACCGATACTTATCCTCTGCCTCGGGTTGATAACTCAGTTGACAAGATCGGTGCTGCTACGTATAATACGAAAATAGACTTTGTAAAGACTAAAGGGTTATTGGCAGGTGCTACTGACAGAGCAGATTACAAGCAGATTACAATTGTTGCTGTCAGTGGTATAGTGTACCAGTGCCAAGTGATGCCTCAAATATTGAAGAATGCACCTGCTACTTTCCAGAGACTTATGGATAAGAAACTAGACAGAGTAAATAACTGTGCAGTTTACATAGAAGGATGTGGCAATATACAACACCGAGCTTGAAGAGCATGTTGCCAATGTGGAAATGTTGCTGAGACAACTCAGTGAGGCAAGCTTAGTGGTCCATCTAACAAGTTTGTGCAAGCGGCGGTGCAGAACGTAGGCTACATTGTGGGACATAGTAAAGTGTACCCGCCAGAGGGTAAAATAATTGCCATAAATGAATTCAGGGTATGGTACTGTCACCGAGCTTTGCAGATATTTCTATGATTGATTGTCTACTAAAGAAGATTCATTTAGAACTATTCCACTGTGCTTGCTCCTCTCATGGACTTACTGTGCAAGGATTAAATGTACAAGTGGACGAAGGAGTGTGAGGAGGCTTTTTCTAAGTTTAAGCTCTTGTTGTGCAATTATCCTATTTTGCACGCACCTGAATTTGACAAGCTGTTCATCCTGGCAGTGGATGCCAGAGGAATTCGGGCTAGTGCAGTATTGATGCAGCACACCTACGACCAGGTTGAGTTTCCTGTTTCTTACTTCTCCAAGACGTTAAGCAAGCCTAGGAGAATAACTTGGTTGTTAAGAAGGAGTTACTGGCTGTTGTTTTTGCCATGCACCATTTTGCTGGCCATCTTTGGGCCCGGTCATATGAATTAATTCTGATCCCCATTCTCTGCAGTTTCAAACATCAGCATCAGAAACTGACTGGCTGATGCTGCAAAGAGCATAGTTTGGTTGTGCTGCATATAAAGAGGTTGGAAAATATGCTTGCAGTCTGTTGCGTGAGGGTATGGTGACTTGAATATTGGATGGATGGATTGGTTTTGTTAAGAGGAAAATATTAAAAAAAAAATTATAAAGCCGTAAAAAAGTTGAGTTTATACAAAATATATTGTAGCTGTAATTTTGGGGATAAACAAAGAATTTGTCTCTTTAAGTTCAAAATTATTCCATGGGTGACAGCATATTCTGGCCTCAAAGTTTTTGCAGCAAGCTCCGCTACTTTATGTTTGCCTGTATTTATGAACAGGGCTCTTATCCTTATTGTCCAATTAAACGATTCCCAAAGTATAACTTAATGATTTCACTGGAGTCAGGCATTTTTTTTCTTTTTGTCTGAAATGGTTTGAAATAGCAAACCAACAAGGAAACAAAAATAATTTACCTCACAGACTCATGGAAGTTGGATATATTGGTATTGGAGGAATGAGTGCACGGCCAGGTGTGCCTGGGTCCCGTCCGTAGTCAGCCAAAGTAATGTCTTTAGCTGTATTATGACCACCAGAAGTGCCTTGTTTGTCCTTAGATGATGATCCTAGGTCTTTGTATTAGTACCAAGTCATTGTTCTGTCGCCCACAATATTATATAAGGCAGAAATTGTGAGCGAGAGTGTGTGAAAGTATGTTTTTTTTATGTCACGCCTCCTTTATAAAAGTTCCTCACATAAATTCCATTGTTCTTCTTACGGATGCTGGAAAGAAATCTATAAATATAGCAACACTTATCAGGTCATGATAAACACCAAGCAACCCACGAAATCTCGAAAACAATGAGAAAGTATCGCGAAATATATTTCCACAGAAATGGCAAGCACTCGATCGAAGGTCCTGTTGTCATCAACATGTCACTTACCAATTTCATTAGTTATTTCGCTTAATATCTATATATATATATATATATATATATATATATATATATATATATATATATATATATATATATATATATAAGTTTTCTTCTATGTGAATGAGGGAGGCAAAAGGCAGAACTGCCTGTGGCGAGTGCCTCCCCCAGAGTTGAAAGAGTGACATGGCCGAAATCAAGAGATGTTCGAGCCAAAATACCTGGACACACGGAGTTTGAAGCAATTTAAGTCATAGGAAGAGGGAAAGACTGATTCTGGGAGAGAGTTCCAGAGTTCAGCTGTTGAATAGAAGAAAGATTGAGAATAATGTTTCACTCTTGGGTTGGAGAGTTGCACAGAGTAGGGGTGGGATTGTGTTGCAAGATGGATGCTACATGCTCTGCGAAGAGGGGGTGGTATACATTGAGAGAGCTCTAAGGAACACTGATTATTGTAATAGCGGTAGAATAGTGAGAGAGATGCAACATTGCGGCGAAGAGAGAGGAACTGCAGAGTATTGGTGATTGGACGTGAGTTAATGAGACAGAAGGCTTTCTTTTCTACTTTGTCTAGAAGTGCTGTGTGAGAGGATCCTCCCCACACATGTGAACAATACTCAATACATGGACGTACCGTGCCCCTGTACAGAGCAAGAAGCTGCGTAGGGATAAAGAACCCACGGGGGCGGTTGAGCACACCCAGCTTCTGGGAAGGTGTTTTAGCAAGAGTGGTAATATGATCTTTCCAAGAGAGATCAGAAGAGAAAGAGATACCGAGAATATTAAGAGACGATGAAGGGTTAATTTGTATGTTGTTGAAGACTAAGTCATAGTTTTCTGGAAGGGGGCTATGAGTAGACAGATGGAGAAATTGAGTTTTGGAAGCATTGAAAGTAACAAGGTTTTCTCTGCCCCAATTAGAGATAGTAGAGAGATCAGAAGATAGGTGATTTATGGCTTCCTTACGTGAGTTGGAGTTCCTGCTGCGAGTGATTTCGAGGAAAGATAGTTGAATAGTGCAATATAGAGTCGTCAGCATATGAGTGAATGGGGCTGGAGGTGCAATTGAGAAGGACGTGTTAGTGAATAATAGGAGGATAATTGGAGATAGGACAGATCCCTGAGGAACACCAGAGTTGATAGTTTCAGGAAGTGAACGGTGGCCGTCCTCAACCGCAGCTATGGAACGGCCGGAAAGGAAATTAGAGACAAAGGCACAGATGGAGGGATAGAAACTGAAGGAGGGTAGTTTGGAAATAAGGGATTTGTGCCAGACTCTATCGAAGGTCATCGATATGTCTAGCGCAACCAAAAAAGTCTCACCGAAGTCCCGAATGGATGATGGCCAATACTTAGTAAGATAAGAAAGAAGATCACCAGTAGAGCGGCCCTTAAGGAAGCCATACTGGCGGTCTGAGAGTAGGTTGTGGGAAGTTAAATGCTTCAGAAATATTGAGGCAAGACTAGTTTAATAATCTTTAGAGATGCAAGAAATTAGAACAATTGGATGATAGTTGGAGGGTTGAGAGCGGTCACCCTTCTTTGGGACAAGTTGAATGAGAGCAAACTTACAGCAAGAAGGGGAGACGTTGGAGGAGAGACAGAGACGGAAGATGTTGCCTAGGCAGGGAGTCTGCACGGAAGCAAATTTTGTTAGTACAATAGGAGGAACACTGTCCGGTGCGTATCCCTTCTTAGTATTAAGCCCAGAGAGGGTAGAAACTACATCCTTGGAAGAGATTAAAATGTTAGGCATAAGTAGGAGAGAGGGGGGTGTAGAGGAAGGAATAGCACCAGAATCATCCAAAGTGGAGTTTTTAGTGAAAATGTTAGCGAAGAGTTCAGCTTTGTCAGAAGAAGAAGTGACGGTAGTACCATCAGAGTGGAAAAGAGAAGTGAAAGACGAAGAAGAAAAAATGTTGGAGAGGTTTTTGGCTAGATACCAGAAGGCTTGGGAAGAGCTAGAGTAGGATAGTTCAGTGCATTTATTATTGATGACAGTGTCATCATTTTGTTTTAGAAAAGATAGTGTAGTGTGTAAGGTGTCTACAGTATAATGCACTGATAGAGCAGAAGTTTTTTTTGGAGGGGTTACCCTCAATTTCGATGAGGCACAGAAAAGAACAGGAGTTCCAGCTGTCCTTATCATCCACCTAACACTTCCTGGGAGTATCCCCCTGTTCGCCTGGTGCCTACAGCCTCCTCCTAACAATTCTGGAGATGGGATTCCCAGTCCCAACCTCCAGGGGCTATCTGCGCCACAAAGTGACGGGCGATGGGCTCGCCACATCCCTACGGCCTATATGGCAATGACATACATGTAAAAATATACATTATACCCCTTCAATCCCATATCAACCCATAAAACCCCACAATCCCACCGACAAAAAAAAAAAAAAAAAAAAAAAAAGCACTTGAAGCACTTGAAGGTCTTGGTCTCGCTTTGTCCTTAGGTCATTTAGTATACATGTAGTACACGCCATGCATGCAGGATATGGTGGCTATACATGTGGCAACATTAACCATGTCCCCTTTCCCTCTTACTCGCTCACCCAAGCACCACCCCATCCCTGCCTAACCACTGAACCTCTAGCTGTGTTGCTACTTGGGCCCTTGAGGCATGATCTTGCCCAGGTCTGGTCTGAACACGCTGCTTACATCATGCAGATATATATAGCAACAGTCACCCCACCCTCCTCAAGTTTAGGCGTAGGAATGTGGCGACCCCAACGCCCGTCACTTTGTGGTGTAGATAGCCCCTGGGGGTTGGGGCTGGGAATCCCACCCCCAAAATTGTTTGGAGAAGGCTGTAGGCACCAGCCAAAATGGGCGGTACTCCCGGGGACTGGTAGGTGGTTGATAAGGACAGCTGGAACTCCTGTTTCAATACCTGGCCTCTCTAGCTGATCCTTTCTGTACCTCATCAATATCGAGGGAAACCCTAGCCTGCCCTCCAAAACACCCTCTTCTCCTGTCAATACATTATACTACAAATACATTACATACTACACTACCTTTCATACCCAAAAATGACGATTATACGACCCGCCTCGGATTCCCCAGGGGACGGGACCAGAAATACGACGGACCCCTGGCAACAACTCCCCAAAATGCCCTGGACCACTATCTTCTACTCTAACTATTAACTTCTGCAACATCCGTGGCCTCTCCTCTAACTTCCACTCTGTAGAACACCACCTCTCCTCTGCCAACCCTGACCTTCTCTTTCTCACCGAAACTCAGGTGTCTGGAACTACAGACAGCAAATCCTTCTCTGTATCCTCCTATTATCTCTATCCTCAGTTTCAAGCCAAAGGTGGATGTTGCGTATATGTGTGCAACAATCTTGTTTTCTCTCGTGTTCCCAACTTTGACTCTTCTGAATTCTCAACTCTCTGGCTAAAGCTTTCTTGTCACTCTCAAACTAAATATTTCTGCACTATTTATTTCTCCCCTAATTCTACTTACTATCCAAAATTCTTTGACAATCTAACTTCTAAAGTGGAACACATTCTATCCATCTCTCCCTTCGCAGAAATCTCCATCTTAGGATATTTCAACATTCACCACTGCGAATGGCTCTTCTCTCATCCTTCTGACCAACCTAGTGAACAAGCCTACGTCTTTTCTATCATAAATGACCTAGAGCAGTTAGTTCAGCAGCCAACCTGTATCCCGGATTGCTTCGGAGATAGACCCAACATTCTTGACTTGTTTTTAACATCTAACCATTCTTCTTATACTGTCAATCTTTTCTCTCCTTTGGGCTCTTTCGACCATAAACTTATCTATGTCACCTGATCTATCTCTCCAATATGGCCACCCGATCCTCCCAACCGGCGGCGATTGTGGCACTTTGGCATTGCCGACTGGGAGGCTCTCCGGCAGTACTTCTTTGATTTCCCATGGAATGACTGTTGCTTCCTTGGCCGGGAACCCTCGGAGACTGCTGAACGCATTACCGAGGTAATCCTCTCGGGCATGGAGGCATACATTCCATTTTTTTTCTCTCAGTCTAATGCTAAAAAAATCTTGGTTTACTCACGCTTGTTCTACTGCTGTCCGCAACAAGGAGGAAGCATTCAAATGACACCGTTGCCTTAAAACTCAAGAATCTTCCTATGTTTCTGCCCGGAATAAAGCCAAATCTGTTCTTTGACTCGCCAAACAGTGTTTCATTAATAATAAATGCTCTGAAGTATCCAACTCTAGCCCTTCCCAAGCTTTCTGGTATCTAGCCAAAAATCTCTCCAACAATTTTTCTTCTCGTTTTTCCCTCCCCTTTTCCGCTCTGATGGCACTTTCTACCCTCTCTGGGCTTAATACTAAGAAGGCGTACGGTCCAGACGGTGTTCTGCCTGTTGTACTTCCATGCTGACTTGCCTAGGCAAACTCTTTTGTCTCGGTCTCTCCTCTAATATCTTCCCTTCTTGCTGGAAGTTTGCTCTCATTCAACCTGTCCCAAAGAAGGGTGACTGCTCTCAACCCTCTAACTATCGTCCAATTGCTCTCATCTCTTGCATCTCCAAAGTTTTTAAAACAATTCTCACTTCAAAATTTCTTAAGCATTTATCTTCTCATAATCTACTCTCAGATCGCCAGTATGGATTCCTTAAGGGTCGCTCTACTGGTGATCTTCTTTCATATCTTACTAACTCTTGGTCACCCTCCTTACGGGACTTCAGTGCAACCTTTTCTATTGCGCTAGACGTATCGAAGGATTTAGATAGAGTCTGGCACAAATCTTTAATTTCTAAACTACCCTCCTTCGGTTACTATTCCTCCATCTGTGCCTTTATCTCTAATTTCCTTTATGGCTGTTCCATAGCTGCGATTGTGGACGGCCATCGCTCCCTTTCTCATCCTATCAACTCTGGTGTTCCTCAGGGCTCTGTCTTATCTCCCATTCTCTTTCTAATATTCATTAATGATCTTCTCAACTGTACCTCCAGTCCTATCCATTCATATGTTGAGGACTCTACCTTACACTATTCAACTAGTTTTCCAGAAACCCCCAACAAGCAAGCACTCAAAAATTCACATGAAGATGCCATAAAACATCTAAATTCTGACCAATCTACCATTTACATGTGGGGCAGAGAAAATCTTGTTACTTTCAATGCTTCCAAAACCCAATTCCTCCAAGTATCTACCCGTAAAGAACTCCCACAGGACTATCCCTTATATTTCAACAATACAAAAATCAATCCTTCATCTTCTCTCAGTAAAATATCCCGGAAAAGGAAAGACCATCAGACAGGAGAGACCGAAGGAGTGGAAGAAGAAGGAAGACCAACCAAGGGAAGGGAGCAAGAAGAACCGAAGAAAGGAAGGACAAAGATAGAGAAACCTGCATCCATCACAACACCACAAGGATCTACAGCAGAAGCGAAACTCAGGAACAGACGAATCGCTATGCTGAAAAAGGACACGCAGAAGGAAGAATGCCCACCCACACCGGGCAAGACGATTCGCCCCACGACGTCCCCTAAAAAGAAAATAGTTTTCCGCCAACCCTTTTGAGGGAACCCAAGACAATGTATATGTTTTCCTTTCCTGTCTTCTATAATGTTATGTAATCATGTATAATAAGTAATAAGATGTGTCATGTATAATAAGTAACAAGATGTGTCATTAATATTAAGAATATAACCAACAAGTAATATGAAGATGCCATGATGTTTTGTTAAACCTAACTATGCAATATTAATAGGAAATAGTACATTAATAGATCTTTGGGACATCGTTTCCTACACACATACATATGTCTTCGTTTATCCTCTAATTATATCTTCTAATTATACATGCCACATTATCTTCTTTCTCCTATAAGTTTGTATAGTAGAGAGTACCAAAGTCACCGCAACACCGAGTGGCGCTGGTGTTCTTCAAACACGTGCCGGAAGCCAGCTGGCTCACACGCTAGCTCACCAGGAGTACCAACACATTCCGGGAGGGACACCTACTTAGAATGCTATATTAATAGATAACATACCATGCTATATTTTGCAAATCATTATCAACGTACATCATACTACCGATGATACATAAGTAGATTCTCATTTCAGACCCCGTGGATGAGTATGATATATAAAATACGTCGATGCGCATCCTGTACTTCCTCAATTTGTTTTTGCACATGACCCTAAGCCTCCCGCTCAAGTTAAAAATTAAGGAACTTTCTTCCATGAACAAAGTTATTATTTTCCAAGGCTCTATTGACCTTATTTATATATTTTATAATTATTTTCTTAACCATTGATGAAGTACCTTTCTGAGTAATATGTCTCTTGAAAGGAGTACCACCGTGTGACCTAGTAAATTGGTTTATAAAGAGAATATTTTGGCCACCAGAACAAGAAGGTTCTATAGACCCCTCCAGGGATACATCCTCATGCCCTTACCATCCTACACATTAGGAAGGATCCCTAGCAGTAATTCTCAATACCAGGTCAAGATAATTTAGTAGAGTTAATCAATTTTAAGGCTTCTTGAGTACTGGCACCCCACCTCTAGAAGTCTTAGAATTAATCCTTCATTCAGTTGGGCCTACGGCATCCCGAAAGTCCAATATACTGTCTGTGAGATACAAAATCCTATTTTAGGGATCTTTGTTGGTTGCGGCATCCCGTCAGCTAACATAGAGATTCTTGATAGGCGGTGTCTACTAAATTATAGTAGTGTAAGTGATCGGCATCCAGGAGCTTCACTTCTATTCTTTCAGTTACCGAAACTGTGGCCTGTTACAGGAACTTTGTTACCACTGGCATCCCAGTGATTAAAATAGCTTCTGTTACTGGTATAAAGCTTTCCTTAGCTTAGGAAGAAGGGTCCCGGCATCCCGCCCCTTTCTTGCTAGTTAAAGAAGTCCACATGCACCCTCTCTAAAAGAAGTTGAGGAGAACGGCATCCCGTCCTCAATATTCTCTATAGTGAAAAGTGCTAAGTCCTACTCTAGGAACTTTGTTACTACTGGCATCCCAGTATCTAACATTGTCCCTTTTGTTAGGTCCTACTTCCCCTAGTAAAAGAGGAGAGACTCCGGCATCCCGACCTCTCTACCATTACTCTTGGAAGTGAACCTTGTGACAGTGTCCTTTCAGAGGAACTTTGTTACTACTGGCATCCCAGTATCTAACATTGTCCTTTCTGCTAGGTTTCACTTTCCCTAGTATAAATAGAGAGACTCCGGCATCCCGACCTCTCTACTATTACTCTTGGAAGTGAACACTGCACAAAATGTCCTTTCAGAGAAACTTTGTTACTACTGGCATCCCAGTAACTAACATTGTCCCTTCTGCTAGGTTCCACTTTCCCTAGTAAGAGTTGAGAGACTCCGGCATCCCGACCTCTCTACTTATTATTATTGAAAGTGAACACTACCACTTTTCACAGGTAGTCTCGAAACATCTGAGACCGCTGAGAAAGAAGCGCTTGGCGAGATACCCTCAAGGGGATTCTGCATATACAAGTCCTAGGTGCACTGAGTCTGTGGCATCCCATTAGACTGTGTAACTGAAAGGTTTAAATACTGCCCCGGGTCCCCCGAACCTCTTAAAAAGGTCAGAGACAGTCAAGAAGAATAGTCATAAAGTCTTCCTGCATTAGTCCAATATCATACCATATACGTTCTCACTGAGGTACGATATTTAAGACCCTAGTTCAAGAGTACCTTAACGGGACTTCATCAACGGTTGATATAAAGGTCAGGATAGTCGAGTATTCCTAATAATCTCTAGAATACTCGCGTTAGTCCGGCATGGTGTGGTGGAGTGGTCTTGCCACTGGCCTGGTAATCCAAAGGTCCCGGGTTCAAATCCCGATGTATCAATGGGAAGATATTATTGGGATGGAATTTGTGCTGTACCTAGTATCAGTGCATTACCACAAGCCCACCGAAACGTCAATAAAATACCCTCATTGTTCCCTTATTAAATAGCAGTGTATGAATATTCCCATATTCAAAATATGCTATAGGGGTGCAATGCCTGGTGAGTTATCTGCTCAACAGGTGGCGTTGTGTGTGTAAGTGTGAGAGTCCGAGTGTAGGGGATGAGACAGTGAAGCACGGGAACGAGATGGCTTCAGAGATGGGGTCGTTTCGGGCCATGAGTGAGCACCGTGCCTCATGTGAAGGCAAGATGGCAGGTGCTCGTTGTACTCTACGTGCTTCACATGTCTCACTCCCTAGACTGGAACAAGACCTCACGGGCTTCACTGTTCATTGTAAAGCGGTGAATGTTAAGGCTCTCAGCCTATGCCCGAGAGGAAGTAAGTTGGAATATAGAAAAAAAAAAAAAAAAAATGGTGCCCAACAGTAATTGCCAGATGATTACAATAAGTTACGGAGCCATACTTAAGACCCCAAACCCATCAACCCCCCTGTAACTATCTACACACAGCCGGCCAACCTGGACGGCCCACGGATGAGCAGACGACTACAGACAGCAAACACCCTAACCCTGACGGAAAGAAGATATAGAAAAGACGTCTAAGTCGATGCCCAGAAACGAGAGAAAGTATCTAAGTTAACCTACAAAGTGACCAAACAAATAAAACAGAGTCCACAAGCGACTCTGCCAAAAATCAAAGTTCAAGTATATATTAAACAGAGTCCTAAAAAGTGTTAAAAACATACAAAAATCATTACAGTGTTAATACCAGGAATTTATAGCAACGAATTCCAGTTACCAATGTTTCACAATCTATTGAAGTGTTCCCGACCAGTAAAAGTGATTTTCAGAATTAACATCCAATTAAGCCGATTTTGAAGCTAAGCGATTCTGTCATTATTTCGACCAAGTTAAAATATTTCAGAGTCCACAAGTGACTCTGCCATTATTCTAACACGAAGATACTGTATTTCAAATTCCATTCTCAGTTGACTTTGAACTTGCTCTCATACCAGTGCGCACGGTATATAACTCGAGATACATATAGTGAAATAACTAACTCTCTTTCATAACCGCCATCACAAGTCTATCTCATTACAAGTACAGTGAAATATTATAGCTGATGATATTACTTGTATCAACCCTCGATTGGGCTAGTTTACCTGATTCCGGACAAAAGGAATACAGTTAAGCTGTGCTAAAATACCTGCACTCTATCCAGATCCGCGACTGTGCTCGAAGATAGAAAATGTTCTAAGTGCTATTCATTGGTTGTGTTTCTAAACTTGCACTCATACTCCATTCGTGTATTTAGATATTAACCCACAGAACCCCAGCGACGACACGTTTGCGTCGGCAATGTTTGTAACGCTAAACCCCAGAGCCGCATAGGATGCGTCGCGGTTAATTACTCCGGTCCTATGGCCCCTTGAGGGCTCAAATTTGTATGGGAACTGTGTATGTATCCCACGCAACAATGCCGATGGTTGAAAACTCTCAAAGTCGAACCGCGTGCGCGTGAGCGCGCAAAAACCTGTTTTCGCCTACCCATTTCCCCATGTTAATTCCGAGTTTCGGGCGCACCGTAGGACCCCTAAATGACCTAGGGGATCGGGTTTTTGTGGGTTTTCCTTCATTTCTAACCCAATCCTGGTGTTTTCTGGAAAACACTTTTTTCACAACCTGCTGGTCCTGGGTGGTACATTTATTATTAACTACCTGGGGTTCAGTGGGTTAAGGGAAAAAAAATATATTCTAAACTATATTTTGGTGATATATATATCCTCTGTTGTCTTCTTTATATGTAATTGTATGAACTCTGAAGTCCCAGTCTAGTAGAACTCACCTGTATTAATCGTTAATCCTGTATAACATCAGGGCATAACATTGGTGGCAGAGGTGGTTCCTGATTTGGACAGAAGAATTCATTACATTTCACATACTTTGACACAATAAGAGATATTATACCAACATAAATATGGCCGCTCCACGCTCTCACATTCCCAATCCCAAATACGATGGAGAAACATATGAAATTGAAGTCTACATGGATATTGTAAAACCAGTGTTAGACCTAGCATATACCACGGACCGCGAGAAAATGGCTGTCCTTTTAACGCATTTGGGAAAAGCCGTTTCCCTTGTTGCCCCACAGGTAACCCCTGCACTCACCTGGGACCAGTTTAACACCTTACGAGCGGCCTATGCGGTTTATTTATGTGTACCGCCCAGCGGGGTGTTTTTAGCCAAAATAGGGCTGTTTACGTGATAATTTGTATGCCTAAATAAGACCCAGAACGTAAAACAAGTATCTATCCCTGAAAGGGCATAAACAGAGCTTTCGAATGACACCATAACGATCCTTGTATGATGGATAGTTTTCTTGCAATAACCGTGCAACGCGAGTGCAAAAAGCAGGTAATTCGGTACTTTCGGTACATAATTGAGTATGTAGCGAGTGAGAGAGGGAGGAGGGAGCTGAGATTTGTGTCAGTAGGTTCGCCGCGGTGGTCTGGAGCAGTCATACGCTCGCTAGTCTCCTGCCACCACTTGTCTCTCTCTCTCAGCCACATTACGTGCTGAAATTGCCACTCGAGTTATGTCGAGCGCCGCCACATAGTCCAGCTTTATTTAACTCGACTTATGTTGCTCGCCGCTAATTAAGGGTTAAGCCCATGGTCATTGAAGCTATCAAGCCTTCATTGGGTGTTTTCGAAGCTCATGCCCGCATTAAGAACATAAAATACGAAGGCGATCTAGACGCCACCATAGCATCCATCACCCAACAAGTGAGGGCTGCTTTCCCTGCTTTAAATAGAAACATGCAAGAACAATATATACTAGTGCATCTTGTGCAAGTTCTACCATCTGCAGTACAAGAGCACTTCGCCGTGCACGACCCCGTAGGCTTCCAGCGAGATATTGTTACCATTCGAAAGATCCTCGCAACGCAACCTAAGACCAATGCGATAGCCGCTATCAAGAGGTTTACCACCCATCCTCAAACATCCAGCAGAACCGGGGAATCGACCAATTTTAAAAGGCACGCAGCTCCAGCACCAAAGGCACACTACCATCAAGGTCAATACCCACCAAGCAGACCAAAATTCACTTCAAATCAACTGAAGAGAATTTTTCCCAGGAATCAGCTCCATCACCAAGCTAAGCTACAAACTCTAGTGATTATCAACCCCTATGATTTCTCTGCCTGCAACTCAAGGTGCCCCCTTCATCATATCCGTGACTTCGCCAAGTATGGTAGGCCCTCTCAACCTCGTATATCTGCTAACGAGGAAGGTTTCCGAGAGGAGGAATTAGAGGAGTCCTCTGAGCCAGAAAATATCGCTCAGATATTCCCCGAAGAGGAACAAGTAGAAATCCTGGAGGAGGAAGAAGTAGATCCTCAGGATTTTTAAGAACTCCCCCGTCCACGATGGCTTCGGCGGGGGAGTCTGCTAATGATCGACCAACCCCAATATATCACCTTGCAAAAATTAAGGGCATTCCTGTATGGCTGTTGATCGACACTGGCGCCGCCCGATCGTGTTTGTTCAACTCATTTTATGTCAAATACAAGAAAAGATTCGGTGATCTTCAGCCCCCCACCACCAATCTGATAAGTGCAGGTGATGCTCCTTTTCATATTCGAGGTGAAACTCGACCCTTACATGTGACCACCCCATTTGTTCATGCTAACTGTTATCATTCATTTGTAGTATTCCATTCAGAATGTCAACACTATGACGGCTACCTAGGTTTGGATCTCTTACAAAAGCTCCAAGCTCAGGTAGATTGTGGGCAACGCCTGATCCATTTCAGAAAAACCTCCCAGAAACCCCTCCAACAAATCTTTCTCTGTGCTCCAGAAACTTGAACCAATTTCTAAGACCACACAAAAAAAGAGAAGTGTAATTAGTAATGTAACCATGCCATCATCCCATGCTTTTACCACTTCCACTTGCCAGCATCATAGTCCCACAGTTCACCCCACTAACAGCAGGACAGTTTCAGCCTGCGATAAACGCCACCTTAACCCTGATTTTTTTGCCCCTAACCATGATTACCGTTTCTACCGTCCCTATGACCCCTAAAACCGTAGATTATGATCAGCGAACCGACAACAGTGTTTTCAGTGCTCTGAAAGGTAAAACAACAATTCCAGCAAATGCTCATGCTGGGGAATCATTTTGCCTTAATGCTACTGAAGCCCATTCTGTTCATACCTTCCATGAAGGTAATTCTTCACCTTCCATGATTAATGCTACTGAAGCCGAATCTGATTCCACTCTTCATGACTGTCTCTCTAATTTTTCCGTTGCTACTGAAGCCAAATCTGATCTTACTTGTTCTCAGAAACCCTTTTTTTTGTTCTCTGTATATAGCTCCTGTATATCATTTTTGGTGGCGGGCAATATGTCGGGAATAGGGTAATGATCCCAACAGTTTTAGGTCCAATAGGACATTTGAATTTGGCGGTATCGTATTGCATGTACGATTTCGGCTGGTTCTTTGTGTATTGTAGTTTATTCTTAAGTATAGGTTAAATATTAACTGTAATGTATAAATATCTACATCAGCTCTAGATGTATCATGAAACCAAGTTATGGGTTATAATTATTATGAGCCGGCAGCCATATGTAATTTCGCGAAGCGATCGGACGCTGGCCCTTTAGTCTCTCAATCAACACCATACAACCAACATCTCCCCCCCCCCCCACCCCGGCTCTGACTCAACCCACAGTTCACCATGTGCTACAAATATTAATCTATAACAACAGTCCTACATCACCAGTCCTCTAAGCTAAGTTCATTGTATCGATATTGTATTATGTGAACATTCCTACATGTCATGCAATTGAATTAGCCGTGTGTGGGGGACTGGATTACACCCATCGAATACCTCGTTGGTAATTATATTATAACTATTTGTTGGGATATTTCATGTACCAGTGATATGTAATTTAACCTCTTTATCTAAATTCCCGACAAATAATGGTCCTTCGTGCCCTAAGGCTTCCTTACCGTAGTACCGTTTTGTTTTCTTCCTTGACGCTTGTGTACTTACAAATGGCTGCCGCCTCGCTCGTTGTTGGGCCGACTGCCCTTTCCCTAGTGTAGACCCGGCTTATTCCCTCGTGTTTTTTTCCAATTAGGCGCCGTCCCTATCTTTTTGGGTGCTAGTTTCCAGGGTTTTTGGGGAGTGTGTTCCTTGGCGTTTTTTGGTGGGTTAGCTGGGCTGGTGCTTGGGGTAGGGGTAATTTCGTCGGATACCATTTCGCGCTAGTAGGCTAGGCTAGGCTAGGCTAGGCAGGCTAGGCCTGCAGGTGTCTGTGGTGGCTGTTCATTTCGCTTTGGTGGTGGGCCTGTGATGTTCATTGTGTTTTGTCATTGTGAGACTCTTTTCTTACTTTTGCCGGTGGGGAGGGTTCTCATGTGACTCATTTAATTAAATTTTATAGCCTAGTTGCCTAATTACGGTCATGGGGTTCGGTCTCTGTTGATTCCTAAGCGATTGACAGCTAACAGACCTCATGATTGTCGGATGGGTAGCTGGGCTAGGCCTAATACTTATTACTAGACCTAGTCAGTTCTTTTCATTTACCCTTCTTTCTCTAGCCCTAGTTTGTTTCTGCTATTTGTTAATTTTGCTCAATTAATTCATCCTACTGCAGCTAGTAGCCTAATGACCGTTTCCAAATTGGGAGTGGCAATGCTATTGCCACATTTTTTATTAATTTGTGTAACTAGTTTGCTTTATAGTTTAGAGAGTTAATAGCTTAGATTCAGACTTAACGATGACAGATTTAAAGAAACTTAAGATTCTAAAGGGAGAGATGAAGGGAAGTTTAAATAGGTGTTTAAGAGATCTTGATGAATTTTTATTAAGTGCCACGGCTGATCAAATTAAGGGTAAATTTGCTACTGTAACTAAATCGCTAGCCACTTATAATAGTTATGCTCAGCAGGTATATGGTTTATTGACAATTACTGACGATGTGGAAGAAGAAATGTCAGCAGATATTGAGTACTTTAAGGACGTTAATACAGCCTTAGCCAGACTATCTTCCACACAAGAAACACACCCTGTTAAAGATACCGGTACACCAAAGGCGACTGGCTTTAACCTGCCGAAGCTTACTTTGCCTACCTTTTCCGGGGATTCGGCTACCTGGACTGGATTTTGGGATATCTTTGAGTGTTCCGTCCATCAGAATAAAACACTCACATCCATCCAAAGGTTCACATATCTCCGTGGCCAATTGAAAGGGGAGGCATTGAAGTTGATCGATGGGTACAAGCTAGAAGCTACAAGCTACGAGTCTGCAGTGGAGTTGCTGAAGAGAACTTACGGGAGAGAGGAAGTCATCAAGACTGCATTAATTACTAAATACTTCACTCTATATCCTCCGTCCTATGATGTGACGGACCTAAAGGAGTACTATGCCTCCTTTGAGAGCCTCCTCCGATCTATGGAGACAATGGCCATCACCAAGGAGGAAATATTTAGTGTAAATATCTTGAACAAGATACCCTCTCCCCTAAAGGAAATCGTAAGACGTCAACTAAGCGACTCTCCACTAAACTTGGAAGCGTTGGTGCAGGTGTACCAGACTCTTCAATATGGAGAGTACTGGACACTACCAACAAGTGGAGATGTCGCCATCCATTGCAGCTTTCCCGGTACAGACTTCTCCTAAACAGAAAAGGCCAATATCATTAGGTTGCAAGTTGTGAAGTGTCCACGGTCATCTGTGGTACCAGTGTCCTAAGTATCCTAAGGCTACACAGAAGATTGGCAAGGCTAAATCACTTAAGTTATGTACCAGCTGTCTGGCAAGAGACCACTTCAACAGTACTTGCACCAATTCCTACATCAAACCTTGTAAGTATTGCAAGGGGAAACATTGGTTTTCCCTTTGCACCCAGTCTGATCGGCACAACGGCAAAGAAAAGGGGAGAACCCCCAAAGAGTCACATGAGAAAGGTAAGAGCGAGGGTGATAAAGTATCTGCCATGTCCATTGCTTCTCGAGAATGTCAATTGCTTCCTACTATGATGCTGCCAGTAGTGGGGAGTAATAATAATACTATAATGACGCGCACCTTACTTGACCAGTGCTCACAGAGGTAATTCATTCTGCGGTCATCATTACCCCAGCTCAAGTGTACCAGCAAGGGTCAAGAGAATTTGCGTCTCCATGGTTTCACTGGTGAAGTAGATTCCAGTGACTATGATATTGTGGAGATTTCCTATGTTTATAGAAGAAAGGTATGTCCCATCAAGGCTGTTGTGGTCGACACACTACCCAGTTTCTATATAGCATCAGAGATTCAACCCATTTGAAATATCTCAGAAGCAAGGGATATAAACTGGGTGATGATCAACTCTCTGCTAACAATGGTATTATGCTACTGGTCGGAGCTGATTATTACTACGACCTGGTTCACCCTGGATATCGGCGGGTAGATAAGCTAATAACGCTCCCCACGATCCAAGGGTATGCCATTTCTGGATACTATGCCACTTCCTCTCAAGACACACAGGTGGAGGTGCTTACGGTCCTCAAGGTAGCAGTAAGCCTCATAGATAAATATATTAGGCCAAATGTGCCTGATAATACATGTACTGATATAGATAATATATGGGACTTGGACAATATTGGAATTGACCCACATAAACTTGATCGGGAGTCCAAGCTAGCGTTAAGCTCGTATGAAGAGACTGTAACGTATGACTCTGGCAGGGGTCAGTATGTAGTAAGGCTCCCTTGGAATGATAACAAGAATAAATTACCTACTAATTTACATCTAGCACTTGGTAGGTTACGTGGCCTTCAGAAGCAGTTTGTCAAGGATCCAAATTATTGCGAGACTTATGCGGCAGTTTTAAACGAGCAGGTACAACTTGGATTTAGGAGAGAGTAGATCTCAGTGAGTATGGGGATAACATCCATGACCTTGCTCACTATGGGATTAAAAAGGACAGTTCCACCACTCCTGTTCGTATTGTGTATGACTGCTCTGCTAAATCCAGTGATCGCTCCTATAGCCATAATGATTGTCTGTACACGGGTCCGTCCCTGGTCTCTGATCTCGCGCAAATTATGTTGCGCTTCAGATGTCATAAGTTTGCATGGGTCGCCAATATTGAGAAGGCCTCCTGATGCTTCAACTCCATCGTGAAGACAGGGACTCGACAAGATTTTTATGGCCACGGGACCGAATGGATCTAGATTCAGAGTATCTGGTCTACAGGTTCAGAGTTGTCTTATTCGGGGCGACCTGTTCCCAGTTCCTTCTCAACGCTACTATCTTGCGTCATCTTGAGGAGGCTGGACTAGATCCTGACTTCCAGAATGAGATCAAGCAGGAGATCTATGTGGACAATCTTCAAGGCACTGGAGACAATGAAGATTTATTGCTCAAGAGATGCTGGGAGATCCGCGATATATTTGCCAAGGCTCATTTATACTTAAGAGAATGGGCCACTAATAGTGATCTTTTGAAAGGTCAATTTGCTTCTGACGGTGTAGCTCCTGAGAATAGTGAGGTGAAGTTTTTAGGTCACAAATGGGACACTACCACAGATTGAATATCCTTCTGTCACACCCCATGCGGCACTGAGCTTATGACCAAGCGAAACTGCTTAAGCTTGTCAGCGAGGTTGTTTGATCCCCTAGATTTTTTGCTGCCCGTAACTATACGTGCTCGTATGTTTTTACAGCAACTGTGGCGGCTAAAACTAGATTGGGACACGCCCCTCCCGACTGAGTTACAAGATACTTGGCGGTTGATTCGGCCGGACCTTTCCACATGTTGCAAGGTCCAACTTAATCGTCAGGTTATTAATGGTCAACAGGTGGATCTCCATGCCTTTTCTGATGCTAGTAATAGTGCGTACGGTACTGCCATATACATATGCAATGGTAGTGAGGCGACACTGGCTGTAGCGAAGGCCAAGGTAGCCCCTATAAAGAAGATTACAGTTCCTAAATTAGAACTCACTGCATTGCTTCTGTCTGCTCGTCTAATAAAGTTTACGCTGGATGCTTATGCAGACATACTACAGATTAATAATGTCTATGTCTGGAGCGACAGTCAAATAGCGCTTTCATGGGTACACAGCCAGAAAGTGTTACCTGTTTCTGTTTCTAATCACACTGATGAGATACATAACTTAGTTCCTACAGCTAAATTTTGCTATGTGAGCACCAGGGATAACCCCAATGACATGATTTCCCGGGGGATCTCGGCGCAACAGTTTATGTCGTCCTCTATTTGGTGGCATGGACCTCCATGGCTTATATCTCCAACTGAATGGCCTCAGGATTTCAGGGAATGCATATCTGATCCTTCAAATCGGCCCCAAGATGATGTGTTAAGTAGTTCGAATGTGAGTACTACACATCAGGATAACAAGTTGGTAGAGTGGGAACGTTACGGCAGCTATGATCAAGTAATACAGGTATTTGCATGGATATACCGTTTCATTAACCCTTAAAAAGCGGCTCACCACATAAGTCGAGTTAAATAAAGCTGGACTATGTGGCGGCGCTCGACATAACTCGAGTGGCAATTTCAGCACGTAATGTTGCTGAGAGAGAGAGACAAGTGGTGGCAGGAGAGTAGCGAGCGTATGACTGCTCCAGACCACCGCGGCGAACCTACTGACACGAATCTCACCTCCCTCCTACCTCTCTCACTCGCTATATACGGAATTGTATCGGGAAAGTGGCTAATTACCTGCTTTTTGCACTTGCGTTGCACGGTTATTGCAAGAAAACTAGCCATCATAAAAGGATCGTTATGGTGTCATTCGAAAGCTCTGTTTATGCCCTTTCAGGGATAGATACTTGTTTTACGTTCTGGGTCTTATTTAGGCATGAAAATGATCACGTAAACAGCCCTATTTTGGCTAAAAACACCCCGCTGGGCGGTACATATAAATAAACCGCATAGGCCGCTCGTAAAGGGTTAACAACATGAGAAGTCGGGCTCACGGGTCTTTCCTTAGCGAAGATTCGAAGCATATCAGACTCCATGAATTGAGATCAGCAGAAGCGAAACTAATATGTTTAGTACAAAAGGAATCTTATCCTACTGAACATCAAATCCTGAGCAAGGAGTCAAAGGCCAAACCCTCACACTTAATGAGGCAGCTAGGATTAGATATGGAAGGAGGCATAATTAAGTGTAGAGGCAGGATACAAAAGGCGGACATTATTGATTCTGCGAAATATCCAGTCCTCCTTAGCTCCTCTCATTTGATTACCAAACTGTTGATTCGCCAATGCCATCGGACCTGCCTACAATTTGGCGTAAATTATGTTCTGGCGTATATGCGACAACGTTGGTGGATCCCTAAGATGCGACAAGCAATTAAAGGGATCCACAATAGCTGTACTATCTGTAAAAGATTACAGGGTAAGCCTTACTCCCCAGTTGATCTACCTCCCTTGCCTGAGTTCAGGGTACAAAGGACTGAACCATTTCGGGTAACCGGGGTAGACTACACCGGAGCGATTCAAGTTAGAGAATCGCTCGGTAATATCATAAAGGTATATGCCGTTCTATTCACATGTGCGGTAACCGCGAGTGATTCATATTGAATTGATTGACGACCTATCCAGTGAGGGGTTTTTGCATACTCTAAGACGCTTTGCAGGCCGCAATGGTTTCCCTCAAATTATTATGAGCGATAATGCGACTTGTTTTGTCGGGGCCTCTAAATATCTCCAGAGTTTAATGGATGACCCGCAGGTTGTGGCTACCCTCACTGGAAAGGGTTGTCAGTGGAAATTTATACCAGCACGTGCACCATGGTTCGGGGCGATTTGGGAGAGAACAATCGGTATCGTCAAATCTGTCATGAAGAAGGTATTAGGAAGGGCACTGGTGACCAGACGGGAGTTGCGAACCATCTTAATAGAAATTGAGATGTCAGTCAACGACAGGCCCTTGACCTATACCTCGGCAGATGTTGATGACCTCTTACCCATTTCGCCTTCTATGCTAACACGTGGACGAACCCTTAATACCTTTCCTAGATCGTCCGTAAATGACGAAGATCTGCATGACCCTACGTACGCCACACGTCGTCGCTTCCAGTATGTAAACAAGGTATCCGACGATCTATGGAAACGGTGGACCCAAGAATATTTGCTGTCTCTTCGCGAGCGTGACTCTAATAAGATCAAAGGGACAAATCAACGATGGCCTCGTATCGGGGATATCGTCCTGATTCATGATGAGCGTCCTAGGTTATTTTGGAAGCTTGGGAGGATTATCGATTTGTTCCAGGGCATTGATGGTCTTATAAGGGTTGCTAGAATACGAACTTCGACTGGGGTTACTACTCGCCCAGTCGTAAGGTTATATCCCTTGGAGCAGGATGTAGAACTGCCAGATGATCCTGGCGTCTCTACTGATACCCCTCCGCGGGAGAGTGCTGGTGACAGTGCTCCTCAAGGTGGGGCAGCTGATGATGAGAAGGATGATCCTCCTCAGGCTTCAGGTGGCGCTCGTCCCAAAAAGGAGGGCTATTATGAGTTCCGTGGATCTTTGGAGATCAAAGATCAAACAAGGTGATCTTTGACTTCGATGTCCTTTTTTTTGTTCTCTGTATATAGCTCCTGTATATCATTTTTGGTGGCGGGTAATATGTCGGGAATAGGGTAATGATCCCGACAGTTTTAGGTCCAATAGGACATTTGAATTTGGCGGTATCGTATCGCATTTACGATTTCGGATGGTTCTTTGTGTATTGTAGTTTATTCTTAAGTATAGGTTAAATATTAACTGTAAGTATAAATATCTACATCAGCTCTAGATGTATCATGACACCAAGTATATGAGCCGGCAGCCATATGTAATTTCGCGAAGCGATCGGACGCCGGCCCTTTAGTCTCTCAATCAACACCATACAACCAACATCTTCCCCCCGGCTCTGACTCAACCCACAGTTCACCATGTGCTACAAATATTAATCTATAACAACAGTCCTACATCACCAGTCCTCTAAGCTAAGTTCATTGTATCGATATTGTATTATGTGAACATTCCTACATGTCATGCAATTGAATTAGCCGTGTGTGGGGGACTGGATTACACCCATCGAATACCTCGTTGGTAATTATATTATAACTATTTGTTGGGATATTTCATGTACCAGTGATATGCAATTTAACCTCTTTATCTAAATTCCCGACACAGGCAACAATCAAACGCCTGTAGGTTCACGAATTCAACCTCCTTCCTTCTGTTCCACATTCCCATTGCAGTTTCCCATCAAATTCAGCAATTAAACCTACCACTAATTTGTCTTCTCCGATTAAATTGTTTTTTTCCCAATCTATGCCTCCACCCACCATTATCAGTCCCGCTATCACTCAGGAGAACACTGACATTCCCCCTCAGCATCAAGAATGGGTTCGCATCAGACCTATGCCTCAACCTACCATGATTTTGACCCCCTCTGGTATTCCTAATGGGCCAGATCGGTGTAGAATTCAGCCTGCTGTTTTGTCCTCCCAATAGTAATTCCATTTTGATCGCTAAAATTTCGGATGAAAAGTTAAAATTACCTAAAGGTCTCATTATAGGAGACCTCGAAACTTTCGATGACATCGCCCCCATTCCCGAAGAAGAACCTCATTCCCCTGTTCTACCCAGCATTCCTGAATCTCTGACTGATCTCCAACACCAACAAATGAAGAAAGTCCTCCTCGAATTCCGTGATGTATTTACTCAAACGTCCACCGTGATCGGGAAAACGACTATGGAGGAACATTCTATCCACACCACAGGACCCCCCCTTCGTCAGCCCTCTCGCAGAAAAAACCCTGTACAACGACAAGAGGAAGAACAACAAGTAAAAGAAATGTTAGATGCCGGGATCGCCACCCCCTCCGTCAGCCCATGGTCCTCACCAGTCTTCCTAGTCAACAAAAAAGACGGCTCGACTAGGTTTTGTGTGGACTATCGACGCCTGAATGACGCCACAATTAAAGATGCAACGCCTTTACCTCGGATCGATGACTCCCTGGACTCTCTGCACGGCTCCAAACGGTTTATATACCACCCTCGACCTACAAGACGGATATTGGCAAGTCCATATTGTATGGTTGTCATGTGAAGCTACACCAACCTTGATGATCCTTTCTTGTACAAGGATGTGGAATAAAAGTCCAGAGATACGTTTATAGGTTCTATATTAGCCAGAGATACAGAGAGCTTGGGTGGCACTGCTATGCTGAGTGCCGACCAGATGTTACTGATGAAAACATGTGCAGCGGTGCCGGATATATTTGGCGCAACGCTGCCGATACTACAGAGTACGGTATATTATCATGGGATATTAAACAATGATAGTATTGCCCTGAAAGTACATGTGTGTATGTTGCAATATGATTAAGGCATGTGTACACTCTGTATATATATTGTGTGTACACTTAACCTATATCAACACGTATCACCGCCGAACCTCAGCAGAAAACAGCTTTCTCAACCAGTGGAGGACACCTCTATGAGTTTAACGTGTTGCCCTTTGGATTGTGCAATGGCTTGGCTACCTTCTCCCGGTTAATGGAATCTGTGTTAAAAGGACTCACTTGGGAGACTTGTCTGGCATATTTAGACAATGTGATTGTATATTCTAGTACCTGGGCTGAACATATAAGAAGACTTCGTCAGGTATTACAGCGCATCAGGGACGCCGGACTAAAACTCAAGCCTTCCAAATGCGAGATTGCCAGGAATACAGTAGGATTCCTCGGTCATGTCATCTCGGCTCAAGGTATCTCACCTGATCCTAAGAAACTGTCAGCCATCGGTAGCCAACAAATACCTACCACCGTCAAAGGCATGCGATCTTTCCTCGGATTAGCCACGTATTATCGCCGTTTTGTTCCAAATTTTGCTGAGATTGCCCGTCTTCTTCATCAACTCACCCATAAAGACACAGAGTTTATATGGACATCTGAAAGAAATCTAGCTTTCGAGACATTGAAGGAGAAACTAGTACAAGCTCCCACAGTAGCATTTCCTGATTATCAACAACCTTTTCGCCTAAATACGGATGTTTCTTTATACGCCATTGGTGCTGTACTAGCTCAAGTACAAGAAGGAAAAGATTATGTCATCGCCTACGCCAGTTCGACCTTGAACACCGCCCAGCAAAATTACACCGCCACCAAGAGAGAATGTTTAGGCATTATCTGGGCCCTTAATAATTTCGGATCTTTTGTATTAGGGGCTAAATTAGATATTATCACCGACCACGAATCCTTGCAATGGCTCAGAAGATGTTAAACCAACTCTGCGTTGTTAGTTCGCTGGAGAGAAACGCTGGAAGAGTATGACTTTGTGATCCATTATCGGCCCGGAAAACTTCATACAAACGCCGACGCTCTCTCCTGCTTACCTGTGCCAGACCACCCCCCAACCAACCTCGCCGCCCTACAGCAAACCAAGTTTGCCCCACCATTACCCACTGATGTCACAACACCCTCTGAGCCAACCCTGTTACAATTGTTGGACAAGAAAATCAAACCAAAGTAGATTCCCCGGCACATCTTCCAACACCTTTGTCGATGGGGAGACCAATTAACCACTGAATCAGGACATATTGTTTTGGAACCAGGCCTTGCCCAAGAATACATGATCTCCATTCATGAAGGCAATGGTATACACTTGGGACAGAAGAAAATGCTCCACGTGTTCCAAAATCAATACTGGACAGTCAATCCATCATGTATTGCGAAACGAGTAACCGAAGCATGCAAATCCTGTGCATTAGGGAAAGATCGATGCAAGACAGCAGCTCCTGCCGGTACGATCTCTGTTCATAAATCTTGGCAGGTACTTTCCCTAGACGTCATGGGACCTTTTTCACCCAGTCATGGAAAGCGATTCATCGTTACTTTCGTGGACGTCTATTCCAAGTTTCTCGTCGCCTGTCCAACCAAAGATCACTCTGCTGTTATCGTAGCTGAATTACTTGCCACAGAGAATTTTCCTGTTTTCGGGCTACCCCTAGCGGTACTTTCGGACAACGCCCCCGAATTTACAGGACAGGTCTGGGAAGCGTTCACCGCACAATGCGGGATCAAAGTTAAACATTCCTCACCATATTGGCCACAAGGGAATGCGATCTGTGAACATAGTCATCGATCAATAAATAATCAGCTGCGACCAGAATGATTGAGTTGCAGACATCTGACTGGCCAGGACAAATAAAAATGATTCAGTGGGGGTTAAATTCTTGCCCCAGAGAGGACGGGATATCCCCTCATGAACGCGTGTATGGCGTCGCCACATTATTGTTACCTTTCCGCCACCTTGCTACCCCTTCCACCACCCCACTTACTGTAGATCCCCTCCAACAATTAAAGAACACTGCATACCACCCAAACGTGCCAAGACGTTAAACAAAATTCCACCAACATTCAGAATCCGTTTGCCATTGGCGATACAGTCATGGTCGCTAAACTACCAGTAGTGAATAAATTTGGGCCAAGATACGTAGGGCCATATCCGGTTGGAAAAATTCTTAACCCATACCAAGTAATCATCAACTATCACAGGGAGTTTAGAACTTATCGTAATATATTTGTTAGACGATATACTCCCCTCAGCAATCAAGATACGCCACTGAAGCCTAAGATTGAAGAATCACCTCCAACCTGCAAGCCATCAACTATAAATCCTCCTCGCCCCTATGGCAGTGCAACTTCTCCAAACCCTCCCGTAATACCCCTTCCCATCTCACAAAAGACCACCACCAAAACCTCGCAGCAACATTTTCAACACACTCCTAGAACTCCACTACCAGCACCTACTTTGCCAAATATAACCCCAGCTTCACAATTATCTGACTCCACCAACTCTGTGTGCGAAAAACGGAATTTGAAGGTAAATGCGGGGAAGAGCAAGGTTATGGTCTTCGAAAGGGGTGAAGTCACAGAGTGTGAGGTGAAGCTGAACGGTCAGGCTATGGAGATCGTCAACTCTTTTAAGTATCTGGGCAGTGTGTTGAGTAAAGATGGGACTATGGATGAAGAAGTTCGGGAGAGGGTACAACAGGGGAAGAGGGTTGTAGGAATGCTAAAAGCAGTAACAAGAAATAGGGTGGTCAGTATGGAAGTGAAGAAGTCCTTGCATGACGTGTGGTAATTCCAACACTGACTTACGGAAGCGAAGCATGGACGTTGGTTGAGAGACTCAGACCAAGAGTGAGAGCAGTGGAAATGAATTACTTAAGGAGTGCGTGCAGAGTTACATGGAGGGATAGACAGACTAATGAGGAAGTAAGAAGGAGGTGTGGTGTGGAGGTAGATGTGCTGGAAAGTGTGAAATGGAACAACTTGAGATGGTTCGGCCATATGGAACGTATGGAAAGCGAGAGAATGACTAAGAGGGTGTACGAGAGCGAGGTGGAGGGACAGAGAGGGAGAGGTAGACCGAATGAGAGGTGGAAGGATGGAGTGAGAAAGTACATGAACGAAGGCGGTGCTGGTTGGGGGGAGGGGCGTCGACTGACTGGGAACAGAGGTGCATGGGGGCGGTTCGTTCGTGGCCACCCCTTCGGGGATCACAGCGTCAGGCAATAGATAGATAGATAGACCAACTCCGTGCCACTTACAAACCGTGAGCCCCAGCCCACTACCCCCCACTACAAATTGCTCCCACGTTTCAAAATGAGACCCTCTGGAGCATCAAGATATCCTTCATTTTCCTATGCTAAATTCACCAAATCACGTCATTCCAAATCCACCTTCAAAAAATCTCTTCCTCGCCCTGTCTCTCCTCATTTGAATTTGCCAAGTTCGTCTCCACCCAAGAAAAAGTCACGTCCTTCCATATCCCCATCCACCTCACCACCCAAGTCCACATCACCTTCACCCTCACCCCGCTCGACATCATCTTCCTCCACATCCTCTAATGATAACCGCCTCCCTCAACCTCTAAAGCTACCACGTTTAAAAAACCCAGCTAACAAACCTGTATCCTACCCTAACCTTCAAACCTCACATTCTCAACCTAAATCTCCATCCTCTACCTCTCCACATTCCACTTCAACCGTTATCAAATCACCTCCACTTCCTCGCACTCACCTTTCACCTCATCACTCTCAGCCTCCTTCGGTATTACCTACAACATCACCTACTCTATCTTCACCCCAACCTTCTACTTCATCCAATAAATCCCTGTTCACTCTTCTTCACCTCGCCTCGCCCATCCAATTCTATCTCCTTTTCCATCGACATTATCACCTAAAATCAACCAGCCTCACAAACCAACTTTAACTTCGCCAATAACTAAATCTATACCTTTTTCTTCTCCTCCATGCACTCCCAACCCCAAACCTTCCTCTCAGGCACCATCTCCTACCACCAGCCCTGAACCGCCTCCCTGTGGCAATTTTCGCACTATATCAGGTCGGTTGGTAAAACCGCCAGACCGATTCACTCATACATTGTCAGCTATTCGTACTCCTTCAATTTTGCCATCCCGTCATCCAAAAATTAAAACAAAAATCCCCCAACATCAGTTCGATATCTTACGAATAGCAAAGATAACAGACACAAATGCCAGTCCAGCTGCTCATTTTTCACCCACAATTGTCCCGACCTTAATCCCTTGTACATTTACGTCCGCACGAGGTCATGACTATCCAGCTGTCAAAACTTTAGATATCACTTGCTCCACCACCAGGAGCACAACTCTAGCTCTTCTCCTGACCACTACCAACATGACGTCCGGCAATCCATTTATCAAGCGTGTTAAATGGTCTATTGACAAAATAAATTTTGTCCGCATCCGCTATTTTCATGAAGATTTTACTGCATCTCTACAGCCGGACAACGATCCAGAAATTGCCTTCCTCATTGACCCCTCCAGGGCGCCTGACCTACGCTCGCTCGAATGGTGGGTCTATTTGCACGCTCTACCATTACTAGAGACCCAGGGCAACTTATTAACCTTTACCCCTGAGGCACGAGGACGTGCCTTTCATAAGGGAGAGGGAAGTAAATTACCCCGGAAAAGGAAAGACCATCAGACAGGAGAGCCCGAAAGAGTGGAAGAAGAAGGAAAACCAACCAAGAGAAAGGAGCAAGAAGAACCGAAGAAAGGAAGGACAAAGATAGAGAAACCAGCATCCATCACAACACCACAAGGATCTACAGCAGAAGCGAAACTCAGGAACAGAAGAATCGCTATGCTGAAGAAGGACACGCAGAAGGAAGAATGCCCACCCACACCGGGCAAGACGATTCGCCCCACGGCGTCCCCTAAAAAGAAAATAGTTTTTCGCCAACCCTTTTGAGGGAACCCAAGACAATGTATAGGTTTTCCTTTCCTGTCTTCTATAATGTTATGTAATCATGTATAATAAGTAATAAGATGTGTCATGTATAATAAGTAATAAGATGTGTCATTAATAATTATGAAGAATATAACCAACAAGTAATATGAATATGCCATGATGATTTGTTAAACCTAACTATGCAATATTAATAGGAAATAGTACATCAATAGATCTTTGGGACATCGTTTCCTACACACATACATATGTCTTCGTTTATCCTCTGATTATATCTTCTAATTATACATGCCACATTATCTTCTTTCTCCTATAAGTTTGTATGTATAGTAGAGAGTACCAAAGTCACCGCAACACCGAGTGGCGCTGGTGTTCTTCAAACACGCGCCGGAACCCAGCTGGCTCGCACGCTAGCTCGCCAGGAGTACCAACACATTCCGGGAGGGACACCTACTTAGAATCTATATTAATAGATAACATACCATGCAATATTTTACAAATCATTTTCAACGTACATCATACTACCGATGATACATAAGTAGATTCTCATTTCAGACCCCCATGGATGAGTATGATATATAAAATACGTCAATGTGCATCCTGTACTTCCTCACTTTGTTTTTGCACACTACCCTAAGCCTCCCGCTCAAGTTAAGAATTAAGGAACTCTCTTCCTTGAGCAAAGTTATTATTTTCCAAGGTTCTATTGACCTTACTTATATATTTTATAATTATTTTCTTGACCATTGATGAAGTACCTTTCTGAGTAATATGTCTCTTGATATGAGTACCACCGTGTGACCTAGTAAATTGATTTATAAAGAGAATATCTTGACCACCAGAACAAGAAGGTTCTATAGACCCCTCCAGGGATACATCCTCATGCCCTTACCATCCTACACGTTAGGAAGGATCCCTAGCAGTAATTCTTAATACCAGGTCAAGATAATTTAGGAGAGTTAAGCAATTTTAAGGCTTCTAGAGTACTGGCATCCCACCTCTAGAAGTCTTAGAATTAAACCTCCTTAAACGGCATCCCGAAAGTCCAATATACTGTCTGTGAGATAAAAAATTCTATTATAGGATCTTTGTTGGTTGCGGCATCCCATCAGCTAACATAGACTCTTGATAGGCGGTGTCTACTAAATTATAGTAGTGTAAGTGACCGGCATCCAGGAGCTTCACTTCTATCCTTTCAGTTACCGAAACTGTGGCCTGTTACAGGAACTTTGTTACTACTGGCATCCCAGTGATTAACATAGCTTCTGTTACTGGTATAAAGCTTTCCTTAGCTAAGGAAGAAGGGTCCCGGCATCCCGCCCCTTTCTTTCTAGTTAAAGAAGTCCACATGCACCCTCTCTAAAAGAAGTTGAGGAGAACGGCATCCCATCCTCAATATTCTCTAGACTGTCTAGAGTGAAAAGTGCTAAGTCCTACTCTAGGAACTTCGTTACTACTGGCTTCCCAGTATCTAACATTGTCCCTTTTGTTAGGTCCCACTTCCCCTAGTATAAGTGGAGAGACTCCGGCATCCCGACCTCTCTACCATTACTCTTGGAAGTGAACCCTGTGACAGTGTCCTTTCAGAGGAACTTTGTTACTACTGGCATCCCAGTATCTAACATTGTCCTTTCTGCTAGGTTTCACTTTCCCTAGTACAAGTAGAGAGACTCCGGCATCCCGATCTCTCTACTATTACTCTTGGAAGTGAACACTGCGCAAAATGTCCTTTCAGAGGAACTTTGTTACTACTGGCATCCCAGTAACTAACATTGTCCCCTCTGCTAGGTTCCACTTTCCCTAGTAAGAGTTGAGAGACTCTGGCATCCCGACCTCTCTACTTATTACTATTGAAAGTAAACACTACCACTTTTCACAGGTAGTCTCGAAACATCTGAGACCGCTGTGAAAGAAGGGCTGGGCGAGATACCCTCAAGGGGACTCTGCATATACAAGTCCTAGGTGCACTGAGTCTGTGGCATCCCATTAGACTGTGTAACTGAAAGGTTTAAACACCGCCCCGGGTCCCCCGAACCTCTTAAGTTAAAAAGGTCAGAGACAGTCAGGAAGAGTAGTTATAAAGTTTTCCTGCTTTAGTCCGATATATTACCATATACGTTCTCACTGAGGTACGATATTTAAGACCCTAGTTCAAGAGTACCTTAACGGGACTTCATCAACGTTTGATATAAAGGTCAGATAGTCGAGTATTCCAAATAACCTTAAGAATACACGCGTTATTCCGGTATTGTGCCCAACAGTAATTGCCAGATGATTACAATAAGTTACGGAGCCATACTTAAGACCCCAAACCCATCAACCCACCTGTAACTATCTACACACAGCCGGCCAACCTGGACGGCCAACGGAGGAGCAGACGACTACAGACAGCAAATACCCTAAGCATCGTCTGAAAGAAGATATAGAAAAGACGTCTAAATCGATGACCAGAAACGAGAGAAAGTATCCAAGTTAACCTACAAAGTGAGCAAAAAATAAAACAGAGTCCACAAGTAGCTCTGCCAAAAATCCAAGTTCGAGAGTAAAATAAACAGTCCTATAAAGTGTTAAAAACATCAAAAAAACATTACAGTGTTAATACTAGGAATTTATAGCAACGAATACCAGTTACCAATGTTTCACATTCTATTGAAGTATTCCCAACCAGTAAAAGTGATTTTCAGAATTAACATCAAATTAAGCCGATTTTGATGCTAAGCGACTCTGTAATTATTTCGACCAAGTGAAAATATTTTAGAGTCCACAAGCGACTCTGCCATTATTCTAACACGAAGAAGATATTTCAAAGTCCATTCTCAGTTGACTTTGAACTTGCTCTCATACCAGTGCGCACGGTATATAACTCAAGATACATATAGTGAAATAACTAACTCTCTTTCATAACCGCCATCGCAAGTCTATCTCATTACAAGTACAGTGAAATATTATAGCTGATTATATTACTTGTATCAATCCTCGATAGGACTAGTGTACCTGATTCCGGACAAAAGTAATACAGTTAAGCTGTGCTAAAATACCTGCACTCTATCCAGATCCGCGACAGTGCTTGAAGATAGAACATGTTATAAGTGCTATTCATTGGTTGTGTTTCTAAACTCACACTCATACTCCATTTGTGTATTTAGATATTAAGGGAATAAAGCTGTATTCTAAACTATATTTTGGTGATATATATATCCTCTGTTATCATCTTTATATGTAATTGTATGAACTCTGAAGTCCCAGTCTAGTAGAACTCACCTGTATTAATCGTTAATCCTGTATAAAATCAGGGCATAACACTCAGTATTCTAGGAATCTCTTTCTCTCCTGATCTCACTTGGAAAGACCATATTACCACCCAGTTTAAAACAGCTTCCCAGAAGCTGGGTGTGCTCAACCGTTTCCGGGGATTTTTTACCCCTGCAAAGCTTCTTGCTCTGTACAAGGGCACAGTGCATCCATGTATCGAGTATTGTTCGCATGTGTGGGGAGGATCCTCTCACACTGCACTCCTATATAAAGTGGAAAGGAAAGCCTTTCGTATCATTAACTCCCGTCCACTCACCGACTCTATGCAATCTCTCTCTCTTCGCCGCAATGTCGCATCTCTCTCGCAATACTACCGCTACTAAAATAATCATTGTTCCTCAGAGCTCTCCCAGTGTATACCACCTCCTCTACGTAGAGTACGTAGCACTCGTCTTGCAGCACAATCCCATCCCTATTCTGTGCAACTCTCCAATCCAAGAGTGAATCGATATTCTCTGACCTTCTTCTATTCAACAGCTGAGCTCTGGAACTTTCTCCCTGAATCAGTCTTCCCCTTATCCTATGACTTAAATTGGTTCAAACTCCAAGTGTCCAGGCATTTTGGCTCGAACGTTCCTTGATTTTGGCCCTGTCACTCTTTCAACTTGGGGAGGCCCTCCTTACGGGCAGTTCTGCCTTTTGTCTTCCTCATCCACATAGAAAAAAACAAAAAATATACCACCTCCTCTATGTAGGGCATTTGGTACCAGTCTTGCAACACAATCTCACCCCTACTCTGTGCAACTCTCCAACCCAAGAGTGAAACTTTACTCTCATTCTTTCTTCTATTCAACAGCTGAGCTCTGAAACATTTTCCCAGAATCAGTCTTTCCTCCTTCCTATGACTTAAAATGCTTCAAACTCCGTGTGTCCAGGCATTTTGGCTCGAACATCCCTTGATTTTGGCCCTGTCACTCTTTCAACTCTGGGGGAGGCACTCGCTACAGGCAGTTCTGCCTCTTGTCTCCCTCACTCACATAGACGACAAAAAATAATATTCGCCACCTGGGGGTACGAATGTGGGGGGGAAATTTATAGCATAACATTTACGTACACAACTCTCCATTGACTTGTGGTGCGGTACTTAAGTGTTACGTTAGGACGCTGAAGGGGTGAACTATTATCGTATACCATGCCAATATAGTCTACAGAGTTATCTGTGCTATTGTACTATATTTAAGTTGTCCACCGAACCAAGAGAGAACAGTAATTTAGTTTGGAAGGAATATTGCTACAATTTACTTGCCAAGAATAGTCACACCTTTCTTTACCCCACGCCAGTTACATCACTATTATTGGTTGATAATCCTGTAATAGCTACCTAGCCTCCCTGTAAGTCTATAAATATAATCTTGCCGGATGTGTGGGTCCTTGTCGTAGTTAAATATTATGCCGATTTATTTTGTTTAGACACTGTCATATAATTATATAAGTTAGTGTGATATTTAAGTGATTTTCTTCTACATTCATTATGTTTGCAAGTGCCATAATATAACGTAACAACCTGCTTACCCAGATCAAGTCTTCACTTCTCGCCTGCCTCTCCTGACCTTTCAAGAGTTGCTTATGAATAGAAATGAACACATCTCTGCAATGATCTAAGACATTTAGGGGATATTTGTAGGTGAGTCAATAGTGTGACGATTGGTCAGTTGATTCAAGTAAGTTTCAAGGTCATATGGGGTCATGGTCACATAAAAAGGTCAAGGTTCCTCTAAGTGATGATTTTGAATGATGGAACCTAGATTTGGGATGATTATTGACTTAAAAATGATTCATTATCCGAGTCAGTCAATTTCAAAACATTTTTGCCGACTATGAGATCAAGGTTGTAGGCTATACTCATAGATTAAGGTCATGTCGGAAACAATATTTTTCTTTAATTTCTAGATTCTCAAAAGGAAAGCATTGCAGACACACGTGTTAAATGTGCAATTTTCACTTGTCTAAGTTAGTTGTTTTCAGGTAGATGTACCTCCTTGAAACTTGTTATCATGTCTGTGGTCAAGGTCATAGCCTAGGTCTAGGTTAGGATACATAATTTTAGAAAATCAGACACCCCTTTTCACGTCTTTGTATGTTGACCAGACACTTGAACAGGAGATAAAGAAGGGAAAAGGTGGAATCACTGGTCTCACCCTACACGAAGAGATGCTGGATAGATTCCGCCTTACACAACCTGAGCTTATATAAATGTATTGTAACAGACTTTTAGGACCATTATACCCTAAGCTCTAGCTCTAGTCAGGACAGAAATAACAACCATCACCTCACAGGACAAACACCTGTACATTCTGCAAACAATGCACTAAAGTGGAGAGACTGCAATTAAATGAGATTCACTGTGAAGGGAACTCATATGCACACCAGTCAAGCACATCATATCACCAATGGTTGTTCACGATATGGCAATGGTAAATATTCTACAAAGAGATGAAATGGGCATATAAAGGTCGTTGCACACTGACACGAAAGCCCCTCCAGGCGAGTTCAGCCTGATACGGCCAATCGGCAACATAATCGTGGATATTGGGAATTAGTCGTGGGTGATTCTCACGGTCCAAGCGACGTATCGGGGGTCGATACTAGATTTTGAGCTGTTCAAAAGTTTGTGGGAATCCCCCGGCAACTGTAAAAAAAAATCTGAGTCTGGTCTCCAACACGAACTCGCAGTATCACAATCGTGTGGTCTGTATCAAAGACGTATGGTCCGTATCAAAGCCGTATGGCCTGTATCAACGTCGTCTGGTGCGTAAGCCTGCCGTGCGGTCCGGTACTCAGAAAAAACGACACAGGAAAAAAGGCACAGGAAAAAAGGCACCGGAAAAAAAAGGTCACAAATTACGAACTAGGAAAAAATGGTACATACAACAAAATATTGTATTAGGAAGTAATAGATCAATACAATGTGTTTCGATGCAATATGCATTATTGCATTATGTAATTATATATATCTGGTAGTATACTCACCATAGGTTAGGTTAGGTTAGGTTAGGTTAGGTTAGAACTTAAGAAACCGGAATTTTGCATAAGACCGACCGGCCCACACGAGGCAGATCCCATTCACACCCAACCCATATCATTCATATGACTATCAAGTTTGCACTTGAAATGTTCTACCGTTCCTGAGCTAACCACACACTTCCACAACTCTGTTCCCAAACCAGTGCTTACCTATATATTTTCTAAAGCAAAACTTATGCAATTTGAAGCCATTTGAACGGGTAATCTCGCCGTAATTAAGCCTTAATACCTTATTTATATCTCCCTTGTTGATATACTTTTCATCCACTTAAACACCTATATCATAGGAAGTCAGGGAGGAGTACAGGAGAGCAGTGGACGACTAGGTGGGTTCGACCTGGAAGTTATGGAGGAAGTGGAGGAGATGAGCAAGGTGTTTAAGGATGAGATCTGTGCAGCATGTGAGGAGGTGTGTGGAGTGAGGAGAAGAGGGAGGGGAGTGAAAGGTACAGCATGGTGGACAGAAGAGGTAAGAATAGCTGTGGAAGAAAAGAAGAAAGCATATAGAGAGTGGTTGGGTAGTAGAGGGAATGAAGATTCCGAGAGACAGAAACGAGCGAGGTACGTGGAGAGTAAGAGGGTGGTGAAGAGAGTAGTGAAGGAAAGTAAGAGAAGAGTAGATGAGGAATTTGGAAGGAATCTGAGTGTAAAATGGAGGGAGAGTAAGAAACTGTTCTGGAAAGAAGTCAAGAAAGTTAGGGAAGGTAGCAAGGGAAACAGTAAGGGTGTGAAAGATAAGAATGGGATAATGCTAGCCGAGAAGCAAGAGAGAGTCGAAAGATGGAGGGAGTACTTCAGTGAGTTGCTAAATGAAAGGAATGAAGAGCCAGCAAACATAGCTGGATATGGTATGGGGGGAGAAGAAGAGAAGTAGTGGAGGAGGAGGTGGGGATCAGGAGGTCAGAAGTGTGGGAAGCCATGAAAAGAGTGAAGTTGGGGAAAGCACCAGGAACAGATGGAGTGTGTGGGGAAATGTTGAGGTATGGTGGTGAGATAGTGATAGAATGGGTATGGAAAATGTGCAAACTAGCATGGGAGAAGGGGAGTGCACCCGATGACTGGAAGACTGGCATAATAGTCCCCCTATATAAGGGCAAAGGGGAAAGAGGAGTGTGTGGTAACCACCGAGGAATATGTCTTCTAAGCGTAGTAGGGAAGGTATACAGTAGGGTAGTGATTGAGAGAGTGAGAGTGAGAACGGAGAAATGGATAGGCGACGAGCAGGGAGGTTTTAGGAAGGGAAGAGGATGTGTAGATCAGATTTTTACCCTGAATTGTGTTGTGGAGAAGTATCTGGAGAAGAAACAAAAGGTGTATGTTGCCTTTATGGACTTGGAGAAGGCCTATGACAGAGTGGATAGAGAAGGTTTGTGGAAAGTACTTAGAATATACGGAGTAGAGGGCAAGTTGCTGAAAGCAGTGAAGAGCATGTATGAGGGTGCAAAGGCGGCAGTACGTGTGGAGAGTGAGCAGAGCGAGTTCTTTGACCTGAATGTTGGTTTGAAACAGGGGTGTGTGATGTCCCCGTGGTTGTTTACTGTATATATGGATGGAGTTATGAAAGAAATACTATCAAGAGCAGTGGATGTTGGTGTATCGCTGAAAAGGGAGGGAATTGAGTGGAAGCTACCTATACTGCTGTTTGCGGATGATACAGTTCTGATGAGTGATAATGAATGGGAGTTGCAGGGTCTGGTAAATGAGTTTGGAACAGTGTGCGAAAAACGGAATTTGAAGGTAAATACGGGGAAGAGCAAGGTTATGGTCTTCGAAAGGGGTGAAGTCACAGAGTGTGAGGTGAAGCTGAACGGTCAGGCTATGGAGATCGTCAACTCTTTTAAGTATCTGGGCAGTGTGTTGAGTAAAGATGGGACTATGGATGAAGAGGTGCGGGAGAGGGTACAACAGGGGAAGAGGGTTGTAGGAACGCTAAAAGCAGTAACAAGAAATAGGGTGGTCAGTATGGAAGTGAAGAAGTCCTTGCATGACAGTGTGGTAATCCCGACACTGACTTACGGAAGCGAAGCATGGACGTTGGTTGAGAGACTCAGACCAAGAGTGAGAGCAGTGGAAATGAATTACTTAAGGAGTGCGTGCGGAGTTACATGGAGGGATAGACAGACTAATGAGGAAGTAAGAAGGAGGTGTGGTGTGGAGGTAGATGTGCTGGAAAGTGTGAAAAGGAACAACTTGAGATGGTTCGGCCATATGGAACGTATGACTAAGAGGGTGTACGAGAGCGAGGTGGAGGGACAGAGGGGGAGAGGTAGACCGAATATGAGGTGGAAGGATGGAGTGAGGAACTACATGAACGAAGGCGGTGCTGGTTGGGCTGGGGACAGAGGTGCATGGGGGCGGTTCGTTCGTGGCCACCCCTTCGGGGATCACGGCGTCAGGCAATAGATAGATAGATAGATCATATCTCCTATACATTTTCGTCTTTCTAATGAATGCAAGACAAGGGTTATCAGCCTTTCCTCATATGATAAATGTCTAACAATGTGGATCATTTGCGTCATTCTTCGTTGGACTGCCTCCAGAGAGTCAATATCCATTCTATATTAATTAAATTAAGGACACTAACACTGAACAGCATAGTCCAAGTGAGGTCTCACATTAGGTCAGGTTAGGTTAAATAGAAATAATATAGTGTAATTAAAGAAAAATATAGAAGTACAATAAATATAACAAATATATTAAAATTATATAATTCTTGAATAATAAATCATTTTGGAATAAATCCTGGATAATAAAGTGTGCTAATTAAACATTATGATAGATTTTCATAATATGCCATTTTTTCCTACCCCGAAGTATATGCCATTTTTTCCTGTGCCTTTTTTTCCCAGTGCCCTTATTTCCGGTGCCTCTTTTTCCCTGTGCCTTTTTTTCCTACATTCGCCCGTATCTCTTCCGTGCGGAAAATTGGCAACGGTCGAGTTGGCAACCGCGCGTCTAGCCTCAATCCGGTTGCACATCTCAAGGCGTCGATACGGCGTCGATACAATTCTTCTGAGTTGTATCGCAGTCTTTTAGGTCATATCTTTTCTGTGGACTAGTCGTGTACCCTTCGCACGACTTTTCCTATCTTCTTTGTAGCATTCGTTTCTCCACTGTATCGGCCTCGCTAGAGTATTATCAAGTCGTACGGAAGAGATACGGTAGAGATAAGATAAAGATATGACTCTTAACGATGCCAGCCATTTTCGCCGCGATCTCTAGTAAATTCGGCAAGACACAGGATTTGTATGTGTATTGGGTGTTCGTGCCAGTCTTGCAGGGGCTGTCGTGTCAGTGTGCAACGACCTTAACAGCATACAAGACGTTCATTGAGGAAAGGCTGCTGTTTAGTTCCACATCTTCCATCTGGGATCCAGGGAAGAAATTGAAATTGAAGACTCAATCCACGTGGATGGCAAAACAGACAGTTCGTGTGGGAGATAAGGTCATCAAGCTGAGAGAGGAACGACACAATTCTTTTTTATCCCGCAGTCTCGGCCAGAGCTAGTTATAATGTTGCCAGCCATCATCGGGGACTATACAATGTCCGTTGTCACAGATCTCTATTTGATAGAGATGGAACACTACTCGTACCAACAGATAAAGCCAGCATCATGCATGTGGTAGAAAATCTGAATATTAGAGAGGAATTCAAGGAACAACTTATGCATTATTCTACAGATATTTTCACAGCAATTGTTCCGAGGAATTTGCTTCAATTGTGCCGCCTCTCCACATCTTTCCCCGTAGAACTAGGGCAGCTGAGAGCGCCCATGAATTTACACTTTCTCCTCCACAATGCAGAACTTCTGCTTATCAGAATTCATTTATCCCCAGAGCTACTACTCTTTGGAATTCACATCCCTCGAATTGCTTTCCACAAACTTACAATCTACAAAAGTTTAAATCCAGTTGTTACAAACATTTTATGAATGGAGGATGCCTTTAGGCACATGGACATTTTTGTTTTATCTGTGTTTTCCTTCCTCCGTTCATTGTCTCTTAAAAACAAAAAACAAAAACAAACAAAAACTATAGAATAAACCCACTGAAGGAATGGATGTTGATAAACTTTAAGTTTCAGAATCAAACAAAGCAGTGTTTGGTCAGTCTAGGATGATAAGAGATAAAGTGAAGAATGTGTATGCCAAGGCTATTTTGCAAAGTATGAAAAAGAGATCTGCTATGACCAAAGTATATGATCTTAAGATAGGTTTTGTAAAGCGGACTGTTGGTCTTATGAAGGATTATCAACAATAGGAGGTGTCATAGCTGACCGTTACTTGGAGGTAACTTTGAAAAACAAGACAAGAGCCAAATAAGCTGAAAAAACGTCTGGAATGGAGTTTGTGATTAATGATGAAATGAGCATTGCAAAGGTGTCTTTAACCCGAGAGCGGCACACCATTGGTAGTTCAAACCCTCCCACCAACCGTGGATATTTTAGTTCATGCCCGCCTAAAATCGTCATTCTACCATAAATATCGTTAGCCTATTACTTATTCATATGCGCCTATTTTGCGTTTAATATGAAGATATTAACATGTAACAGCAATAAAACAAGTAGGAATAGTACTTGGGCGGTGAAAAAGACAAATTATTGCCAACCCTCCGGTCATGAGGTGAGAGGCGAAGGAGACGTATAATTATCCTCCCTCTTCGCAGCCTGACGGCAGACTGATGTCTCTCTCACTCTTTCTTTCTCTTCCCACGCTCTCTATATGCGCACTAGATGACCTTGGAACCAGGGTGGAGATATTGGCGCGATAAATAAACCAATAAACAAGGGAATAAGAGGCAAAATAGGTGATTATTGATGGGGGGGGGGGGAAAAGGAGGGGGTTTTGACCAATGTGGAGGAGTCATAGAAGGTATGGAGGGGAATATCTAATTTAATCACATATTCCTTTTTCTTGAGTGCTACTGGGGTCTTTTATTTGTTTTTTTTAGGCCTTTGATCTTAAGAGTCCCATCGCCTTTCACCACCAAAAACTCTTAAGAGTCTCCTTGACGTTCCCGGGTTAAAAGACCTTTCAAACAATAAAACCAAATCACAACTGACAGAGATTCTAGCAATTACTCCTATAGAAGTTTTCAAGGACTCAATACTTGACCGAGTAGTGTCTTGCTAAGAGCAAGTCCAGTATAATAGTCCTGAGCTACTGTAATACCAGATGACATGAAGACTCATGGCCAAGAGGAAATTGTATATATCTGCTTGATGTAGTAAGAGTCCAAAGTTGATTGATGTATGGTCTCCAGATACAGATATTTTTTTTTTTTTAGTGGACTTGGCTTCAATTGGCCATCTAGGTGTATTCACTATTCTTCACATGTTGACTGGAAAAGGAACGAAACTTAGAGCAATCGTTGTGCTGGAACGAGTGACAGCCATCAGAAAAGAAAAATCAAGAGGACTGAATGGTCTTCATCACATCACTGAAGTAGACTGGGGTGGTAAATTCATTGGAGTGTCAAAATAGGCATGGGATTAGGCATACCTTTTGCTTTCTCCCAATGAAGACATTGTGTAAGGATGACATGGGCAAGGATGCAAATGCTGATCTGGCTCTGGGAGTATCACTAGACAATGACAACAATATCCTGGAACTATATTGCCTTATTTAGCGATTTGTCTGCAAGGTGCATTCAAAGCAAAGTCACGTAGAAACATTTATATGAGAACAACTTTGAGGATGAGAGGCTCCCTCCAACTCGGGGAACACTACTACCACCAATTCTTTAAACAAAATGTATGTTAATGAAGGACATTGTTTATATTTAGTCCATGCCCAAACTGACACCACTTGACCTGAATGGCTGGGAAGTCAATCCAGCTGGTGGATACCTTCCAATGTAGTGTCTTAAAAATCCAGCATCTTGAGCAGTTCTTGAACTTGTCAAGTGTGGATGCCGAGGTTCATGTAATTTAGTTAAATGTTTTGCTTGAGGAATGTGTAAATGCAATGATGACAATGACTTATGAGCTATACATTGATCATGATCTGTACCATATCATGAGAGTTGTACAGGTTCAAGAAATAGAAGAAGAAGGGGTATCTGAGACAACCTTAGATAATCTCTACATTATAATTATGCTATGTCAGTAAGCAGATAAGTTCATATCTGAAGAACAGTGGTAATATGAAGTTCAACGTCATTAGGGGTAAAGTGACACCTTCTTAGGGGGTGAAATCAGTTACCCAGACTTAACAAGATAATCTTAACTCCTTGGGGTTCGCTATATCTTAAGCATAAGTACTGTATATACCCCTACTATTCACCCTTGAGAGCTAATTGCACTACTGCAAGACAATAAGCTTGTATGTTATTGCTCTTTTAATCCACAATAATCTCTCTACATGCAATGTATTATACATCCAAAGATAGAGCAAGAACCGTAATACTATAAAACCGGTAAAGAAAATCCTATACAATCAAATTATCACATTCAAATCCGATATATAAGAAAAATGAAATTTTTGTTTCAAGTTCACACGTCATAAATTCGCTATAAGCTAAGCAAAAATTATTGTTATTCTATATACACAATTAAAAGCATTGTTCAGGCTCATTCCAAATGTGTCATCATAATTTTTGGTTAATATTTCTTTTAGGTCCGGGTCAAAAGCTGTTAATTTTATCGGCCATAATGGATGGTCTGCATTGTATACTACCTGCAAATATGGATCATTCCTGCAGAGATGCGTGATTGAAAACAAATAAAAATGAAAATAGATAAAAATTCCAAGATCAGAAAATAAAAGAAATCACTAGAAAACCTTGGCTAGGTAAGGGTTAGTCTTGTATTCCAAGATAATAATGCCACGTACTTGGGAACATGTTCTTTTGCACTAGATAACAAATCTAAGATTTCAATAGGAAACTTTGGGAACCTGTTTTTGTTTTTTTCCCTAGATGAAATAATAACAAGTCCGACTACCGACCATGATAACCACCCTTCCGACGAAATATATTTGATCCCGAGTCAAGCTCTCACTGAGGTACCATAACTAGGTTAAAATAAGTTAGGTTGGGTTAGGTTAAGTTAGGTTATTGTTGACCATTTATACTAATTTTAAACTTTTAGCCTCAAATTTTCCCTGATCTTCATAGCCCTCCCCACTAGTGGGGTCCATATCTTTAGATTGCTGGATGATGAGTTTTTATGTATTTCCCGCAAGTGTCACATAGTAAAACACACTAAGGAAGCTTTAACCCTTCCCGCCTGATCCCATCCCCCGACGGGCACCCAAATCCGCTTATTATGTATCCAGGGAGTGAGGCAAGTGGTTGCAGGCAGCGCACAACCCCTTAGTCCGTTGCCCACCAAAGTCTGGGCCGACACTGACGTAATTTTCAGCCGTCTGCTACCTCACTGCAGCGTTACCACTGAACTCCATAAACAACTGGATGACTCAATACTCGCATGATTTGAAGGCGCTGCAGACGACGCATCACTCCATTTTCCCATTGAAAATGCATAGTGACCAGAACGGAGCAGAAAGTTCGCTCAATTATATTTGACATTAATAGGACACGCATGAAAATTTACTTTAAAAACAAACAATATAAAGGTTGTAGACAAATATTCCATTCATAATTAAGCGTTTCGTCATTATACAATGCATATTAACCATTTTTGTCTATCTATCTATCTATCTATATGCTCAGGCCCAATCCCCATTTTGGGGGTAGCCGACTCAAGACAGAGCAAGAACAGGGAAAACACAAAAACAACATAAAACAACAAATAAACACAGATAAAAAACACAAACTCACACACATCAAGGTCACCCAGGACAAGACCCAGAGACCAGGGTCACCATGGTCGCTCCAGCACTCCCCCGGCCCCCGACCACCCGGAGAGGTTCCGATCTCGGCAAGCAGACATGCAGCGGAGCCAAAGCCACAAGCCCTCCCACCACACTTCCAGGCGCACCCTTCATATTAATCGTCTCGCCGGGCCAGGCGCCTGATGGACTATTATCTAGTCCAACTTGCGCCCGACCCCTTACTCCAAATGACCACGTGTTCACTCAACTATTCACAAGCATTCTCCATTCACTCCTGTCCACCACCACTTCCCCTGCCTGATCTATAGTCATTCCTCTATCATCCAAAGCCTTTCTTACACAGTCTCTCCATCTCAATGGGGGTCTTCCTGCCCTTCTATCTCCCCTTGTACCTGACTCACATATTCTCTTTGTAAGCCTTTCATCTCCCATTCGTTCAACATGATCATACCAGCTCAGCACCCTTCTAACCACTCTGGCTGACAAATGTTCCTGCTGCCCCACTCTCCTACGTATCTCTTCATTCCTCAATCTGTCTCTACGAGTAACTCCACACATACTCCTCAAGCAGCTCATCTCCATCACATCCAGCCCTCTTCTCTCCTTTTTCTTCAGAGCCCATGTCTCAGCCCCATACATCACTGTTGGCGCAACAATTCCTTGATACAGTGCACTTTTTACTTTCACTCCGAGATTTCTCGTCTTCCACATACTTCCCATTGCTCCGAAAACCTTCCTTCCTTCACACACTCTCTGTTTTACCTCCACTTCCATACCTCCACTCCTGCTTATCGTTCCTCCTAGATATTTAAAACACTCTACTTGTTCCAATATTTCCCCATCCAGCCTCACATCTAGATTCACCCTATGCTCTCCCCTATTACATACCATTACTTTACTTTTATTGACATTCACCTTCAGTTTCCTCCTTCCACAAACCACACCAAACTCTTTGACTACCCGCTGCAGTTTCTCATCAGAATCCGCCACCAATGCTGTGTCATCAGCGAACAGCAACTGATTCAACTCCCAATCTCTACCATTCTTTCCTACTAAATCCAATCCTCTTCCCATAGTTCTCCTTTTCACCTCCCTCACCACACCATCCATAAACATATTAAACCATTTTTGTACCACTCCCAAATACCATACGGTGGCTACAATCTCCACACATAGCAGGATGTGGACGATGAGTCTTCAAGATTCAAGTGGTAGAGTTCAGTGATGAGTGTTACACATAGCGAAAACAGCTCATAACCACTAATTTCTAGTGATTGGGGCTGACATTTGCAAAATTGTTGCAAGAAAACCAGACGTCGTACAGAGGTAATGCAGGTGTCATTGGAAAGCTCAGTTAGAGTACTTTCACAGATATATATTATTACGTTCTGGCTCTTGTTTATGCTTGAAAATGTGCAGGGAATAAGTTCAATTAGGGCCAAAACCCCTGCAGGGAAGGAGTTAAACAAAGGAATATACACAAAATTTCCCTAAACATTGGACCCGGACCTAAAAGAAATGTTGTGTATCATTAATAGTGGTTTATATATATGATGACAATAATGGTCACTTGTAGGCGGAAAACAATTATGCATGTGCAACCAATATAGTCACTCTACAGCAATTTTCAGCAACAACTATTACGTTTAGTACAATCTATTTTAACTCAATAGAAAGATGAAAAGTTTATCTATATTTCCGTAACAAAACCTCCCAAAAATATATTTCATCAACAAAGGAGATGTAGACCGAAGTTTTGTTTACGTTTTCTAACATCCCTTCATTTTACACCGTCATAATTGAACATTTTCAGCAATGACAATAACTTTATATACATGATAATTATAACGTATATTATTCACGTTCTTTTCCAAAAATGCAATCAGAATTTGTCTATCATCAATATTTTCTTTATATGAATATATTAGCAAAATTGTATACACTCATTTCTTGAACTCACACGATATACTTCATACTCGTTTTATTATGTTCTATGATATATTTAGCTATGACTTATAGTGCTACATATACAGTAGTTAGTGATATGAAGAAGAGAATAAAACAAACCTGAGGTCCTTACTCCCAATATTTGATTTCATATGATTGTTTATTTATCGGCAATCGGCAGACAACAATTATTAGCTTTGTAATGGTCTCATGATGAAACTAAAGATACTAAAAACGAAGTGTTTTAAGATTGTAAGATTGTTAAGATTGTTTTAAGATATAATACCCTATCATATAGTAATTCAGACACACTAACCCATAGTCCAGAGGGAAATTTCGCCATGTTTAAAGGCCTTGCTAGCGTACCTTTCCGCTTCACCCATGAAGTAAGACCGAGAGATCTAAAGATTCTAAAGAGTCCATTGAGGGTATTGAAATTAAGGTAAATATCATTTAGGCATTACATGACCCCTTTAAGGTTGTCGGAAAATTTGTCACCCTCCAATGTTATAAATATTGTGCCCAAAGGATACAAAAAAAAAAAAAAAAAAAATCTCAATTTGGGCATCAAATTCCTACAGGATGACATGGCCAACCACACTATTATGTCTTTATCTCGTTTTACCCTTTGTTGTCCACCCTGTGCAGAAACTAACTGGGCACAGCCTACGGTTGGCGTGTGATCTCTATCCAGGGTGAGCAACGTGACTGCATTGTGTGATACTTGCTGAAAGCGACTCGGGGTTTGAGTGCCAGGCAGATTTTGGCTGATAGCATTGTTTTGTTGCCACCCTGACCCAGTAGTATACCATTAGTTTTGGTCACTTTAATACCAGCTCTCATATTTTTAGGATGTACTATAATGTTTAGTGGTTTTCTTTTTGTATAAATCTAACTCGCAGTATTAATTTAGGAGATACTGCACTCCTATTCACCTAGTGTATTGTTGCTTGTTTGCTTAATTGATAGTCTGAGGTCCTCCAGTGGAGTTTGAAAAGGACTGATTGTACATTAACGTTACTTCATTAGTCTAACTTGGGCTACCTTGTTACTTAGTGTTATGCCGAATCTGCGAACCTGAAGAGCATGGTACTCACTGTAAGTATGTTGTGTTGGGTTGCGTTCGAGTACCTAAGGAAGGGGAATTAGGCCAACTATAAGTGCGATTCTGTTTAAATATTTATGTATACTGTATACTGTATATATATATATATATATATATATATATATATATATATATATATATATATATATATACCGTATACTGTCTATATATACAAATACAGTATATATATATATATATATATATATATATATATATATACAGAGAGAGAGAGAGAGATTGGTACTGATGTATATAAAAGTTGCCATATGTCTGCTTATATCTATTTAGCAATTCTATATATGAAAACAGTAAATAACACACAAATGAACACCAGATATGCCGCCGGCATGATATAATTTAAATTGCTGTGTGTGATATTGGACCCGATATCATTAGCTGGACAGCAGTATATTAATTGACAAGATTTTTTGTTTTTGCCGCTATGCTGATTAGGGAATAATTAGTTCAATATGACTAGTAATTTTCTATTCTCACATCCCTCCCCACATCCTCCGCCAGAATTTTCCGGGCTTGCTCTGACAAAATAAATATAGTTGTCCAAATTAATGCAATATTCATATCAAACGTATTTATAATTCTATCTATCTATCTATTGCCGGATGCTGTGATCCCCGAAGGGGTGGCCATGAACGAAATGCCCACTTTCGTGGGCAGAAAAATATGTATAATGGTAGATGGCCTTTATTCTCAATTTCACTCAATAAATGCTGGTGTTCCCCAGGGATCAGTTTTGGCACCAACTCTGTTCCTCATTCATATCAATGATCTCATATCTACCACTCATAATCCAATACATTCCTACGCAGATGACTCAACACTCCACAGTTCCTTCACATTTACCAATTCTTTCACCCAACCCGATCTTATAAATTCAAAAATAAGCACTGCAATTTCTCTGAACCAGGACCTTTCTAGAATTGAAGAATGGGGACAAAAGAATCTAGTTTCCTTTAATGCACAGAAAACCAAGTACATTCAATTTTCTAACCGACAGAATCTCACTGACTCCCATATATTTTGTAATGATGTAAATATTCCCACTTCCCCTAGTATTGACATTCTCGGTGTAACATTAACTACTAACTTGAGCTGGACACATTATGTTAGAGGCATTGCTAAGAATGCCTCTAAAAAACTGGGACTCCTGTACAGAGTTCAAGAATTCTTCACTGACGAGCAGTTGGCCGTAATATATAAAAGTCATGTGCGTTCTCAGATGGATTACTGTTCACCTCTGTGGAGTGGAAGTGGAGTGGTTGCATTGAGGCAGTTGGACAAAATTCAAAATAAAGCTATTAGATTAATCAATAACCCTGCAATCACACAGGACCTTCCTACATTATCCATACGAAGAAACGTTGCATCCCTTGCATTATTCTACAGATATTTTCACAGCAATTGTTCCGAGGAACTTGCTTCAATTGTGCCGCCTCTCCACATCTTTCCCCGTAGAACTAGGGCAGCTGAGAGCGCCCATGAATTTACAATTTCTCCTCCACAATGCAGAACTTCTGCTTATCAAAATTCATTTATCCCTAGAACTACTACTCTTTGGAATTCACTTCCCTCGAATTGCTTTCCACAAACTTACAATCTACAAATTTTTAAATCCAGTTGTTACAAACATTTTATGAATGGAGGATGCCTTTAGGCACATGGACCTTTTTGTTTTATCTGTGTTTTTCCTTCCTCCATTCATTGTCTCCTTTAAAAAAAAAAAAAAAAAAAAAAAAAATCACCTCTGTCCCCAGTCATTCGATGCTCCTTCTCTCATCCAGCACCACCTTCGCTCATATACTTCTTAACTCCATCCTTCCACATCTCACTCGGTCTACCTCTCCCTCTCTGCCTTCCACCTGACTCTCGTACACTCTCATAGTCATTATCTCGCTTCCCATACGTTCCATATGGCCGAATCATATAAAGGTGTTCCCTTTCACGCTTTCCAGCACATTTACAACCACACCACACCTCTCTCGTACTTCTTCATTCGTCTGTCTATCCTTCCATGTAACTCCGCTCGCAGTACTCAAGTAACTCTTTCCCTCCCCTTTCACTCTTGGTTTGAGTCTCTTCACCAACATCGATGCTTCGCTCCTGTATGTCAATGTCGGGATTACCACACTTATGCAAGGACTTCTTTACTTCCATGCTGACCACACTATTTCTTGTTATTGCTTTCAGCGTTCCTACAACCCTCTTCCCCTGTTGCACCCTCTCCCGCACTTCTTCATCCATACTCCCATCTTTACTCAACACACTGCCAAATACTTAAATGAACTGACATTCTCCATAGCCTCAACCTCATCTCACGCTCTGTGGCTGCGCAACTTTCAAAGACCATAACCTTGCTCTTCCCCACATTTACCTTCAGATTCCATTTTTCACACACTGTTCCAAACATATTTACCAAACCCTGCCACTCCCATTCATTATCGCTCATCAGAACTGTATCATCGGCAAACAGCAGTACAGGCAACTTCCACTCGTTTCCCTCCCTTATCAGCAGTACAACAACATCCACTGCTCTTCCTTGTATTTCTTTCATGACTCCATCTATATATACAGTATATTGAACAACCATGGGGACATCACACACCCTTGCTTTAACCCAACATTCAGATCAAAGAACTCGCTCTGCTCATTCTCCACATGTACTGACGCCTTTGCACCCTCATACATGCTCTTCACTGCTTTCAGCAACTTGCCATCTACTCCGTATATTCTCAGTACTTTCCACATACCATCTCAATTTATAATTGCAATACCTATACTTTAAATCTATCAATTGCCCAAAGCAATAAAATGGTCAGTTTGAAATAGTCTTTTGAATTAATTAAAACACAATAATTATACTGTGTTCATATATACAGTATATCTTGGTGGTTAGATCTAGAATAGTGTACATATACTGTATGTCCTGATGATAATTTCTAGGTAAAGTCGAAATATAGAGTTTACAAATAAAGTTATTCGTCATAAACTTGGTCCTCCTATTTCTTATGAGTCTCAATTTTATAAGTAATATGCCAAATGTAAAAATAGAAAGCCTCACCACCACTCCAGTGCCTGAACAACAAGGGCATAAGTCATCCACAACACCAGCATTTGAGTGCCCTTTTTGCCCGAAGCGTCCCCCACTCTGACATAGTCAACAGTGAGATGGCTACCCCCAAACCAGAGAAAGGAGCTTGCACCACACCACCACCAACATCGGGATAGCAGAGAAAACAGTCACTACCTCAGCCACCCTGATCAAACCATCTAGCACTTCAGGCATAATCCTGATATTGATCATGAGGTACGCTTGACGCTGCGAAAACAAGCTGGGTTTGAGACCAGAAGCTGTATGCTCGATTCTGCTCACACAACATGAGGTAGGCTCGACGTTGCCAAACAAGCTGGGCTCGAGACCAGAAGCAGTAGACTCGCCACTTGCCAAACAAGCTGAGTTCGAGACCAGAAATGGTAGGCTCGATGCTGCCAAACAAACTGGGTTCAAGACCAGAAGGGGTAGGCTCAACGCTGCTCAAACATCATGAGCTAGGCTTGATGCTACCAAAAAAGCTTGGTTCGAGACAAGAAGCAGTAAGTTCGATGCTGCCCAAGCTCTAGCTGGGTTCGAGACCAGAGGTGGTGGGCTAGATGCTGCCCAAAGTACAGAAGCTGCCCAAGAACAAAGTTAGCTAGAGCTTTCATGAAAAACATTTTTGAAGAGCAGCGATTATTAATCTGGTGTTCGGACTTTATACAGGAACAGAGATTGCTGTCTAATGTGGTGGGCAGGTTTCTCTCTTCTTGCCTGTGAACTCAGGAGTGAGATGGGATGAGTGATGGCACCCTCATTTTTCAACACTTGTATGGACTGGATACTGGGCTGGGCAGTCGGCCATAGTTAATGCGTAGCATCGCTTGGCAATCGGTTGACTTTTCTGATGTTGCAGTGATCCAGGCAGACTTGCTAGACTGCGGTTAGAGATCTCACACTAGATTCGAGGCACTACATGATAAGTCGGAGCTCCTGGGTCTAATGGTCTCTTGGACTAAGACTAAAGTTCTAACTTTTGGTGACTAGTTGAACATAGCAGTGCGGTCTGTACAAGTAGTGGTCAGAACATAGAGGTCTTGGATAAATTCCCTTATCTTGGTAGTGAGAGCCATAACAGTGGTGGGTCTGGTCACGATGCTGTTCATTGCCTTGGCCTAGCATATGAGGTTGCAGATTTCTTAATAAGAGTATTTGCCAATGTCGATACCTGTGCAGAAGGACTTAGCTAAGGATCTTCAAAACCCTGGTGCTCCCTGTATTGTTATATAGTTGCGAGACATGGACACTTAACCGTGAATTGGAGAGTCGCATCAACACACTTGGTAAAAAGTGTTTATACATGATCATGGGGTACCAGCTGTATGACCACTTAGCAAGCCAGCATCTACTCTCTGAAACTGATTCAAGACACATTGGGGGCAAAGTCTGTGATGGGGCATCTTCGGCTATAAGGACAAGTGGCCTGATTCCCTGAAGGTGACCCTGCTCATGTGGTGGTTTTTGTGAGTGAAAATCCTGAATGGAGGAGACCTCGAGGAACGCCACATGACTCATGGTTGAGGAAAGTCGACCATTCATGTTGGGATCTGCTTGGGGTGGACCATAGAGTAAAGATAGATAGGTGAAAGCGTGACGTCACAAATCTGAAAATAGTGATTCGCGCCTTCGAGAGATGGCAGAACGATCGCAAAACAAAATGGGAGGGTCCCTATTAATTTGTAATAATCCCTACCTTGTACTAATAACGATATTAATAATCAATTCAACGTTATCCAGAGGCTCTGTAAACATGACAGTGTTCAATAGACATAAGTAAAGGCTGCTGCAAAGCCCAGACCATCGTGAAATTGTCGTCATTATGAGGAGGTTTACAAGCAAGCCTCCTCCAACCCCCGCCATTGATGTTGTGAGATTCGGGAATTGCCACTATCAAACAGGCTGGGACGAAATATCCATAGACGTCAAAAGTATAACCTAAGTACGTATTTTGCGTAAATGTCCAGTTTTAGTGCAACTTTACAAATTAACATCTACATAACATGTAACAAATAATATATATTCAAAATTACATTTTCATTCTTGTTGTGTTGCTTGGAGTTATACAGCTGGCATCATATATAAGTACCGGGTATTTTAGTGTATATGTACAGTATATTTGAGTTTTTCCTCTTGCTTCTATATATTTATTTTATTTTAAATAATTTACAAATGTTTTTACCAACATTAATTTACTCTTAAAGACGTTCCCTCTTTAAACTAACGCCCCCTCATTATGCGGACTTTCCCTAACTGTGGTAACACTGCAGACAAGTCAGGCGCGCATATATCAAGGAGTATTTAATAAGGAATATCCTCTTGGGCATTTTGCTTATAATATGCCCATGATAGTTCTGCTACCCCTAGTTTGCGCAAGAAAATAACCAGTTTCCTCTCTTTCCTTCTATCCTTTTTGGGGTGGACCGTGTTGCTGCCTGGGAACTCGCATGGAGAGACCACCGGGAATGGAGTTCTCTCCAATTCTCTAGAGCAAAAGTGAACCCGTTCTCCAAGTCTTTTTTTTAATCAACAAGTGAACTTTGGAACTCTCCCCCTCAATCTAGCTTTCCCTAATCATACCACATAAGCTGCTTCAAACTCTGTGTTTCCAGACATTTTGACTCAACTGTACCTTGAATTTGCCTCTCTGTCGCTCTTTCAATTTGGGGATGGACACTGGTTCCATGCAGCATTGACTTTTGTCTCCTTCTTTCACATAGTAAGCAACAAATACATTAAGAAAGAAAAAAACAAAACATACAGTGCTGGAGGTTTGGGGAAAGAGATATACGATATATTTGTAGATGCTTGTTGAAGAATCTCGAAGAACTGCAAATATAAAAAAAATGTTAAGTACTTTGCTAATGAATGAAGGCTACCTGTTGCTACCTTAAAGCTGTGACAAGACTCTAGAGAGATATTACAATGCCACATTAAAGGGGTTCATGTTGAGAGGCTCAAGGATGGAGAGTATGTGGAGCAATATGTTGAGTCTTAACCCCTACTGTACCGTAGGATACAGTAATAAAAGTCCCCCTTCCCCCCCAGTCCCAAGCAATGTGGCCAAAATGGCAAGATAGAATAACCTTCCACCTCAAGAGATGAAGGAAGACTGGCTCCCCCAGCCTTCAGAGGATCTTATATAAGCTGAGAAGTGTTGCCATATCAAGAGCAGTGCTCAAATGGTCGTGGTACCAGGTACAGCCTGGTACAGGCATTTACAAAGAAATTACAGTACTGACGGCTACTAGCCGTCGCTGAGACTGGGGAGTGACTTATCTACTGACGGCTAGTAGCCGTCGCTAGGATTGGATGGGTTAATACGGTTTTAAGATGCCTTTTTCCATGGAAGACACGGTACAGCTGATGAATTATTTTATTGTGATGTTCCTACAGCAGCTGGTGAAGGCATTTGGTATTTAATCAACATCAGAGAGATCATTTGGTATTAGGAGACATGTTGGACATAACAGAATCGAGCCATTATAACAATTTGACAGGAGACTGACTTTTAATAATATGCAGTATGTTTTTGTTTCCTATGTGAGTGAAGTGTCTCCCTCAAAGTTGAAAGAGTGACAGAGCCAAATTCAAGATATGTTCGAGTCAAAATGTCTGAACACACAGAGTTTGAGCAGTTTAAGTCATAGTTTTATGAGGGAAAGACAAATTGAGGGAGATAGTTTCAAAGCTTACTGGTACTTGTTGAGTAGAGAAAAGACTGAGAATATCGGTTCACTCTTGGTTTAGATAGTTGGACAGAAAATGGGTGAGGTTGTGTTGAAAGGCGAGTGTCTGCCACTCTCATTAAGGGAGGAGGTATACACTGAGAAAACTCTGAAGAACACTGATTAATGTAATAGTAGTAATAGATTGAGAGATATGCAACATTTTGGCATATAGAGAGAGATTGTAGGAAATTAGTAAGAGGAAATTACATGATAAAACAAAATGCATTTGACTCTAACCTTTTGAGAAGTGCCTTTATGGGTGGAACCTACCCACATATGCGAAGAATACTCGATACCTTTGCACACTGTGTCCCTATATAGAGCAAGAAGCTGTGCGGGGGTGAAAAACACACAGAGACAGTTGAGCACACCTAACTTCTGGTAAGCTGCTTTAGCAGGAGTGATAATATGATCTTTAAATTATATGGGATAGACGTGTGTAAGATCGTGACGGGTAGATAACAAAGAAATTGGGTTTTTGAAGCACTGTAAGTAACAAGATTTTTTCTGCCACTATCAGAAATACTTGATACATCAGAAGATAGGTGTTATGCCCTGATTTTATTCAGGATTAACTATTGCGTAAGTGGGTTCTGCAAGACTGGGATGCCTGGTTTCATAAACTATTATACATACATACAAGGAATCAATAGAACACAAAGTAGAATCGTAGGTGGATATTGGTAATACAGCTTTATTTATCTTAACACACTCGCGGCATAGAAAAAGAATCAATTCACTGTGGAGAACATGAGTAGCAGTAATAAGTTCAGTAATAAGAGTTTGGTCTTTCAATTCTCCGAGCACAAGCGTGAAGCTGGATTAGAGTATGCATTGCCACTTCCGAATCTCAGGTATTATTCTTCTCATACGGACAAGATAAGAAGTGATAAGAAGGTCACTCGAGGGAGGCACTGATTCACCTTACGTAGTATCTGGCACAGTTCGTTGCTTTACGCCTAGGTTCTAGTTATTTATTTAGATGTTGGCTAACATTAAGCTTCGACTTTATAAGATCTAGCAGAGTCAACAGGCAATTATATTTGTATATTCTTCAACTGTTAATGCACGGGGGGGGGGGAAATCGTCACTAAGATAAATTCACTTTACGACCTATTCCTTAAATTTGTGGGATCACAGAATATCTATACCATAACATCCAATTTAGGAATCACTCGTGTTGTGGCTGAGGGTAAATATTGTTGCGGTAATTATCTCGTAATACATTTACTAGCACGAAATCTCTGGCAAGAAACAGGGGACTCTAGGATCAAACTCGAAACACTCTTCGCAGTTAGCAAATAACTTCAAGGTGAGCATAGGCAAATACAACGGTTTGGTAACACAGTATCTCCGCACTGATACAATGATGCTGAATCGTGCACTGTCGTGTTATCTTCTTTTCCTCTTGATCTGATGTCATCGGGGGCTTCTCGGCTGCTCCAGGGGGCCGTTCAGGGGGTCCAGTTGTGTCGAGAAGTTACAGATGGGCCGTGGGCCGTTGATGAAGTTCAGTTAAGGTACTCTCGGGTCTAGGATCTTAAATGTTATGCTTCTGGCTGAGGCCAGAGGAGCATCCCATCGAACAAACGTAAGCAGTGTCTATTCAAGGACTCTACTTAACTGTCTCTGATCCATATGAGAGGTTCAATGAACCCTAACACAGTCGATCTTTCTACCCTAGATCTCTGTGTGTTAAGTACAAGGAGATGTCTAATATAATATAATATTGAGAGGCAGGAGATTGCGCCTATTCAATACTTCTATTATTTTAGATAGCACACTAGTAACAATAGTTATATTAAATTCCGGTTGGCCAGTGGCAGAGGAAGCGCCAGCAGTGAATCCTTAATTACTTATGTGTGTAGATATATATATTAATCGTAGGTCTCTATATTAACCAGCGGATTGCCACGATTAATAAAGATCCAGAAAAATAATATATCAACGTTACTGATGTTGCAGATTTCGGGGTGCCGGTCGTCTGTCAGCAGGCGAGTAGAAACAGTCTTCAAGCCATTCATCAAAAAGCTATATTTGCACTTCAGCCACTCTCCTCCTCTCGGGGTTTATATATGGCAGGGTGACTCGGTGTTGCCGGGGCTGGGAACTGGTGATTGTTTGTCAATGCTTGGTTTGTTGGGTCCAGGGCAGGGCAACCTTGGTCGGCTAGGGCGGCCCCACAGGGGGGCTCACTCTTGAGGGGGTGGAAACAGAAGTCAATGCAGAACTTCCAGGGCTGGAGCTAACAGGCTCCTCAAGTTGGCAAGATGGTGGAGGAGTGAAGGATGGAGGAGGCGGTGTTGCCGGGGCTGGGGGGTCCCTCTCACATTCTGGGGGAACAGGCGGCTGCGCAGGGGCTGTGGAGTCAGTGTCTGGTAATCTGGCCCCTCGTTCCCAATGCTCTGGATTAGATAAGGGCGTTAGTTCACACACCAGTTACATAAGAATAAAATAGTAGCAAGTGTGGCAAGGGGGGAAAGAACCCTGTCGTGTTGTTGTCCACAGAGCTGGGGGAGGCGGAGCAGTTCGCCCAGAAGGGTCAGCTGGCTAATTGCCTGACTTCTATAAGTAGTTAATTGGTTTGTTGTGGACGGGCCACCTGGGCCGGTCGGAAAAACTCACGTAGGCTACCTGTGAGCAAGGAGAAAAGGAGCTAAGAGAGAGAGAGAGAGAGAGAAGGAGAGAAATACAGACAAATAGTGATCAATAAGGTAGGGCATGCACAACCAGGTGGCAGTATCGTTATCATGATTATGGTGACAGACTGGTTCGGTTACGCACCTGAGGCAACACACGATGCAAGGCATTGGCTCTTCCGTTGTGGTTGGGTCATCATATATGCATGCACAGTTGGCACACGGCTTGGTTGCAAACGAAAAAAAAGAAAGGATAGGCCGTGTGAATTGTAGTCCGAGAAGGTAGCGTTTGACGAGGCATGTAGAAGACGTGTAGAAGGAAGAACTAGAAAGAGAAAAACATGTTAGATTATGTAATGCAAGGGTTAGGAACATCTCGTGTGAGGTGATGGTTTTCTTACTATTCTACGGTTAGTAGATCAGTCAGCAGGCGGGGTTAGTATTTCAACAAGGTACTAATTACAATGGAAATTACATAATTAATACGCTAATTGGCACAGTCATATATCTGTACCCCTTATGAATACAGAGAGCTAAAAGGTGTCTTCCTTCTTACCTCTTCTACAGGGCTGTCACAATTAAAGATAAAAGTATTCCTAAATCATGTATGAGTGACCACAAAAACAAAAGGTAATAACAATACAATAATGGCATAGTAATATCTGTACCCCTCATAATATAGAGGGCTAAGAGGTGTCTTCCCTCTTACCACTTCTACAGGGGCTGTCATAGTTAAGGATAAAACATTTCATTAGTCAATATTCATGGCCGGCAGGTATGCTGTCTGTGGCCGTTGTAGTTCTGTTAGGACTACAGCCAAACGCACGTGAAATTAATACAACGGTAATTATAATGGTCACATGAACATGCACACGACGCGGCGTTATAGCTTACGTCGTCAAAGGGGTATGGGGTTCATCATTAAAGAAACATACTTAGTTGGGGGTTTAAGATATGGTAGGAAGGAAAGGAAATGTGATTTGTATACTAGATGGCTGGAAGTTGAAAGACGTGTACCGGGGGGTGTTGTGAAGGGTGTGACGTTAACCACTCCATTAGAACCGCATGGATTGTCCTACAGTGACTCGCTAGGATCGCCAGGGCAGTGGATGTGGCTACAGTTGATGTATTATTGTGTGCTTTATGTCATATGAAAGCTCATGTCATGGGCAGTCCAGAAAGGCTCTTTGTTTTCGCCCATGTCAAGGCTTTATATATTTAATTGCAAAGTATATGTTTTATCATTAACCCTTAATTAGCGGCTCACCACATAAGTCGAGTTAAATAAAGCTGGACTATGTGGCGGCGCTCGACATAACTCGAGTGGCAATTTCAGCACGTAATGTTGCTGAGAGAGAGAGACAAGTGGTGGCAGGAGAGTAGCGAGCGTATGACTGCTCCAGACCACCGCGGCGAACATACTGACACGAATCCCAGCTCCCTCCTCCCTCTCACTCGCTATATAAGGAATTATATCGGGAAAGTGGCTAATTACATGCTTTTTGCACTCGCGTTGCACGGTTATTGCAAGAAAACTAGCCATCATAAAAGGATCGTTATGGTGTCATTCGAAAGCTCTGTTTATGCCCTTTCAGGGATAGGTACTTGTTTTACGTTCTGGGTCTTATTTAGGCATGAAAATTATCACGTAAACAGCCCTATTTTGGCTAAAAACACCCCGCTGGGCGGTACATATAAATAAACCGCATAGGCCGCTCGTAAGGTGTTAAGTAGTAATGATAGGATTTGAGAGAGAGTAGAACAGAGTGTGAGGAGGCGCGCAGTGTTTTTTGCCATGCTCGATGACGTCACGGCTGGCTGGCCTCTTGGGGATTGGTTGGAGGAGTTTTTTACCATGCTTGGTGACGTCATGGTTGGTTGGCCTCTTCGGGATTGGCTGGAGGACTTGTTACCGCTTTGCTTATGCGGTGCGAGCTAGTGCTAGTATATATACAGCTCTCTTGCCACTCTCTCCCTCAGATCTGGTTTCTAGAATGCATCCCTCTTATCCCTTTGTTATCTGTCCCCCCACCTGCACCTGAGAACCTTTTCCTCTCCCTATCTCTCTCATTTTCCATATCTTTCACCACCTTTTATTAATATTATACCCCCTCTGGCTAACTCTGCATAATCAGCTTCATGCTGGCCAGTTGTATTGTGCGTTAAGGTCTTATATAACCCATGTATGTTTAGTTGTTAAGATAAGTTGATCACGAAGCATTGGTTGGTATTCATATTGTTCAATACCGCTTCCTATAATTATTAGTGTTCTGCTGGATTAGATAATGCTAGACTAGGAGTCTGATACTATAAGGTATTGTTTCCGATGGGTGCTGGCTTTAGTTAAAAGCTGCACGACATACCTGAGAACTGGAGTTGATTGGGTAAATTCTAGTCTGTGTGCCATTGAGAGTAGAGCATGCACGAATGAGGGCTTTTTGCCTATACCATTCTGCACTGTTCTAAGCTCGGTTGTTTGTCTTTGAGGTACGCCAGGAGAACGCTTAATACTTCGGTATTAAGGTTTCTCAAGAGAGCTACCCTTTACTATAACGTAATACTTGATGCACAGACTTGAGATTTGCACTAGGCTATGCGGCATGCCATGCGCACCAGTATCTCGTATCATTGACTCTAGCTAGACTTTATCAGTCATAGTAGACCTTAAGTATATTAAACCAATCACTCTTATTATGCATACCCGTTTATGATTACACAAGCATTTCGCAGCCTAGTTTGATGTATTGAGACACAAACGACTTAGGCTCCTTTGGTTGATAGGAATACTGCATTGTCGTGGCGATTATTATTATTGTTGTAGCGTTTAGGATATTCTTGGCTCCGACTGCATTATATATCCTGCCCTTTGTGAGCATAGCCTGCTCGAGCATTGTTCCGCTGCCTGCTCTTTTGGGTTCCATTTCCGATTCGAGAATCTTGATAGCATCTAACATTTAAAGAAGATTCCTTGTTGGTGTTGAAGGACTTTAGTGCACTTTCTTTCATGCAGGAGTGCCTGACATTTATTGATTAAAGTAACACCTTACTTTGCATACCATAACCAAGCACCTTCGGTTATAGGTAGTAATAGGCTGTTTTCACATAACATTAAGCCTAGAGTAGACGCACATTTATTGAGAGTTTGATAACCTATTATTGCATATAGAACTCTGGAGAGTATTTGTGTTCTTTGTTCACTGGGAATATACATCAGAGGTTGGATCTAGCGCTTTCCGTTGTAGCATTTATGCCATTACTAGTCCAATGAATAAGAGCCCTGATAAATTTAAACCTCAGTCGTAACAAATGGCGACCTTACCTAGGATTTGGTGAACCTACATTTATTAGCAGGGAACATTTGTTGTTTTGGGGAATATTATGCGGGGATCAGCAAGAATAAATTTTGTTTTGCAACATAGTATAGCCCTTGAGTATTTCCGAGAATTTTTGTGTGTATATTGAGGTATAAGAGTTTGGGGTGCTTCTTTTCTGAATATTGAGGTGGGAAATTTTTGTGAGCATCATGTCTTATACCGGATCAGAGGAGAATGGAGACACAGTACGTAATGTCGAAGCTGAGGAACAGCAGTATGATGAAATGGTTAATCAGGTGAACTGTGAGGAGGATGCTAGGATATTTTTGCAATGGCCTGTTACTGCCGAGCGGTTGGAGGGTATGGATCGGTACGGTCTTCAATGCCTGGCCACAGCTATCGGTCATGCGGGTACTAGCAGCATGACCAGGGATAACTTGATAACGTGTGTACTGGGCAGGGTGACTGGTGAGCGAGATGGGTTGAGTGCTCAGAGACCTTCGGCCATGCTTCCCCTACACTTGACTCCCAGCCATCCCAGTGGTTTGCCGACCCCGGGTACGCTTCCATAGTTGGGTGGTGACTGGCAGGGGACCACCGGTAATTTCAAACATTGTAGCACCTTAACCTCCTCAAGGGTTATCTCCAGAATTATTGTTTAAGCTCGAATTAGCTAAGCTTCAGCATCAGCAGCAAATAGAATCAGCTAATATCGAAGAGAGAAAGGCTATCAGGGTATCTGAGCAGCAAATAGAATTAGCCAAGAGAGAAGAGAGAAAAACTATCAGTCAGCAGTCTCAGCACATAGAGTTAGCAAAAATCCAAGCTGATTTAGAGTCGACTAGGTACTGTGCCGACATGGACATAGAGAAGTCGCGAGTAGAGACAACGGGACAGTGACTTGGGGCTGGTAACCGTGTTCATGATCAATCTCTCTCGCACTTATTGAAACTGGTTCCGGTGTTTGATGAGAGTGGTGTAACAGAATTTTGTGCACGCTTTGAGAAGAAGTGCCAGGAACACCAGTGGCCAGAGAATAAATGGGCAGCACTTGTATCCTCTAGATTAATAGGTAAGGGTCTTAAAGCCTACGATGCGTTACCTTTGGAGTCATGTATTGTGTATGAGGATCTCAAGGAGGCTGTTCTGAGGGCTTACGAACTGCAACCAGAAACATACCGTTTGAAGTTCCGGGGTGTAACTAAGGGAAGAGATAGCACCTTTTTGGAACACGCCCGGGACTTGTCCGATGCTATGGGGAACTGGCTCCGATCTGAGAAGGTAACAACATTTGATGGAATTAAGCAGTTAATGATGTTGGAGCAGTTCTTTAAGAGCACGGGCGGTGATCTAACTTTGAACTTAAAGGAGAAAAACCCAAGAACTCTAGTCGAAGCAGCAGAAATGGCTGATCGACGGCTGTCGTTGATTCGGGGTTGCGGGTCCTCACAGAAGTACGATGCAAGTGCTAAGGACCGTTATCCTCCCCCTCCACGTAGCAATGACACATGTAAACAAAAGAGCCATGAAACTAAAACTGAATCCAAACCTTACACCACACCGTAAGAAAAGTCAGGGGCCTTTTACATCACCGTATAAGCCGAAACCGAAATTTATGTGTTTTAGTTGCCACCAGGAGGGTCATAAAGCAAATGAGTGCCCTAGTCGATCTCCTCCGGCAGCCGTGTCTTTTGCTCACGGCATTGGAGTGTTCAAGAGGACATCGGAGTTTGTTAGAGGCAATTCTTACGAGGTAAATACACTGCCAGTGCAGAAGGATCCGGAAGGCTTATTCCCTGTCCGTGATGCCTTTAGTGACCACAGGGGACTCGGTTGTGTGGAGTTGGGGGGTAGAAGACATGAGGTGAGAATTTTGCGTGACACTGGGGCATCGCAAACACTGTTGAGAAATTTCACTGGTAAACCTGTAAATACGGCGCGGGTGGTTGTGGGTCAGGGAGTTAATGCAACAAGGTCATACCCGCTTGTAAGAATGAAGATGGAAGTTGATGGTGTGACTCGTGAACTGGATGTAGGAATTGTGGAGAAGTTACCTGTTGGGGGCGTCGACCTCCTTCTCGGCAACGACTTTGCGGGGCCTACTTCTGAGGCTCCACCCTTAGTCGTTGCCGAGAAGCCGGCCGATGTGAGTAGGGAGGAGCAGGAGTTGGTTGAGAAGTGTCAGGTGCAACCTATGGCGTGTGTTGTCACCAGATCTCTCGCATCCAGGGAGTCACATTCTGGTCAACAGTCTTTAGACAAGCGGAGGAAAGGTACCGAGATGGGGTTGAAAGTTGATGAGGTTGAGAGTTTAGTGTCAACGGACATTCTCGGGGACTCATTATTAGGACCGATTTTCGAGTCTGGAGAAGACCCATTAACTGTTACTAAGAAGGCAGAGGATGGGCTTAAAAAGACGAAGAGACAGCAACGATACACAGAGAGAGAGCAACGGGAGGCTAAATTCAATGTAGGAGGGGGGCATGAGTTGTTTCGCAAACACTTAGATAAGCTTGCTCCTTCGGACATTCGTAAATTGCAATTAGAAGACCCGGAGGTTCTTGAATGTGGTACCGGTGCTGTCGAGTTGAAGGAGGACAGTGATGCACAGACATGAGATTTTTACAAGTATCCCCTGACCATCATGGAGGTAGCAACAAGGTAACCTGACGCGTACCCTATGAGAAATGGGTCAGCGAAGATGGTGGTCCGGAACTTGCTAGTTTATTTTTCCCGGTATGGTTACCCGCAGGGGATTCAGTCAGACCAAGGATCCAACTTCACTTCTAACCTCTTTGTTCAAGCAATGCCGCAGCATGGGATTGTTACGGTTGTGTCATCTGCGAATCATCCGGAGAGCCAGGGTGTCTTAGAGTGATGGCACTCAGCCTTAAAATCTGTGCTTCGTTGTTGTTGCTTTTGTTACGACCGGGGCTCGTATAAAACAAGGGCTCTTAATCATTGGACTAGGAAAGCACACAGCCACAACGGTAACACTACATCCAACCCCTGTACTTATAATGCCGGCGCACAAAAACACCTATACCCTCCAGAGTTAAATCTGCGATAACGGGGTATCCTATAACTCAGTATAAGTGCACTACTACTACAGGCTGATGATCTCTGATACAGCCTGATCACAACAACATACAATTACGGTAATAAGGTATACTAGGAAAAGATAGAGATCTTAATTAAATCACTGCAATGATTTAATGCAAACTAGAAGAAGGTATATTTTTAAAGTTACTCTAAACAATAATGAACTGTCACTCCTATACTAAAGAAAGTGAACGAAAGTCCCAAAGCATCGAGCAGGAATCTTCTGAAGAAAGTCTGATGCTGGGGTAAGATGATCGTATCGGATTTTTAACTGTAGTATAAAGCAGGAACAGGATATGACAATTGTAAGGACATATAGGGTTAACTGGCACGGGAATAATAACTGCGCAATAGTAGGAACTCAAACAGCAAAAGAAGTACTTCCTCATCAACGAAACAGCCTACTAGGGTTGTGCAACTCAACAACAACCTAGACTAATAAATGCCGTGAATAATAATGCATACATAACAGAAAGAGTTTATAATCTAAATCTGGTGTCTGCTAGGCGAATAAAGTCTAGCTGGAATGTAGTAGGCTAGGAAACAATGGCTGAGCAAGCGGCTCGTAGCCTAGCGAAGTCCTTAAAGCTGTGCGGCCAAATTACGTTAATAGACGGGGTGCTCTCTTGAGAGATCCAGATCGCTAGTATCTGGTTCTCTCCTGGCGACCCTCTCAAAGTCAAAGCAAACGAGTTAGCACAGTGTTGGGTGGCAGAGGCAAAAGCCCTTACTCGCAACACAGTGCTAAACTCACAAGGTACACAGTCAGAAAGACCCCCTAGGCTTCCCACGTCTCCGTTGCGATTGTACAGGTTCAACAAAACCTAGTACACATGGAAATCACAACACCAGTAGCCCTATCCCAGTCTAGCATTAAATCCCCCAGCAGACCACCACGATACAGGAAGGGAGACACCGTGAGTGTGTTGAACCTCTACAGACAAAAATGGTAACCCTTCCAAAATGCCTAACTAAACATGTGTTATCTGAGAGCTTCAGCATATAATACGATGGCCGATATATGAAATCGTGCAGAACCAAAGGGAAGTTATGATATTAAATAGAGTAGAAGAATGAGAGGTAAGAAGTTGAGAGAGAGAGAAAGTGCTCTATAGGTAGAAGTCGGGAGACAGGGGGGCAAGGGACATGTGAAGGGTATGCTAGTCAGGAAAGCTCTGAGGAGAATAGCTCCTCTGGACCCCTCCAGGATCCCACACAAAGGCATGGTGGTCAGCCAATCACAGGCCGCTACGTCACCCGGCAGCAGGCCTGCAGAAGGCGCCAGGAACCACCAGCCAATCAAAACCGAGAGAAGGATCACGCGAGCGAGGGACTCCTCGAGGGAGGAGGGAGGAGGAAAAACTACCTTCTCACTGCACGCTTGCTCTCTCTCTCCTTCCTTCACTACAATGCATCTTATGTTCAACTCATGATATAAAATATAATCCCTTGTCACAGGCGAAAACAAAGCTCACTTCTATACTGCCTGTGACATGACGATTCACAAGAAAGAAAGTACAACATTGTAGATAGACTGTAGCCAAATACATTGCCTTGGCGAGTGTTAGCGAGTGGCCAAGCGAGTGGCTGAGCACACGTGGCGTTCTGCTGAGCTGCAGGCGTCACATCCCACCCAAAATATTAGACGCTCAACCATGAGCTCCATATCTGACAAGCAGAACCCAGGTAAGACTTGCCACCCCTAACCACTTCGCCACAAAGAAAGGCAAAGCTCAGTTCTCATAAAAAAAAAAATTACAACCCCTCCCAACACAATAGCTTAATTAATTCATACTGCTATGCTCCTAGAGCGGGCCTCTACTAGCCCAGCCTTCTGAGAGAAGCACAGGTTCGACTCAGAACTTTAGCTATAACATACTTACAAAATGTAACTATTAAAGAAAGAGTTTTTATAGAATTTTCATTTTTAATATGTTTTTGGTGGCTGCACTTACAGGGGCAAGCCAATTTTACTCCACTCTCAACACACACTGACTGAACGGCGAGGGTTCTCCTGCAACCAAACTCTCCCGTGACAAACAATCAGCCAAAACATTATCAGTGCCCTTAGCATGGCCACACATCCAACTAATGTTCCGGCAGCACAACAACACCTGACACTGATAAACTGCCCAGTTCATCACAAGACTGGCATTTTTCTTCGCTCTTTCCGGCAACGGGACCTGCCAAAAGCCTTTCACTAGTTCTACCTTCGTGATAGGTGATGCAGCCCCGAGGCGGTCTATGGTGTCGTCAACTCTCGATAAGGTATAGGCGTCTGTCAGGGAAAATGTACACACACTCTCGCAATCAACACACTCACTGATCTTGCCACTTAACACAGGTTGCAAAGTTACAGGCAACGACCACTCACGACATTCCTTATCCCTCCGACCCTTTTTCCACATGTCGTCTAGCTCTGTTTTCACAACAGGCTTTTTAGCAGGATTTATACGGTAGGGAATTAAACTGAGCCTCGCACTGTCTTCAGCCTCCATGTCGGATTCTACCCCGTACATCAGGCCTGGAGAAGCAACAAACATGCTGATGCACTGCCACAGCCTAGTAAACAACTTCTCTTGCAGAACATGCCTAGTGCCCTCCCACAACCCAGCCGAGACCGCAGCTTCTAACCTGTAGTCTCCCTCCTTCTCCTCCTTCGTCCCTAGAACAGCCAGGTCATGAGAGGGACAATCAGTACCATCTGTGCAGTCACTCCCATAGTTCATTATTGCTAAGGCTTCCCCGCCGATACCGTACATGCGCACCCCTGCATTCCTTACGACTACATCTGCCTGCGCAGCATCACCACTTTTAGCGACATGGCCAGATACAGTCGGTCTATGGTAGGGCTGTTGCAATCGACTAGAGCAGCATTTGGAGGCTATGCGACGACTGGGCGCTTCTATGCCACAGCCAACCTCACCAATCTGCTCAAAGTCCTCCTTTTGACCACCACCCTTGGCAGCCATGGGTCGACCTTGACCTGACAACCATGTCCAAGCCTCGTCGCCCACCTTGAACCACCGAAACAACGAGGCTAACGGTCTCTCAACATTCACGTGACCTGTCCGCAGAACATCTTGCACCGCCTGAGTTGTGAGGCTCAGGGGCTCGGCACGACCAGTGGGGTATGAACCGAGCTGGTGCTGGAGCGCTGCACACTGCTGCTCAGGCAGGTGCTCTAGCACTTCCACAGCCACCAGACTAGTGTCCCCCACCCACTGCTCCGGCGAGACATGATAATCCCTACTCTCCTCCACCTGTGCCCTACTGCCCCCCTCTCCTTCTCCACCTTGGCCGCTGCAGACCAACGCAGGGACAGTAGGCTGCTCAGGTGGTTGCCTCACAAACTCCTCCAACAGGTTCACATGACATGTTTCCCCGTCCTCGTGTTTGATCTCGTCAGCACCATTACCACACTTCTGAACTTCCGGATTCTCCAACTGCAGTTTACAAATATCTGAGGGAACCAACCTGTCTAGATGCTCCCGAAGCAACCCAAGTCCTCCCCCAATATCAAACTGAGCATCCCTTTTTTCTCTCCGTGTGTAACGTTGCTTCCTCGGAGTCTCTTCCTGCCCTACCTCCTCACTAGCTGTGACAGGTCCTGGGGCTTCTCCAGACTCCAACAATGGTGCCAATACTGAGTTGCCAAGAAGAGCTGCTGGTACTAAACTCTTCAAACTGTTACCAACATTAGCCATCTTCTTCCAACCGTTCCTCCGTTGATCAGAAGACTGAGGAATAGGCTGTGACACTTTGAATGCAAGAGGTCTTGTAACAACGCACGCCATAGGTTGTACTTGACATTTCTCTACCCACTCCTGTTCCTCCCTACTCACGTCAGCCGGCTTCTCGGCAACGACTAAGGGTGAAACCTCAGAAGTAGGTACCGCAAAGTCATTGCCGAGAAGGAGGTCGACGCCCCCAACAGGCAAGTTCTCCACAACACCCACATCCAACTCTCGTGTCACACCATCCACCTCCAGTTCCATCCTGACCAACGGGTATGACTTGACAGCATTGATACCCTGCACCACAACCACCCGTGCCGCGTTTATTGGTCTACCAGTAAAGTTCTTCATTAAAGTCTGAGAGGCACCCGTGTCTCGCAACAGCTCAACTCCATGCTTCTTACCAGCCCACTTCACGCAGCCATGCCCTCGATGGTCACAAAAGACATCGCGGACAGGGTTCGAGCCTTCCGGATTCTTCTCCACTGGCTGTGTCCCAGCCTCTGACGTTATACCCCGGGCAAACTCAGACGACTTCGGGGACTCCCCAATGTTGCGAGCCAAAGACACGACTGCATTAGGTAGCTTGCTTGGACAGGCTCTTGCAAAATGGCCCTTCTCATTACAATGAAAACACTCTAACTCCCCCTTGGGCTTCCCTTGAGGTGGGGAAGGGCCCTGATCCTTCTTAAATGGGACGGTATTAGGTTTATGGTCAGACTTAGTATCGTTGCTCTTGTTGTAATGGTTATATGGTGTATCACCGACTCGGGGGGGTGGAGTGTTGCGCCCCTTGTTACCTGCATCGTTCCGTTGTGCAGACCCGCACCCACGAATCAGTGACATCCGAAGGTCAGCCATCTCAGCTGCCTCCTGAAGAGTTCTTGAGTTTTTCTCTTTAAGATTCAACGTCAGATCGCTGCCCGTACACTTAAAAAATTGTTCTAGAAGCATCAGCTGTTTCAACTCCTCAAACGTCGATGCCTTCTCAGAACGCAGCCAGTTTCTAAATGCATCGGACAGATCCCGGGCATGCTCAAGAAAGGTGCACTCACGACCCTTCGTTACACCCCGGAACTTCAATCTGTACGTCTCTGGTTGTAACTCATATGCCCGCAGGACAGCCTCCTTCAACACCTCGTAATCGATGCATGACTCCAAGGGCAACGCATCATATGCAATGAGTCCTTTGCCAACCAATCTAGAGGAAACAAGGGCTGCCCACTTAACCTCGGGCCATTGGTGCTCCCGGCACTTCTTCTCGAAACGCATAACAAATTTAGTGACACCCGACTCATCAAATACAGGGACCAACTTGAGCAGGTGCGATAACGACTGATCAAGACCTCGATTCCCAGAACCGAGACGCTGCCCTGACGACTCCACCCTAGACTTCTCAAGATCTATGTCTGCACAGTACTTCGTCTTTCTCTCTTCAGAGAAAAGCTCAGCCTCACGTATGGCCTTTCTCTCCTCAGTCTCATATCTGGCCCTTCTCTCCTCAGCCTGAATCTTAGCCATCTCAAACTCCCGCTGCTGCTGCTCAGATTCCCGCTTCTGCTGCAGCTGCATCTTAGCCATCTCAAGCTGGAAGAGCATATCTGCAGTTAAACCTTGAGGAGGAGGAGATGCAACAATTGGAGACCCACCCTGTGACAAACCACGCTGCCAGTGACTATCGGCCTGCGGGAACGTACCCGGCTCCGGAGCCCGATGGGGGCGCCATGGTAGGAGTCGAGTGGAATGGGGGCTGGGCCGAAGGTGCCCCAGCTCCCGCTCCACCCGAAGCCCCACGCACCCCGCCGAGCACACAGGCCACCAGGTCACCTCTCGACATGCTGCTAGTGCCCACATGCCCCATGACCGTGGCCAAACACAGGAGACCATACCGATCAATCCCCGACACCCGGTCAGCAGTAATAGGTATCTCCAGAAACTTCCTTGCATCCTCCTCATTAGCTATAACTCTAATGTCATCTAACAAGGCCCGCTGCTGCACCTCAGAGTCTGCTTCCCTTACTGTGTCCTCACTGTACATTGATCCGTCGTTCGACATAGTGTCCACCAAAAATTCTCAACGTTTATAAAAAAAATAGAAGTACCTAAACTCTTATGTAGCACTATTCACTAAAAAAATGCTTGAAGACTCTTAAGTGTTATACTACTTGCCAAAAAAAATCCACGTGTCCAATATATTCCTTTAAACAATAACAAATGACCACAACACTCGTGCAATATTTCTCTAAGTTCACAAAATCCTAAGCAAGGTCGCCATTTGTTACGACCGGGGCTCGTATAAAACAAGGGCTCTTAATCATTGGACTAGGAAAGCACACAGCCACAACGGTAACACTAGATCCAACCCCTGAACTTATAATGCCGGCGCACAAAAACACCTATACCCTCCAGAGTTAAATCTGCGATAACGGGGTATCCTATAACTCAGTATAAGTGCACTACTACTACAGGCTGATGATCTCTGATACAGCCTGATCACAACAACATACAATTACGGTAATAAGGTATACTAGGAAAAGATAGAGATCTTAATTAAATCACTGCAATGATTTAATGCAAACTAGAAGAAGGTATATTTAAAGTTACTCTAAACAATAATGAACTGTCACTCCTATACTAAAGAAAGTGAACGAAAGTCCCAAAGCATCGAGCAGGAATCTTCTGAAGAAAGTCTGATGCTGGGGTAAGATGATCGTATCGGATTTTTAACTGTAGTATAAAGCAGGAACAGGATATGACAATTGTAAGGACATATAGGGTTAACTGGCACAGGAATAATAACTGCGCAATAGTAGGAACTCAAACAGCAAAAGAAGTACTTCCTCATCAACGAAACAGCCTACTAGGGTCGTGCAACTCAACAACAACCTAGACTAATAAATGCCGTGAATAATAATGCATACATAACAGAAAGAGTTTATAATCTAAATCTGGTGTCTGCTAGGCAAATAAAGTCTAGCTGGAATGTAGTAGGCTAGGAAACAATGGCTGAGCAAGCGGCTCGTAGCCTAGCGAAGTCCTTAAGGCTGTGCGGCCAAATTACGTTAATTGACGGGGTGCTCTCTTGAGAGATCCAGATCGCTAGTATCTGGTTCTCTCCTGGCGACCCTCTCAAAGTCAAAGCAAACGAGTTAGCACAGTGTTGGGTGGCAGAGGCAAAAGCCCTCACTCGCAACACAGTGCTAAACTCACAAGGTACACAGTCAGAAAGACCCCCTAGGTTTCCCACATCTCCGTTGTGATTGTACAGGTTCAACAAAACCTAGTACACATGGAAATCACAACACCAGTAGCCCTCTCCCAGTCTAGCATTAAATCCCCCAGCAGACCACCACGATACAGGAAGGGAGACACCGTGAGTGTGTTGAACCTCTACAGACAAAAATGGTAACCCTTCCAAAATGCCTAACTAAACATGTGTTATCTGAGAGCTTCAGCATATAATACGATGGCCGATATATGAAATCGTGCAGAACCAAAGGGAAGTTATGATATTAAATAGAGTAGAAGAATGAGAGGTAAGAAGTTGAGAGAGAGAGAAAGTGCTCTATAGGTAGAAGTCGGGAGACAGGGGGGCAAGGGACATGTGAAGGGTATGCTAGTCAGGAAAGCTCTGAGGAGAATAGCTCCTCTGGACCCCTCCAGGATCCCACACAAAGGCATGGTGGTCAGCCAATCACAGGCCGCTACGTCACCCGGCAGCAGGCCTGCAGAAGGCGCCAGGAACCACCAGCCAATCAAATCCGAGAGAAGGATCACGCGAGCGAGGGACTCCTCGAGGGAGGAGGGAGGAGGAAAAACTACCTTCTCACTGCACGCTCGCTCTCTCTCTCCTTCCTTCACTACAATGCATCTTATGTTCAACTCATGATATAAAATATAATCCCTTGTCACAGGCGAAAACAAAGCCCACTTCTATACTGCCTGTGACATGACGATTCACAAGAAAGAAAGTACAACATTGTAGATAGACTGTAGCCAAATACATTGCCCTAGCGAGTGTTAGCGAGTGGCCAAGCGAGTGACTGAGCACACGTGGCGTTCTGCTGAGCTGCAGGCGTCACACTTTGAGAGTGGGAAAGATTGGGATCTTGGCCTGCCATATGTTTTATTTGCTGCACGGGAGGTACCTGGGGAAAGTTTGGGATTCGGCCCTAATGAGCTTGTCTTTGAACACCGTGTCAGAGGGCCTCTCCATATGGTTGAAGAAATATGGGAGGGCGCAGAAAACCTTGTTCTATGCTCAAGTGTGTCCTCGACAGTCGAGAACGGATGTTGCGCAGTCTGGAGTTGGCTGGCCGTAATTTGACTAGCTCTCAGGCCCTCATGAAGGACAGGTACGACCTCAAGGTTAAACTCAGGGAGTTTCACGTGTGTCAGGAGGTGTTGATTCTACTGCCCCTTGTAGGTCATCCCTTATCCGCGAAGTACACTGGTCCTTATAGGGTGGTTGAGGAGCTATCGGACCTGGATTACTTGGTAGCCACTCCAGACAGACGTAAGCGCAATCAGTTATGTCACGTTAATCTCATGAAGGAGTATGTGAGGCACCCCCCTGAGCCTCTCACTGTGCCTGTGATGACGTTTAGCAGTCAAGGTGGAGAAGGAGAACGGGACAGTCAAGCTCAGGTGGAGGATAACTGGAAGGATAAGAAAGTCAGATGGGCGCCTGAGTGTGAGAAGGCGTTTAGAGTAGTAAAACACCTGTTGTGCACTCACCCGATCCTCAGGGCCCCTGACTTTAGCCTACCTTTCCAACTAGCAACGGATGCTAGTGGTGTGGGGGCTGGTGCCGTCCTTATGAAAAAGGACGATGATGGGCTGGAACATCCTGTTAGTTTCTGCTTGGAGAAGTTCAATTCAGCCCAGGGAAGCTGCTCTGTTGTCGAGAGGGAGCTGCTGGCAGTTGTGCTTGCACTGAGGCATTTCGAGGTCTATGTTCCAGCCTGTGGTCCGGTCGTTGTAGTTTACACAGATCATCACCGTCTCAATTTCTTGGACCAGTTTCACAATCGTAATATGAGGCTGACCGGGTGGTCGCTGGTGTTACGGGAGTATAGCCTGGACATACGCCATATTGCCGGTTGTGACAACGTGGTTGCAGATTGTCTTTCAAGGGTAGATGATCCTGGGTAGATTGACACACGGGTAGCCTCCTGCTTTAGTTTGAATAGTATTTTGCGCTTGGTGCTTGTTGGCTTGCGGTTGTAGCCCAGCGAATTGGGTCGTAAAGCAGGAGTTGAGCGTTTGGTATAGAAGAAAAAACTAGGCTTGCCCCTATAGTGCAGCCGAAATAAACAAATTAAAAACATAAAAATCAAATAAAAACTCTTTCTTTGATAGTTGAATTTGTTCAGTATGTTATAGCAGTAATTCTGAGTTGCACTTCTCTTAGAATGCTGGGCTAGAGGAGCTCGCTCTTGAGGAGCATAACTACATATGATTTAACCTATTGTGTTGGGGAGGGTTATAATTTTGTAAAATGTTTTGTTGAGAACTATGCCAGATATTTTACTGCCGCTGGGTGATGGGAAGTAGAGATGTAGCATGGGTTCTAACCATGTTTAGCTTTGGGCTGAGAAAAATCTTGGGGGGGTGTGACGTTAACCACTCCGTTAGAACCGCATGGCTTGTCCTACAGTGACTCGCTAGGATCGCCAGGGCAGTGGATGTGGCTACAGTTGATGTATTATTGTGTGCTTTATTTCATATGAAATCTTGTGTCATGGGCAGTCCAGAAAGGTTCTTTCTTTTCGCCTGTGTCAAGGCTTTATATATTTAATTGCAAAGTATATGTTTTATCATTAAGTAGTTATGATAGGATTTGAGAGAGAGAGAGAGAGAGTAGAACAGAGTGTGAGGAGGCGCGCAGTGTTTTTTGCCATGCTCGATGACGTCACGGCTGGCTGGCCTCTTGGGGATTGGTTGGAGGAGTTTTTTATCATGCTTGGTGACATCATGGTTGGTTGGCCTCTTTGGGATTGGCTGGAGGACTTGTTACCGCTTTGTTTACGCAGTGCGAGCTAGTGCTAGTATATATACAGCTCTCTTGCCACTCTCTCCCTGAGATCTGGTTTCTAGAACGCATCCCTCTTATCCCTTTGATATCTGTCCCCCTCACTGCACCTGAGAACCTTTTCCTCTGCCTATCTCTCTCATTTTCCATATCTTTCACCACCTTTTATTAATATTATACCCCCTCTGGTTAACTCTGCATAATCAGCTTAATGCTGGCCAGTTGTATTGTGCGTTAAGGTCTTATATAACCCATGTATGTTTAGTTGTTAAGATAAGTTGATCATGAAGCATTGGTTGGTATTCATATTGTTCAGTACCGCTTCCTATAATTATTAGTGTTCTGCTGGATTAGATAATGCTAGACTAGGAGTCTGATACTATAAGGTATTGTTTCCGATGGGTGCTGGCTTTAGTTAAAAGCTGCACGACATACCTGAGAACTGGAGTTGATTGGGTAAATTCTAGTCTGTGTGCCATTGAGAGTAGAGCATGCACAAATGAGGGCTTTTTGCCTATACCATTCTGCACTGTTCTAAGCTCGGTTGTTTGTCTTTGAGGTACGCCACGAGAACGCTTAATACTTCGGTATTAAGGTTTCTCAAGAGAGCTACCCTTTACTATAACGTAATACTTGATGCACAGACTTGAGATTTGCACTAGGCTATGCGGCATGCCATGCGCACCAGTATCTCGTATCATTGACTCTAGCTAGACTTTATCAGTCATAGTAGACCTTAAGTATATTAAACCAATCACTCTTATTATGCATACACGTTTATGATTACACAAGCATTTCGCAGCCTAGTTTGATGTATTCAGACACAAACGACTTAGGCTCTTTTTGTTGATAGGAGTACTGCATTGTCGTGGCGATTATTATTATTGTTGCAGCGTTTAGGATATTCTTGGCTCCGACTGCATTATGTATCCTGCCTTTTGTGAGCATAGCCTGCTCGAGCATTGTTCCGCTGCCTGCCTTTTTGGGTTCCATTTCCGATTCGAGCATCTTGATAACATCTAACATTTAAAGAAGATTCCTTGTTGGTGTTGAAGGACTTTAGTGCACTTTCTTTCATGCAGGAGTGCCTGACATTTATTGATTAAAGTAACGTAAGCTGTAACTTCTCTTACCACCTTACTTTGCATACCATAACCAAGCACCTTCGGTTATAGGTAGTAATAGGCTGTTTTCACATAACATTAAGCCTAGAGTAGACGCACATTTATTGAGAGTTTGATAACATATTATTGCATATAGAACTCTGGAGAGTATTTGTGTTCTTTGTTCACTGGGAATATACATCAGAGGTTGGATCTAGCGCTTTCCGTTGTAGCATTTATGCCATTACTAGTCCAATGAATAAGAGCCCTGATATATTTAAACCTCAGTCATAACAAGGGGTTTGGGCTAAAAGGGTTGAGGACGTACAACTTTAGAGAAGGGCTGCGAATACACAACCCTCCGGGAGGTTGAAGGTTGTTGCTGGGGGGCGGCCATTTTGGGGTGAGTTGTCCCTGTCGTTAATTGGGTATGAAATCCTCTTGGCCCGGGCATGGTAATTCGGGCTCGGGGTTGGTGTGGTGGGTGCGGGGCCGTGCGCTCTCTTGTCATCCCGGGTGAATGTTTGTGTGTCTGTCTCGCTTGTTTTTTCGTGTGTGGTGTCGTTGTGGTTGGGTTTCCTGTCTGTGTTTCCTCGTCTGTCTTTGTTCTTCCCTGTCTGTTGGCTTCCGAGGGGGTGGCTTGAGGTGGTTGTTGGTGGTCGGCCATTTTGGGGCGAGTTATCCAGGCTGGTTGCTGGGTTAGTGACTTTCTGGTTTTGCAGGTGGTGACCTTGGTTTGGGGATGATCCTGAAGGGGAGGAGTTTTTCGTTTCTTTCCCGTTTCCTCTGGTCTGTTGTTTGTGATTTGGTATGGTGTTGTTTCCTGTGGGGTCCAGTCGGTTTCTAGTTTCCCCTGTATTTCAATAGGCATGCTAAGGTCTCATCACATGAGTTTTGGAGTGATTGCATTTTTTTTTTTTTTTTTTTGTAAGAGACAATGAACGGAGGAAGGAAAAACACAGATAAAACAAAAAGGTCCATGTGCCTAAAGGCATCCTCCATTCATAAAATGTTTGTAACAACTGGATTTAAACATTTGTAGATTGTAAGTTTGTGGAAAGCAATTCGAGGGAAGTGAATTCCAAAGAGTAGTAGCTCTGGGGATAAATTAATTCTGATAAGCAGAAGTTCTGCATTGTGGAGGAGAAAGTGTAAATTCATGGGCGCTCTCAGCTGCCCTAGTTCTACGGGGAAAGATGTGGAGAGGCGGCACAATTGAAGCAAGTTCCTCGGAACAATTGCTGTGAAAATATCTGTAGAATAATGCATGACGGATCTTTGTGGAAAACTAGTTGAATAGTGCAAGGTAGAGTCATCGGCATATTAGTGGACATGACTAGAGGTACAGTTGAGAAGATCATCAATGCATAATTATTAGAAAGAGAACTGGAAACACGACAGAACCCTGAGGAACACTAGAGCTGATAGGTTGAGGAAATGGGCGATGGCCGTCCACAACCGCAGCTATTGAATGGCCAGAACGGTAAGTAGAGACAAAGGCACAGATGGAGGAATAGAAACCTATGGAGGGTAGTTTGGATTTTTTTTTAGAGGGACAATCTGTACCACCTGTGCAGTCACTCCCACAGTTCATAAGTGCTAATGCTTCCCCGCCGATACCGTACATGCGCACCCCCGCATTCCTTGCGACTACATCTGCTTGCGCAGCATCACCGCCTTCCGCGCCACGGCCAGATACAGTCGGTCTATGGTAGGGCTGTTGCATTTTACTAAAGCAGCATTGGGAGGCTATGCGACGATCGGGCGTATCTAGTCCATAGTTACCCTCACCAATCTGCTTAATGTCCTGATACTGACCACCACCCTTAGCAGCCATGGGTCGACCCTGACCTGACAACCATGCCAAAGCCTCGTCGCCCACCTTGAACAACCGAAACAACGAGGCCAACGGTTTACTCACACCCAAGTGACCTGCCAGCGGAACATCGTGCCCCGCATGAGTTGTGAGGCCTGGGTGCTCGGCACAAACAGTGGGGTATGAACCTAGCAGGTGCTGGATCGCTACACACTGTTGCTCAGGCAGGTGCTCAAGCGCTTCCACAGCCACCTGACTCGTGTTCCCCGCCCACTGATCCGCCGAGACATGACAATCCCAACTTTCCATCACCTGTGCCTCACTGCCCCCCTCTCCTTCTCCACCTTGGCCGCTGCAGACCGACACAGGGATAGTAGGCTGCTCAGGTAGGTGCCTCACAAACTCCTTCAACAGGTTCACATGACATGCTTCCCCGTCCTCATCGAGTTCAATAGCCCCATTCCCACAACTCTCAAGACTCTCAATCTTCTAGTTGCACCTGGGAACTACTCTGTCGCGGAGTGCCATCACGCCCTACCATGTCACTAGGGGGGACAGGTTCTGGGGCCACTCCGGAGCTCAAATTTGGTGCAAGTACCGAGTCACCAAGGAGTGTCGCTGGGTCCAAACTCTCAACCCGACCACCAGCCTTGACTTTCTCCTTCCGACCCTTCCGACCGCTGGTCTGAAACCTGGGTACTAGGCTGTGACACCTGAGCGGACTGAGATCTCTCGAGCCCCTCTTGCCCCTCCCTACTCGTGTTGGCCGCCCTCTCGGCAACGACTAAGGGTGGAACCCCGGAAGTAGGCACCGCAAAGTCGTTACCGAGAAGGAGGTCGACACCCTCAACTGGCAATTTCTCCACAACACCCACATCCAACTCCCGCGTCACACCGTCCACCTCAAGCTCCACTCTGACCAGCGGGTAAGACCGCGTAGCATTGATACCTTGAACCACCACAACCCGATCCGCGTTAATAGGCTTGCCAGTGAAGTTCTTAAAAAGTGTCTGGGAAGCGCCCGTATCACGCAGCAACTCAAGCCTATGCTCCACACCATCCCACCTCACAGTGCCGTGCCCCCTATGACCGCAAAAAGCATCTCGGACGGATGACGAGCCCTCCTGCTGCTTCTGCACTGACTGTGACTTCGCAACCGACATATTACCCCGGGCAAACGCGGAAGACCTCAAAGACACACCGATGTTGCTCACTAGTGACACCACTGCTGTAGGCGGTGTGCTCGGACATGAGCGCGCAATATGCCCCTTCTCATGACACTTGAAACACTCCACTTCGCTCTTGGACTTCCTCTGAGGCGAGGAAGGGCCCTGGCCTTTCTTTAACGGGAAGGGTTTCGACTTGGGATCAAAATTGGCACCAGTACTCTTAAATGGGTAATTAGTTGTGTCATTAATTCGGGGGGGTGGAGTGGTACGCCCCTTGTTACCTGCCTCAGCTCTCTGTGCAGACCCGCAACCACGAATCAATGACAACCTGAGGTCAGCCAGCTCAGCCGCCTCCTGCAGAGTTTTAGGATGCTTTTCTTTCAGGTTAAGAGTCAAGTCACTGCCAGTACATTTGAAAAATTGTTCTAACAACACTAAGTGCTTCACTGCATCAAAAGTAGTTGCCTTCTCCGACCTCAACCAATTCTCAAATGCATCTGACAGCTCTCTAGCGTGTTCCTGGAAAGTACTCTCCTTTCTCTTAGGAACAGCCCTAAACTTCAGCCTATAGGTCTCTGGCTGCAACTCATACGCCCTCAGGACAGCCTCTGTTAACACCTCGTAGTCAATGCAAGACTCTAGGGGTAAAGCATCGTACGCCTTGAGTGCTTTCCCCGTCAATCGTGACGAAACAAGGGCTGCCCACTTCTCCTCGGGCCATTGGTGCTCCCGGCACTTTTTCTCAAAACGGAGAAAGAATTCTGTAACTCCTAACTCATCAAACACTGGAACCAACTTTAGTAGATGCGACAGGGACTGGTCATGGGGTCGACCCCCCTGGACGAAACGGTTCCCCGTCACCTCTACACGAGTTTTCTCTAGGTCAACATCGGCACAATACCTTGCAGACTCATACTTGAGGTCAGCCTCTCGCTGCTGCTGCTGCTGCTGCCTGAGCTCAGCCTCATGCTTTCGCTGCTCGAGCTCAGCCTCATGCTTCCGCTGCTCGAGCTCAGCCTGTTGCTCTTGCTGCTTAAACTCAGACTGTTGCTTAAGTTTGGCGAGCTCGAGCTGAAACAACATCTCGGGAGACAAACCTTGAGGAGGGGGTGCTACTAACGGGGACCCACCCAGTGAGTCACTTAGAGGCATACCCAACCGCCAGCGGGCATCGGCCTGCGGGAACGTACCCGGCTCCGGAACCCGAGGGGGCGCCATGATAGGAGTTGAGTGGAATGGGGGCTGGGACGAAGGTGCCCCAGCTCCCGCTCCACCCGAACCCCCATGCACCCCACCCAGCACACAGGTAACCAGCTCACTTCTCGACAAACCGCTAGTACCAGAAAACCCTAAGACCGTGGCTATACACTGCAGTCCGTACCGGTCCAGCCCCGACACCCGGTCCTCCGTCACAGGCTCCTCCAAAAACCTCCGAGCATCCTCCTCCCCGTTCACCACCCGAATGCCGTCTAACAACTCCACCTTCTCCACCTCCTCGCCTGTCTCTCGCACTGTGCCCTCACTATGCTCAGACCCGTCCAGTGACATGATGGAGTCAACAAAAAATTCCCAAGTCAAGACAAAAGTAGCCAAACTCTCGCGTAGCTTTATTCACAAAAAATATTCGAAGATGTTTTTGAGTTCAATACTAGGTCACCAATAAACTCCAACAAGTTCAATATATCCTCAAAACAATGTCCACTGCCAACACTGCAAGAAATAAATTCAACCCCAAATAGCAATAAGATTTCTCAAAAAAAAAATGCAAAATTCAGTTCACTATATACTGGACTAAGGTCGCCATTTGTTACGACCGGCACAACGAAATAAACAAGGGCACTTAATATTGGACTAGAAGATAGGCTATATCTGCAACAACGGTACGCTAATTCCAAACCCTTGAACTATTAAGCCGGTGAACAAAACACTTAAACCCTCCAGAGTTAATCTACTGGATGACGGGGTATCAATTAACTGGGTTTAGTGCACTTCTACAAAGGCTTTCCGGTGACGGCAAAGCCTACTCACAACAGGAGTACTTACGTTAATAAAATGCTCTCAAGTAATAACAATGCTTAAATAAACTATAACAATATTTAATAAAGGAGTATATGCTTACGTTAACTTTAGTGTGAGTCTGAACTCAACACTAAACTCTTCAATGCTTTATGAAAACACTGGAAGTCTAGTCCTACAGCAAACAGATATGGAATCTTCTGAAAACGTCTGATGCTCTAAGATGCTCGTCGAATATAGAACAGAAATAATGCAGGGGCAGGACACCAAAGCGTGTATCTTAAATACACCAACAAGTAGGATACATATATATAAAACAAGGGAGTGCAAGAACTCTGTGACAGCACTAATAACAGCCACTCAAAAACAGTACTTCCTTAGCCAAAGTAACAGCCAAACTGGGTTGTGCACTATGCATCAACCTAGGCTAAAATAATATGTGAATAATTGCTAAAGCATATGCAGTTAAAGTTAATAAACACAATGCTGTCTTTCTTACTAATAAAGTCTAGCAGCGGCATAAAAGGTTCAAGGAGCCTAGGCAGAGCGCAAGCATGCTCGTAGCCTACTGTCTCCCCTTGAACAGATTTCCCTTATGTTACGTTAAGTGACTAGGAGGCTCTCTTGGTAAGTCTAGATCTCAAGTATCTGGTCTTACCCTGGCGCTCCACAAAGGTCAACAAAATGAGGTAGCAAGCGTACAAGCAAGAGTAGGCAAAAGCCCTTCGCTTGTATACTGCTACGCTCGCAAAGGAAAAATATGCACAAGGGTTACAGGCTACCTAGCTCCGTCGAAGTCATACAGGCTCTGACTTGCCATATACATAACTCAGACAACGACCAAAGATACCCTCCACTGTCTAGCATTAAATAGTAGGAAAGAACAACCCAATAATTAGAAGCACCCAATACTATGACACCATGTGACTATGACTCAAATACTCCCTAAAGCTAGTGCAAAACATATATATGAGAACTGGTGCTGGTAATACGACTGGCCGACTATGGAAGTCGTATGCAGAACCAGAAGGGATGGATAAATGAATAAAGATAAGAAGTATTAGAAAGAAGGAGTTCAGAGAGAGAAACAGCAGTAAAGAGGGTTAGATTGGGGACAGATTGCAAGGGACGTCTAAGACCAAGCACAACATACCAAGCTCTGAGGAGACACGCGGGAAGGAGCCCCCACTACCTAGCTAAGACAGCGGCCCCCAATCACAGACAACTATGTCATGAAGAGCAGGCGTCATATGACACGAGAGGCCCGCCGGCCAATCACGAGCGGGTGGCACCACCCAAGCGAGGAATGCACACGTACATACACACGCACATACTACCACCTCGCTGCTCCTTCTCGCTCTCTCTCCTTGCAATTCACACTACATATCTTATAACTCTATCAATGATATAAAATACTTCCAAGTGTCACAGACAAGAATAAAGACAAACACTGATCTGTCTGTGACAACATGAACACTAAGAAAGAAAGAACATCATTCTACGATTATTATAGCCCATTTCACTGCCCTGGCGAGCGCTAGCGAGTACGAGTACATTTTGGCAAGCTGGCCAGGGTAACAGGGGGCCGTGTGCACATTGGCGTGTTTTAATTAGCCTGTTCGTGTCTATGGAAAGCATACTCGCAGCCCCCTATATATGACTTTCGAAAGGATACTCACAGTTCAGAGGTTAACCCCTTGTGTATGGTCCCATTTTGAGGCTATTATCAGCCCTGAGAGAGAGGCCAGCTGTTGGAAGGAGTGCAGGAGGGCTCCAACCGCTCGCCACAGGCCGTTGGGATAAACAGCCCACACTCTCATGCGCAGCAACATACATTACAAAAATATAAAAAATTGCCCCTTTTCTACCGATTTTGGCCTTCGTTTGCAAGATCGTTGCAAGTTAACCAGATATCGTACAGGGCTGATTCAAGTGTTATTGGAAAACACTATCATTGTATTTTCACGGATATATAATTGTCTTACGCTCTGGCTCTTGCTTATGCATGAAAAAGAGCATCGAATGAAGGTAATTAGGCAATTATACCCGCAACGTGGGTGTTAAGCATATTTTAATTGAGAATAGTCCAACTCTCTAACCAATGTTTGAGCCGATTTTCCCAGTTTTTATTCTACTCAACAAGCAAGCTGCAGAACTCTTTCCCTCATACTATGACTTAACTGCTTCAAGCTCTGTGTGTCCAGACTTCTTGATTCTAATGTACCTTGAATTTGGCTCTGTCACTCTTTGAACTTTGAGGGACACACTTGTTACAGGCAGCTTTGCCTTTAATCTCCTTCATTCACATTATCAAAAAACACACATATACACAACATCCACCTTTGACATGGAACTGAGCATAGAGACAGTAGGAGGATACAGAGAAGGGTTTGCTGCCAGTAGTCCCAGACAACTGGGTTGTTCAACAGAGTGGAAGTTAGAGGAGAGGCCACGAATGTTGCAGAAGTTGATAGTAAGAGTAGAAAGAGCTGGTCTAGAGCAATCTGAAAAGTCAAGACCATGAGCCAAGATTATAGAGGAGATTGCTGGAGAGCCCACTGGGTTGACGACTTTGAACAGTCTGACCCCTCGGGCACAAAGCTTTAAGGGGAGATCTCCACTCGAGGGATTTTTTTCTTGACCCCTTTCTCCCTCATGTTTAGTCCCATTGCTTTTGATATTATAAAACGTTTGCCCCATTAGTTTAGCGATTTTAAGAACTTTCACTCCATATTAAGACCTTTCGTGCCATTCAGGAGTCAATTTTATCCTGGCGAGCGATAGCGAGCCTGTAATTTAAGAGGAATCAGCCTTCGGCCGGGACATTTTTCTACCGAAAAATGTACAAATTGATCTTGAAAGGGAATCAAGGGGGTGTAATTTTAAGCTTGATGGAGGTCTAGGGCACAAACTAAATACCTCCCCTTAACCATTGAATGGCCATCCACTCGCCAAATGGTGAAAATGTGTCCTTTGCTTTTTTTGCAGAAGTAAATCCAGCTGTTAGATTAAGATTGTCATTATTTGTTTGCATATCTTCTGTAAACTAATATTGAAGCCATTATCCATGTAATGTATGCAGTTCGCAATTCCAAACTTGTACGATCCCCCTGGCTGTCATAAGGGGTTATTCATTTTCATTTGAGAAAGAAAAGGTGTTTAACAAGACGTAATATCTGCCCTAGTTTTTCACTAATCAGTGAGCCATACAAAGTCTTTACTCAAAGTTATTTGGTAAGATGATAGGATCCAGAGCAACCTGGGTTTGTACCTTAGATATCAACAACTGACCAGTTTCTAGCACTTTTTTTTTTTTTGTGGAACTGCAAGTAGAGTTTGAACAGGGAGTGCTTACAGTCTACTGTATATCAATCTGAAATTAGTTTTTGATTGAGTGAATCATGAAAGAGTATCATCGATGAACAGGTCCGAGTGCTGAGCCCTGGGGCACACCACTTGTGAAATTTTTCCGTTCTGATGTGATACCATTTACTAATACATGCTGCTTATGCCAGTTTAGCCAATTCTCAGCAAAGTACAACCTCTTCTCTGCCATGAGCTTTAAAATAGGCTATATCAAGAGAGCTTGTGGAGGATTCTCTCAAAGGCTTTCGGGAAATCAAGGTAGACAATGTCAATGGCTTACTTTCATCATACATATTAACCCTTAACCAACGGCGCACGACATCTGTCGAGTTAAATAAATGTGGACTATGTGGCGGTGCACGACATCTCTCGAGTGCCATTTTCAGCACGTAATGTTGCTGAGAAAGAGAGCTGAGCGGTGGGACGAGCGTTGTAACCTTATGACCGCTCCCCCCGACCGTCGTGGGTGTACTGAACTGTATTCCACCTTCCTCCCCCTCCTCTCACTCGCTACACAGGGAATTATGTACGGAAATTACCTTATTTTAGTTTTTTTTGCACTCGTGTTGCACGATCGTTGCAAGAGAACCAGTGGTCGTACAAGGATGGTTCGGGTGTCATTGGAAAGCTCTGTTTACGCCCTTTCAGGAATAGATACTTGTTTTACGCTCAGAGTCTTGTTTATGCATGAAAATGAGCACGGAAACAACCCTATTTAGGGTTAAAAAAAAAACGCTGGGCGGCGCAGTGTAAAATACCCTACCACCCGCTCTTTGTATGTTAAAGATTTGTGAAATAATTCAAGTAGATTGTCAGGCATGAACGCTGATTTCAAAAGCCATGTTGTTATTCATTTAAAATTTTCTTTCTTCTAAATGCTTTACAAGTTTATCCCTGATTATTGTTTCGAGCAGTAAATTTATGATTGAAGTCAAGCTGGTTGGATGATAGCTGCAAGGTTGTTGCCTTTTTTTTAAATACGAGTTACATTAGATAAATTCCATTCATTGGGTACAGTGCCACTCTGCATTGAATTTGTTAACTCTCAAAAAGCGGGCATGCTTGTTTACATTACCGTAGTGCTAGACGGGTATATTTACCGAAAACGAGCTTTATTACATGCTCTTTTTCATGCATAAGCAAGAGCCAGAGCGTAATACAATTATAAATCCGTGAAAGGGAGATAATAGAGCTTTTCCAATGACACCTTGATAATCCTTGTATGACCACAGGTTCTCTTGCAACAATCGTGTAACCGAAGGCAAAAATACCCTACAATGAGGTATTTTTCTTGATTTTATCCTTGTTGAGAGAGGTAGGGAGGTGATGAGGAGATACAATATGTGTCAGTGACAGCCACATGGTGGTAGCGAGCTGTACGAGGCGGTCTATTGTCCCCTCAATGCTCGGTCTCTCTCTCATAGCTCATAATGGCCTCAAAATGGCACCAGTCATATGACGGGCACCGCAGGGTTGGCCAATATTCTTTCTCCCGTCATATGACGGGCACCGCGGTTTAATGGTTAATCAACAGTGTTAATAGCTATGATTTCTTATGTCTTAAATATTTCAAAACTCTTGGAGAAATAGAATCAGGCCCAGGGGTTTTAATAGTCTTTAGTTTGCTAATACTATTTATTAAATTTTTTTTTTTTTTTTTTTTTTTCTATGTGATTGAGGGAGGCAAAAGGCATAACTGCCTATATAGCGAGTGCCTCCCCCATAGTTGAAAGAGTGACAGGGCCAAAATCAAGGGACGTTCGAGCCAAAATGCCTGGACACACGGAGTGTGAAGCAATTTAAGTCATAGGACGCGGGAAAAACTGATTCTGGGAGAGAGTTCCAGAGCTCAGCTGTTGAGTAGAAGAAAGTTTCAGAGTAACGTTTCACTCTTGGGTTGGAGAGTTGCACAGAGTAGGGGTGGGATTGAGTTGCAAGACGGGTACCACGTGCCCTACGTAAAGGAGGTGGTATGCACTGCGGTAGCTCTGAGGAACACTGATTATTATAGTAGCGATAGAATAGCGAGAGAGATGCAACATTGCGGCGGAGAGAGAGAGATTGCAGAGAGTTGGTGAGTGGACGGGAGTTAATGATACGAAAGGCCTTCCTTTCAACCTTGTCTAGGAGAGCGGTGTGAGAGGAACCTCCCCACACATGTGAACAATACTCAATACAAGGGTGCACTATGCCCCTGTACAGAGGAAGAAGCTGTGCAGGGGAAAAGAACCCCCTAAGGCAGTTGAGCACACCCAGCTTCTGGGAGGCTGCCTTAGCAAGACTGGTAATATGGTCCTTCCAAATGAGAGCAGAAGAAAAAGAGACACCAAGAATATTGAGAGAAGATGAAGGGTTGATTTTTGTATTGTTGAAGAATAAGGGATAGTCCGCTGGGAGATCCTGACGGGTAGATAGATGGAGAAATTGGGTTTTGGAAGCATTAAAGTTAACAAGGTTTTCTCTGCCCCAATTGGAAATAGTATTTGCATCAGAATTTAAGAGTTGTATGGCTTCATTACGTTTGTCGTTGAGGGATTGCTGGCTGGGGCGTTCTGAAAAAGTAATGGAGTAGTGTAAGGTTGAGTCGTCTGCGTATGAATGGATGGGAATTAAGGTATCTACTTCCGTACTTGTCATATCACTTACAATGGGCATTCGACGGTGGCTGTGTTGACGCCACAACCAAATGGCAATAAATCATAATTGTGTGTACATGAAACTAAGCATATTTAGCCTATATTGTGGTAGGTACTATGTGTGAATACAATATGTGTTTGGGTGTTTCATGTATATACTGTTTAAATGTATATTTCTAAATTTATGAACACTACACTATATGTGTAAAATTATGTTGCATGTGTATGTGTGCAGTATGTGTGGTAATTATTATTTGATTAAATATATTTGTAAAGCTAAAAATAATACCTGGAAATATTGTGAGTAAATCTGAGGCTTTACCACCGTATTAAAATAAGGTGCCTTTTAAGAGAGTTAAATCTCAAAATGCTCAGCTAGAATATTAATAACACCTTGTAAACACTGTAAAATGTATGTAATACATGAAAGCTAAATAAACATTTTTGTCAATTTCAATTTCAATTTTAAATTTCAAATGACTTCATTGTCTATTGAAGCTGGTGCGGCAGGTGGGGTCGAATGGAAATCTTCCTCAGTAAAGACAAATGCAAAAATGTGCTTGAGACTATTACTCATCTGGACTTTGTCATCAACAAGATTTCAATTTTCATTGATTAGTGGTCCAATTGGAGAAGTTATCACCTTTTACTTCTAATGAATCCATATAATTCATCTGGGTTTGACTTGGATTACCTTGCAATATGTGATTCCCAATTTATCTAACTATGTTTAATAAGTTTGTTTTTAATTTATGTCGGAGAGTAAGATAGCTTAACCTGGTTGATGCATTTTGTATTTACTGAAACTAGTGTGGGTAGTTTTTGGTCATGTAGAAAAATGTTATTGCATGTATCGTATAAATACGATAGGCTATGACTCTTTTGTGATCCCGTATGTTGTGACGTCACAGTCGTTCCCACTGCACGGCGTAGAACGAGTAGATCGTATATTATATGATTGTAAGTAAGTTAAGATTGTAAAGGCCTAATATGCTATTAAGCAATATTGACATGGTCTTATGTTGTATATATAAATTTATCGTATATATTAATATAATTTATCGTATAGAGCAGCCTAGATGCGGTACGATAATTTAGGCTCCTAGAGTTTGCCAAGGCAGCAAGGTGTGCCTCTGAGGAAGACAGCTCAGAGCCTCCACGAACACCAACCAGTTAACATCTAATTTCCGCCTTCAGTTGATCGAGCTACTGTGCCTCTAATCACAATATACTGACCGCAATACACACAGCTACACCATCACGACGCTCTCATCGACACCATGACTGACAGACAGATAAGCATAGTATTCATGTCCATTCCCATATAATAATTTATTATTTCTTTCACTTGACTCGAGTCTCAGGACCGAAGTCTCATTCCCCATTGTCCACCATATTGGGTAAAACGTTCTCCCTTACCTCATTGCCACGTGGAACTATTGGTGAGTTAATTCCTGGCTAGTATTAACCCGGCAACGGCGAAGGGTATTGAACTAGCTGCCCATGGGCGAGCATATTGGCTCCATTCAGGCCTATAATCGTCATTTTACGATAAATATCGTTATTACTTATTCATATGAGCCTATTTTACCTTCACTATGAAGATAGTAACCTGTAACAACAATAAAACAAGTGAAAATAAAAAAATTCTGGTCAAAATCGCGAATATAGATGGACCAGCCCATTCATGAATTATGGAGAAAATTGAGGCAACCCCTCCCTCCACGAGGCCTCAACCACACTGAGCCTACTCATTCACACACTCGGTTGTATAACACACTCACTAGGCACGTAAGCACATCCTCCACACATTTTGCTAATGTTAGCACAAAAATATATCAACGAATTAGGGAATAACAGGGAAAATAGGTGATAATTGAAGGGGGAGGGGAAAAGGGGGAAGGAGGGGATGTGGAGGAGTAATATGAAGTATAGGGGAAAAAACATTTTTTTTTTTAGTGCTACTGGGGCCATTTAAATGATTTTTTTAGGACTCCCTCTTAAGAGCTTTGCCGCCCTCGCCCAATAAAACTTCTTAGGAGCTTTGCCGCCGTTCCCGGGTTAACCCTTATAACCTTACCCTATATATATAATTTATTATGTGAGACCTTTGGATATAAATTAGCTTGTTTCAGATTGAATTCAATTTAGATATGGAGTAATTTTAATTTAGATTTATTTTATTTGAATCATTATAGCTTAGAAATATTTAACTTCCATTGATAGTTTACCACATTGGTGCCCAGACCCGGGAATTAGCTACCAGTAAGGAACTTTTAAGGCAATGAGCAAGGGGACATATAACAGGATGCAGGAACAACTCAATGATAATCTGGTAGGACTAGCCAAGCGGTGGTTAGAGCCGGAATGCAGGGTCACATTGTTGCACCTGCCTAAGTCCTGCATCCCACCCATCATCTTTCCCCAATAATTTTCTTTTACATTTCAGACTTCCTGTGACATATGACCTGACCTAACATTTGTTTTTGTTCAATATGACCCTTTAGTGTGGGTATTGCTATCTTGTGTGTTTTTTTTCCTCCATAGACCAGTCAGTTTGACAAGTGTTGTGTGTAAACTAATGGAAACGGTAATTAGAGAAGGAATAATGGATCATATGAAGTCAAACCAACTTTTCAGTGGGAGACAGTTTGGATTCTTGCCGGGGAGGTCGACGGTACTACAGCTAATTAAGGTGGTAGATGATTGGATGCAAATTTTAGAAGATGGTGATGTAATAGACGTGGTATATTGCGATTTTATGAAGGCCTTCGATAAGGTCCCACATAAAAGGTTAATAGAGAAAGTTAGAAGCTATAATATAGGGGAGAAATGTGAATGGATAGAAGCCTTCCTGAAAGATCGGAGACAGAGGGTATTGGTGAATGGAATAGGCTCGGGGTGGAGGGAAATTACAAGTGGGGTACCTCAGGGATCTGTGTTGGGACCATTGCTGTTCGTTATATTTATCAACGACTTGCCTGAAGTTATAACTAATGGAAGTGAGGTATACCTGTATGCGGATGACACTAAACTGTATAGAAGAGTGAGGAGTAAGGAAGATATGGGTTTGCTTCAAGGAGATGTGGAGGGCATGAAGGGATGGTCTGAGCATTGGTTAATGCCTTTTCATCCAAAAAATGCAAGTACATGCGGATTGGGACCAGCAAGATAGACAAGGTAGGATACAGTATGTATGAAGCGATGGAGGAAGTGAGTGCAGAAAAGGATATAGGAGTAGTGATAGATAATAAGTTAAATTTCTCAGAACATTTAGCGGAAAAGATAAACAAAGCCAATAGAATTGTAGGGCTGATAAGGAGGACATTTGTGTCACTTGACGAAGAAATCTTCAGGAATCTACAGCGCTGGTTAGGCCACACCTGGAATATGCAAACCAGGTGTGGGCTCCATATATGGTAAAGGATATAGAAGCAGTGGAGAAAGTGCAGAGAAGAGCTAGCAAGCTGGTACCAACGTTGAAGAACGCGGGTTATGAGCAGAGGTTGAGGACACTGGGACTTCCGACACTGGCATATAGGAGAAGTAGAGGGGATATGATAGAGACTTTTAAGATAGTGTCAGGAAGTACGATGAGGATGTGTGTGAAGGTATCTTCTTGATGCGGGAGGGAACAAGAACGAGAGGACACTCTAAGAAAATTTACAAAGAAAGAAATAGGCTTGAGAAGGCGAAGAACTCATTTTGTGATAGAGTGGTAAATGAGTGGAACGCACTGCCCCAGTATGTAGTCGATTCCGAATCAATAAGGGAGTTTGAAAGTAATCTTGATAAAGCATGGGGAAGACAAGATTTGAAGTTTGATTAAAACAAAATACAGAATAGTAAAAATGTTGCGTCTGCTACCGCCGCCGCCAACACCGTGAACGACCGCAGCAGTGCAAGCACTGGTACTGAGCTGGATACACAGGCATAGTTTGCCTTTTTCCAGAGGATCTACTGTAAGAAACTGTAAGAAATAACATAGAAGTCTGCCAGTCGGCGTCTCTTAACTACACTACTGTTTTGCCATTGTATTTGTAACATTTTAGATAAATAGCCTACAGGCTTACATGCAAAATGAATAAACAGGAAGAGACACCGTCTAGTGGGGTGATGAGCAAAGCCCCTAAAAATCAGAGGGCGGGACTTCGGGGAGTATTAAATAGGCTAATTGTAGATGTCAACACTTTCATCACTACTGCTAACCTCGAGGAATTAGAAGCTAGATTAGACAATGTCCAGGCTACCCACGGTCGTATTATGGCTCTGAGTGAGGTGATTGTGGCAGGCATGACAGAAGAGGAAGAGATAGTTACAGAGTGTGATAATCACACCCTCTATGATGAACCTGTCTTTAAAGCGAAGCACATATTACAGCAGGGTCTGGTAAATGAGTTTGGAACAGTGTGCGAAAAACGGAATTTGAAGGTAAATGCGGGGAAGAGCAAGGTTATGGTCTTCGAAAGGGGTGAAGTCACAGAGTGTGAGGTGAAGCTGAACGGTCAGGCTATGGAGATCGTCAACTCTTTTAAGTATCTAGGCAGTGTGTTGAGTAAAGATGGGACTATGGATGAAGAAGTGTGGGAGAGGGTACAACAGGGGAAGAGGGTTGTAGGAACGCTAAAAGCAGTAACAAGAAATAGGGTGGTCAGTATGGAAGTGAAGAAGTCCTTGCATGACAGTGTGGTAATCCCGACACTGTCTTACGGAAGCGAAGCATGGACGTTGGTTGAGAGACTCAGACCAAGAGTGAGAGCAGTGGAAATGAATTACTTAAGGAGTGTGTGCAGAGTTACATAGGAGGAATAGACAGACTAATGAGGAAGTAAGAAGGAGGTGTGGTGTGGAGGTAGATGTGCTGGAAAGTGTGAAAAGGAACAACTTGAGATGGTTCGGCCATATGGAACATATGGAAAGCGAGAGAATGACTAAGAGGGTGTATGAGAGCGAGGTGGAGGGACAGAGAGGGAGAGGTAGACCGAATGAGAGGTGGAAGGATGGAGTGAGGAAGTACATGAACGAAGGCGGTGCTGGTTGGGGGGAGGGACGTCGACTGACTGGGGACAGAGGTGCATGGGGGCGGTTCGTTCGTGGCCACCCCTTCGGGGATCACGGCGTCAGGCAATAGATAGATAGATAGACATATTACAGTGTGCTGTCGCAAGTAAGAAGGGAGGCGAGAATGAGACCCATAGAAGGGTTGACCCAAAACACACTGTGCACCTCCCAAAGCTCAATCTTCCTACATTTGGGGGCAAATTGACTGAGTGGTTAGCTTTTTGGGACGTATTTCGGTCTACAGTACATGAATCCTCTTTGGATAATGTCCGCAGGTTTCACTACCTGAAGGGACAAATGGAAGGAGAGGCCTTACATTTTATAGAGGGTTTTGCGGTAGTGGGTGATAGTTATCTTGAGGCAGTACAATTATTAAAGTCCACATACAGGGATGAAGAGCAGTTGAATATGGCCCATGTCGTTGCTTTGTTAAAGGTCGCAGAACCACAGTATAAGGTTGAGGAATTAGAAAATTTTAGGGCAAATATGGAGTGCCATACTCGATCGCTAGACACCCTAGGGCTCACCACACAGGAAATGATAGTTATTATCTTACGACAGAAGCTTCCTATGGCAATACTTGATAAGGTTAGATCGTTTGATCTGGGGGAGTTCAAAACTTAATTCAGTAAAGAAATTAATAATCTACAGTTGAACAAAGGGAGAATGTATGTGTCGGGAGGGAGTGAGAATGTGGAGAAGAGGGGAACTGTAATCATGACAGTGGGGACGAAAGAAAAGAAAGAGGGTACGTATAAGAAACCTGCTCAGATTCTGTGTAAGCTATGTAATAACAAACATAAATGGAGTTTCTGTGTAAAATACCCAACAAATGAGACAAAACTAGCACAGGCAAAAAGATTGAAGCTATGTGTAGGTTGTCTAAGTAAGGAACATGGTAAGCAGGGACAATGTACTGCTACATACTTAAGGCCCTGTCGACACTGCAAAGGACATCACTTTGATAAGTTGTGTCCTACAGCAGATAAAGTCAAAGACGTCAAACCAGAGGGTACTACAACTGTGACACTAGGTAGCATGAAAGACACCACTATATTGCTCACAATACAGATTCCCATGGAAGGTAACGACAGTAACAAAGTTTGTCGGGTACTTCTAGATCAAGGGTCTCAACGTTCCTTTATAAAGAGGTCCATGTTAGTACTTAAGCACCGAATCGTAGGGGCTGAGACTCTTCGATTGCAGGGCTTCACAAGAGTTACTGACAAACAAGTCTACGAGATAGCGGAGATTTCATATTTCTACTGTAAAAACAGGTACTTTATGACATGTATCGTAGTAGACACCCTACCAGAATACGTATCTGTAGGAGTGAAGAAAGTGGAACACGCATTACGTAGCAAAGGGGTTAACTTGTCAGATCCCATGGGAGATCAGAGTGAGGTGCATGTTCTACTTGGTGTGGATCATTATTATGATATAGTATACCCTGGATTTAAAAAGATGTGTGGTGTAATTTTAATCCCCACTAAATTTGGCTATTGCATGAGCGGAAAGGTGCATACTACACAGTCAAATATCTTGGTCGACACGGTTTCGATTTTAAGAGTGAATGTAACCGCGGCAGAGGAGTTGGGAAGGGAGGATTCCCAACCTAGTGACACTAAAATGACTGCCGAGTTCGACCTGGAACGACTGTGGAGATTGGATCACATAGGTATTAATCCTATGGAGACTGATTATGACTCGGAAGTTGCGCTGAAAAGGTTTGACGAGTTTGTGAGCTACTGTGCCTCAGACAAGCAATATAAAGTTAGTTTACCCTGGAAGAACAGTGAGATAAGCCTGCCTACCCACTATGGTTTGGCATTAGGTCGCTTGCGCGCAATACAGCGTAAATTGTCTAATGAACCGAGCACGCGCCAAGCGTATGACGATGTATTTCGGAGTTATGAAGATAGTGGCTTTATTGAGAGAGTCGATGTAAAGGAACCGAGTAAGAAGGGTAGGGTTCGCTATCTGGCCCATCATGGGGTGAGAAAAGACATCGTCACCACACCAATACGGGTGGTGTATGACTGCTCTGCCCACCAAGGTCAACAACCCAGTCTAAATGACTGCCTGCTGACAGGTCCGTCCATGGTGTCGGACCTGTCCCAACATCTATTGCGGTTTAGGCTGGGGAAGTACGCATATACTAGTGACATCGAGAAAGCATTCGTGATGGTCAAGCTAAAAGAGGAAGATAGAGATGTTACCCGCTTTCTTTGGTTCAGCGACATTAGCGACTCTGAAAATTCGGTCATAATCTACCGTTTTCGAGTTGTACTCTTTGGGGCAACATGTTCACAGTTTTTGTTAAATGCCACAATAAAAAAACATCTAGCAGATACTCGTGAGGACACAAGTAAACTATCTCGCGGATTATATATAGACAATTTGCAGGGTTCTAGCGATAGTCAGGATGATTTGTTACATACATACTGGCAAGCACGCAGATTGTTTACAGATGCACATTTATTTCTCCGCGAGTGTGTTACTAATAGTGAAGATCTTCAGAGTTTGATACAGGTGGACGGTACAGCATCTCATAACCAGGAAAAGTCCAGACATTTTGGGATGATCTGGCAACCTAAACATGACATACTAACTTTTCAAACAAGGTCTTTTGCTCAGCAGACAGGAGCACACACAAAAAGAAGTCTGTTGAGCAAAGTTGCGCAATTTTTTTATCCTTTGGGTCTAGCATTACCCGTTTTTTTTTTTTTTTTTTTTTTTTTTTAAGAAACAATGAACGGAGGAAGGAAAACACAGATAAAACAAAAAGGTCCATGTGCCTAAAGGCATCCTCCATTCATAAAATGTTTGTAACAACTGGATTTAAACATTTGTAAATTGTAAGTTTGTGGAAAGCAATTCGAGGGAAGTGAATTCCAAAGAGTAGTAGCTCTGGGGATAAATGAATTCTGATAAGCAGAAGTTCTGCATTGTGGAGGAGAAAGTGTAAATTCATGGGCGCTCTCAGCTGTCCTAGTTCTATGGGGAAAGATGTGGAGAGGCGGCACAATTGAAGCAAGTTCCTCGGAACAATTGCTGTGAACATATCTGTAGAATAATGCAAGGGATGCAACGTTTCTTCGTATGGATAATGTAGGAAGGTCCTGTGTGATTGCAGGGTTATTGATTAATCTAATAGCTTTATTTTGAATTTTGTCCAACTGCCTCAATGCAACCACTCCACTTCCACCCCACAGAGGTGAACAGTAATCCATCTGAGAACGCACATGACTTTTATATATTACGGCCAACTGCTCGTCAGTGAAGAAATTCTCGAACTCTGTACAGGAGTCCCAGTTTTTTAGAGGCATTCTTAGCAATGCTTCTAACATAATGTGTCCAGCTCAAGTTAGTAGTTAATGTTACACCGAGAATGTCAATACTAGGGGAAATGGGAATATTTACATCATTAAAAAATATATGGGAGTCAGTGAGATTCTGTCGGTTAGAAAATTGAATGTACTTGGTTTTCTGTGCATTAAAGGAAACTAGATTCTTTTGTCCCCATCCATTAATTCTAGAAAGGTCCTGGTTCAGAGAAATTGCAGTGTTTATTTTTGAATTTATAAGATCGGGTTGGGTGAAAGAATTGGTAAATGTGAAGGAACTGTGGAGTGTTGAGTCATCTGCGTAGGAATGTATTGGATAATGAGTGGTAGATATGAGATCATTGATATGAATGAGGAACAGAATTGGGGCCAAAACTGATCCCTGGGGAACACCAGCATTTATTGAGTGAAATTGAGAAGAAAGACCATCTACCATTACACATATTTTTCTGTTATGAAGATAAGAAGAAATTAGTGGAACTAATGATGCAAGGCCGTAGTGTGACATCTTCGACAATAAGGATTGATGCCAGACTCTATCAAATGCCTTTGATATATCCAGTGCTATTGTATGTGTTTCACTATGTTGGTCTGTAGCTTGGTTGATTTGATGCGTAAGAAGGCAAAGAATGTCTGCAGTTGATCGACATCGTCTAAAACTATATTGCCTATCACTGATTAATTTATTATTCTCAAGATGCTTAATTATGTGATTATTTAATATAATTTCAAAGACTTTACCAAGAGTGGAAGTTATAGCTATTGGTCTGTAGTTTGATGGATCTGAAGAGGCACCTTTTTTAGGAACTGGATGAATATTTGCTTCTTTCCAGGGTACTAGGAAGCATGAGGTATGAGTACACAGACGGAAAAAATTTGCCAATACAGGAGCGAGCACCAAGGAGCAATTCTTAAGTACTATTGGAGGAATTTCATCTGGACCAGGAGCCTTATCTACTGAGAGATTCTGCAAAATAGTTTTGACATGTCTGGTGTGGATCTTAAGTGAGGGAATTTCAGGCGAATTAAAATTAAGTACAGGGACATCTTGATTTATTTCATCTAAGGTTGAGTTGGTGGAGAAAATATCTGCAAGAAGGTTAGCTTTACCTCTTGGGTCACTTACAAGATTGCCAGTCGGACATTTTAATGGTGGAATGGATGAAGCAGTAGTGAAGTTGGATTTGAATGAGTTAAGAGTAGACCAAAATATTTTGTTATCATTTGGATTATTTAGAAGTTTATTTGCCTGCTTGTGGAGAAAGTTTGATTTAGTTAGGTTTAATACAGTTTTGGCATGATTTCTGATGTTTCTAAAGTAATTAAAGGCTTCATGTGTTTTTGATCTTGTGTATGCATTGTAGGCTATTGCTTTTTGTTCAGTTACTCTAGCACAATTATGGTCAAACCATTTAGGTGAATTAGATCTTTTACTGTACTTTTGATGAGGAATAAAAGTTTCCATTCCAATTTTTATAAAATCTTGTATGTGGCTCAAGGTGGAGTGTGCATCATTAGAAAAGAAAGAGGTCCAGGGAATATCAATAAAGAAACCTTGAAGACCCTCCCAGTCTGCCCTATCGTAATGCCATTTAGTCACCAAAACAGGTTCAGAGTGGGAAGGTGTGGAGCTAGGATTCTAATTCAGGAAGTTTGGAGACGTAAAATAGGATGGGATGACAGTTTGCCCGAGGACCTGAATGACCAAGGGACATTGTTGTTGAATGAGTATGACATCCTATGTACTAAACTTATACTTCGTAAAGTGGCGGCGTTCGGTAACGTTACGTTACACACGTTTTGCGATGCTAGCGCCACGGCATATGGGATAGCCATATATGTCGTTACTTCATTTGGGGCACATTTAGTTACCGCCCAGGCTAAAGTAGCCCCGGTTAAAAAGGTAACTATCCCTAAAATGGAGTTGACTGCCATGCTGCTATTAGCACGTCTGGTGCAACATGTACACGCAGCATACGAGAGCGAGTTATACATTGAAATCGTTCAAGTTTGGTGGGATAGTCAAGTTGCACTCAACTGGATACATAGCAAGAAGTCTCTGCCAGTTTATGTGAGAAATAGGGTAGATGAGATTAGAGCCCTATTGCCAGACGTTGCTTATCATTATGTAAATACAAAAGACAACCCTAGTGATCTCATAACTAGGGGTATAACGGCTAGCCAGTTAGTAAAGTCCGAATTGTGGTGGCATGGTCCAAAGTGGCTGCTCCATGAAAGTGAATGGACGATTTGGCATGCTGTTGGTGAGGGACTTCTGCCACTGGACACAGTGGCAGTTACAGCCCAACCAAATGAGCCACCGGGTCCAATAATAGACTGGGCAAGATTCGGTGACATTAATAAACTAGTCAGAGTTGTCGCTTGGGTGTTGCGATATGTATCTAATATCAAGCTTAAAGTAACGGGCCAACTCTGCAACAGGGGTCACAACATTGATGCTCGTGAATATAAAGCAGCTGAAGTAACTTTGATCAAGTGGGTTCAAGCAGAAACCTTTTCCAATGAATTAGAATCTTTGCAAAGCTCGAATAAGACTATAATTCCTAATCTAGTGTGTCAACTAAGGTTGCACCTAGATAATGACCTCATCAGGTGTGAGGGTCGCCTGAAGTGGTCGGGTGTAGCGGACGGCACAAACCGTCCTATACTTATGCCAACAAGACATCACGTTACTGAGCTATTGATCATACGTGCACATAGGGAAGTAAAACACTACGGGGTATGTCATATTATATCAAATTTACGTCTCACATGGTGGATACCCAGAGTTCGACAAGTAGCTCGACGCGTAGTAAGAAAGTGTGTAATATGCCAGAGACTAAAGGGTAAACCATATGCAACTGGACCAGCTCCACCTCTACCTGAATGCCGTGTAAAGCACATAGAGCCTTTCCAAGCTGTAGGGTTAGATTACACAGGAGCATTGAAGACGAGAGAGCATGAGAAGGTTTATATATTATTGTTTACCTGTGCAACATCTCGAGCGGTACACCTAGAACTATGTGATAATATGTCTAGCGAAGAATTTATGCTGGCGTTTAGACGGTTTTGTGCCGTCGTTCATTCCCTCAACTCATTCTTAGCGACAATGCTCCCACTTATGTCCAGGTATCAAAATATCTAAAGGATATGAGCAGTGATCCTACAATCATCACTTTTTTGGGAGAGAGGAAGTGCGAATGGAAGTTCATTCCAGTTAAGGCACCTTGGTTTGGTGGAATGTGGGAACGGTGTGTCGGCATAGTAAAGTCAGGACTCAGAGCGGTAGTAGGGTGTGCTCTATTAAAGAAGAGTGAGTTGACGACAGTCCTCACAGAGATAGAGGCAGTTGTGAACGATCGTCCGCTTACATATGTGTACATCGACCTGCAAGAACCACTACCTTTAACGCCAGCTCACTTGCTATATGGAAAACCGTTGACTGCGTTTCCATCTGATTTCCAATCCATAGTAGAGTTAGAGGATCCCTCGTTGTACTCTGAGGTAGCGGTGTCTAAGAGATACCAGTATAATATCGAGGACAATAGAAGATTTTAGAAAACGGTGGATTAATGAATATCTGCTAGCATTGAGGGAAAGGAGTGTTACTCCCTCTGGTAGACCAATGGCACCTACTGTTGGTGAAGTAGTTTTAATTAAAGAAGATAGTCCTCGTTTATACTGGAAATTGGGCCGCGTGTTGGAGGTATACAAGGGGGAAGATTCTGTAGAGCGGGTGGCACTATTGAGGACGGCCACTGGAACTACTGTTCGTCCTATCGCACGTTTGTACGCTTTGGAGCTCGATTCCACTTTACAATCGGAGACTCCACCTGTTATTGCTGGGTCCTAGAATTCTCAAAGTAACGACTCACCTCTTACTGATGGTGATCAATCTCGGACCGGGACGCGTCCCAGACATGCTGCTGCTGGCGCCATCGACATGTGGCGTCAGAAGATAGTCTCTGGGCAACTTTAAGTTTAAGGTGGGGTTCAGGTATTTTTTTGTGGGGGGAGTGTATTGTATAAATACGATAGGCTATGACTCTTTTGTGATCCCGTATGTTGTGACATCACGGTCGTTCCCACTGCACGGCGTAGGACGAGTAGATCGTATATTATATGATTGTAAGTAAGTTAAGATTGTAAAGGCCTAATATGCTATTAAGCAATATTGCCATGGTCTTATGTTGTATATATGAATTTATCGTATATATTAATATAATATATCGTATAGAGCAACCTAGATGCGGTACAATAATTTAGGCTCCTGGAGTTTGCCAAGACAGCAAGGTGTGCCTCTGAGGAAGACAGCTCAGAGCCTCCACGAACACCAACCAGTTAACATCTAATTTCCGCCTTCAGTTGATCGAGCTACTGAGCCTCTAATCATAATATACTGACCGCAATACACACAGCTACACCATCACGACGCTCTCATCGACGCCATGACTGACAGACAGATAAGCATAGTATTCATGTCCATTCCCATATAATCATTTATTCTTTCTTTCACTTGACTCGAGTCTCAGGACCGAAGTCTCGTCCCAATTGTCCACCATATTGGGTAAAACGTTCTCCCTTACCTCATTGCCACGTGGAACTATTGGTGAGTTAATTCCTGGCTAGTGTTAACCCTTATAACCTTACCCTATATATATAATTTATTATGTGAGACCCTTGGATATAAATTAGCTTGTTTCAGATTTAATTCAATTTAGATATGGAGTAATTTTAATTTAGATTGATTTTATTTGAATCATTATAGCTTAGAAACATTTAACTTCCATTGATAGTTTACCACAGCATGTGTTCCACCATTTAGACTTCTTTCAAGTTGAGCGCCTATATTTCGTGAGATGCAAGCATTATTGGCATTATTATATGTTTCTGAAAATGTGTTCCAGATATCATTACTATCACTTATATGGTTTATGAAGTTCCAATGCGCTTTGTTTGTCAAAAATAGTTTGTAGTTTACGGAAACTAGCTTACTTGAAATTTGGTACCTTTTCATCACTCTCATTTGATTTATTGTTAAGGAATTTAATGATAAATATGATTGAACAATGATCGCTAGTGCAAAACTCATCTACCTTCACTTGGTCTACTAATTCATATTTAGTTGCAAACCTTTGATCAAGAACATATTTGCCTAGTGTTGGATATTGAATACATTGAAATTGTGAACTTTCAAGTAGATTAAAGTACAGGTCTGATCCTGTGTTAGATGATAGGGGTTCTACCCTCTGTGGTACCGGTAATTTAACTTCTCCAAAAAATACAGCATCTTCATTATCGCATATATTGGTCATAGACCTATTTAACAATGTTTAGGGAATGAATGTCCAAGTGGTCAATATATTGAGTTATATATATATATTCCTGCAAATTATCATGCAAATGAACATAGATTAAATCCTAGTTGCCTATAGATGGCCTTGTTAACCCTCTCACGATTGGAACCGCAATTCGCATACTCGAGAAGGGTGTTCCTAAATTAATGGATATGCAATTCAAGTAATGGATACTTTAGAAATCAATTGAATGAAAACTGAATACTCGAGTTGCATATAAATTGGGCTACAGCATCTTCCGCTTCGATCCCGTAATGCTTCTGGTTATTCTCTCTTTCAATTTCTTATTGGCTCTGCCCGTTTCGCCCTCCTCTCTCCCTCCAGTCTCCACACCCGGTTTGGTCCTCACTCAGGTTTGGCCTCGGTCTTGATACCCCTTTTCAGGGTGCTGACTATTCTCTTGCTCCCTAGCTTGGTATTGATCACTTGTCTCTTGTTGTTAGCTTCTCGGTCCTTTCCTTGAATCTTCCCTGTCCTACTTGCCCCCAGTGGTGCTTTTCGGAGGGGTTCTGGCTGGTATTTACGGAGGCCGTTTCCCTGCGCTGCACAGCGATGGGTCTTCCTCTTGAGGTGGCAGCGGTCTCCTCATTGTGGCTGGTGTTAGCAGGCCGCCTGGCTTTTTCTCTGTCTGACCGACATGGGGTGCTCCGTTGCATGGTGCCTTGGTGGACCGATGCTTGTTGTGAGGCAGTGTCGGGGCCAGGCGTCGGGCGTGGTTTGCCTGGCGTCGCTGTCTATCGGAGGCAAACAAGCTTCGGTACCGGCGCCTGGATGCGGAGTGTAACGGTGTCTAGGTAGTTGAGCGTCGTTTGGCCTGGTCGTCATTTGTTTCTTCTCTCTCCTTTTCTTCCTCTGTCTCCCGTATGTGAAGGTTTTCGTCCTCTACGAAAGGTCGTGCAACTTCTTTCTCCTTTCCTCTTTGCCGGAATGGTGTGTTTCTTCTCTCTGATCTCTCCAAAGCTGGCTTCCTTGCTAACTTTTTTCTTCGAAACTTAGCACTCCTGTCCCTTTCCCTGATTCTGGCTGTCTGGTGGCCGCTGTGTCTTGCAGAGGCTGGTCCTTCCCCTCTTGGTCTCTCTCTTCCTTTCATGCCTCAGGAACTTTCCTCTGCTGTCTCGGCTCTTTCACCCCTTAAAGCTGCAGGGCCTGATCTGGCCTTTTATACATTTTTCCAATCTCTCCTTTCCTCGTCTTCCGCTGCCTTATTGGATCTTTTCAATCGAGGCTGGGTGAATGGGGTCTAACAGGTGCTTGGAAAGAGTCTATTCTCCTCCTTTTCCCTAAACCCAAGGAGGACCTTGCCAGTCCCTTCGGTTACTATCCCATTGTGTTCGTCCAATTTGTGGGGAAGCTTATGATTGCTCTCCTCTTCAGTGGTGGCCTGAGTCTAGGGGTGCGTTGTTGGAAGAGCAGTGTGGCGTCCATCCTTTGTCCTGGTTGCGCTGTCCGCACCGTGTGCCATCCGCAAAGGTGTTCGCCAGGGCTCTGTCATCAGTCCCTTGCTGTTGAATGTCCTCCTGTCTGACCTACCTCGACCGTCTGCTACATCCCTTTCGGTATATGCAGATGATCTGGCCTTGGTCTGGTCTGCTCCCACAATGCTCTAGGCCCGGCAGTGCCTGCAGGCCGGGGTGGATAGGCTGCTTAGGTGATTCTCCGATTGGAGGTTTGCTGTCAATGCCCAGAAGTGGGCATTGATGTGCTTTACCCTTCAGCATAACTTCCCCTCCCTCCACATTTCGCCGGTCCCATTGCACGCTCAACACACCTCTGTGAGCCTCTATCTCGATTGCCACATTTTAACTTGGAAACATCACATAGAATATTTGCGTTACTCTTGTATGAACCAATTTGATATAATAAAGAGCTTGGCGGGTGTCCATTGTGGCGCGAATCAGAATGTGTTGCTGCAGTTTTATTCGGCGTATGTTTTAAGCAAAATCCGTCATGGTTGCTTTGTCAATGGCTTGGCTTCCCCCTCGGTGAAGTTGGATGTGGTGCGCATAGCGGTGGGTGGCTTCCGTTCATCGCCGGTGGTTCCCTCCATGCAAAAACGGGTCAACTTCCCCTGTTCTGGGGGAACATTACCACCATTCATCGTGCCTTACCGTTCTCGTCTACTCATCCCTACAGCACCCTCCTTTTTCATGGCTATGTTATACCTCAAAGACCTTCCTATCTTGTCCGCTCCTGTCCTACTTCTCCCTCTCCTTGTCTCCTCCTTCCCCTTCTCCTTACTCCCCCCGTCTCCCCTTTCCCCCGTTAGTCTGACCTCTCGCTTATTTTCCACCTCTCCATTTACGTTCCATTTGTAAAGCCTCAGATTAGGTCCCGTGCCCCCTCCCTTTTCCTAGAACTTGTTTCCTTCCTTTATTGTGCTCTATTCCGTTTTCATGGATGGCTCCAATACCTCTTCCCCCCAAGTCCTCTTCTGCCGCCATTTTTGAAGCACTTCTCCCTCTGTCGGACCTGGCGGTTGTCCAGTTCTCACTCAGTTGTTGCCTCTTAATTGTTTGCTATCCTTCCAGCTTAGCATTTCATCCTCGATCCCCCCACCCCCCTCCCCCAAGCTCCCACTGCCCTGTATCCATTGCTCCCTAGTCTTTCAGGCCCATTCCCTCCATTGCTTCCATGGGCAGTCTGGCTTTTCCCTACATCTTCAATAGGTTGCCTCCCATGTGGGTTTTTGGGGTAACGTGATATTGAACTCGGCCGCTTCTGTGGCACACTCCTCTCCTGTCCTCGAGCCCTTCCCTCTCCCTCCGTCCCCTGCTTCCAGGATAGCTCTCACCCATTGGGATGCCTCCGTAAGGGGGGATGTATCCTGTACCTTCCTTGGTCACTGTAGACTAGATTCCGCCCCTCACCCCTGGTCCCGTTCCCCCCTCCGCCCCCTTGACACTGCCCTGGTCCGCCTCCACATTGGCTATGTTAGGCTGACCACCCACCTCTATTGACTTCGACTGGTTCCTGGCCCCTTTTGCATGTGGAGCCGGAAGGTGGAAGAGACGGTCGAACACTTCCTTCTCCACTGTGCTCGCTTCTACTCCCGTAGGGCCCTTTTTTGCTGTACCCTCCTCTAATTTTGGGTCTCTAGCTTCACCCTCCCCGTCCTGTTGGGGGGCTGTGACCTGGACCCTGCCCTCCGTGACCGAGTTTTCCAGCACACAAAGATCTTCCTGCAGCACTTGGGTCGACTCAGCCACCTGTGATTGCTTGCCTGTGGTGGATAGTGGCAGGGTTTATTGGGCCTGCCCAAACAACCATCAATTCAAGAAGCAATATAAGAATGCATGCTATAGGAATGTATGCCATAATTGTCCTGAACCTAATCTATTTTGTGCTCGTCAGATCCCCAATTCATACTAGCTGAGTAATAAGATTTTGGTTTGCTCTCTACCCCGATATAATTGCGATTGAATGGCCATCAAAAGGATACAACTGTAGCCTCATTGGAAACCTGTAGGGGGTATTGGTGAAGGAGTGGGAGGTGGAGGAGAAGACCAGACTGTCAGTCAACAGGAAAGCCAGAGAAGTATGGGAGGATATGAGGCACACTCCTGATATATTTTTTTTTCTTCTATATTCCAACTACTCCCTCTCAGGCATAGGCTGATAGCCTTTACACTCTATCGCTGAACACGGTGAGGCCCGTGAGGTCTTGTTCCAGCCTATGGAGTGAGACATGCGAAGCACCTATTCACGGCTCAAACCCAACTCCATCTCTGAAGCTGCTTCACCTCTGCGCTTCACAGTCTCACTCCCCAGGCTCGGACCCTCACTCTCAGAACGCCACCTATTGAGCAATTAACTCACTAGGCATTGCCCCCCTGCAGCATATTTTGAATATGGGAATATTCATACAGTGCTATTTAATCAAAGAACAATGAGGGTATTTTGTTTTGGCATTTCGGTGTGCTGTGGTAATGCACTGAAACTAGGTACAACACAAATTCCATCCCAATAATATCTTCCCATTGACATATTGGGATTCGAACCCGGGTCCATTGGATTACCAGTCCAGTGGCAAGACCACTCTGCCACACCTCCCCTTAATGCAGTACTTTGGTTGATAATAGGCAGACTCTACTGGAAGACGTGATAGAGGCTGAGGGAGGGTGGACAAGAATCCAAGTAGAGCAAAAATATCTAGAGTATGGTGTATATAGTTACTATAGTTAATATGTACTTCAAAAACTATAATAATTTCATCGAACACATTTTATTGTTAATGTGTTGTGTATTATTTATATACATTGATACAAATATGAAGTATATTTAAATTGATATGTATATTCCGTGATGTCATCCAGATAAATATAATAACAATACAAACACATTATAGACAACCACTACTATTACAGCTGCTACACCAAACATATTGCACTGGTATTTACTTTTTTTCAGCAGGAATAAGACAATGAGTGAGGCAGCGAACAAAATCTTTGTTTTCATATTTTCAAAGGTTTTGATATATTCTTAATGTCATCATCAGTGATCTAAAAGTTAAAGAGATTAAAACTCATTAGAAATTAATTATAATATACAGGTAAAACATTTAGCAAAGGGTAACATTTATACAATTGAAAGGGGGGCGGCAGACAACACATTATTTAACTGGGGCTTGTTAACTTCGATATATATTGATTTCTAAAATATATACTAGTTGAACTGTCTACTATTTTGAAGTTATGTTTAGAAATTACTTTATTTGTATTACTACTACTACTACTAATAATAATAACAATAATAATTAAAGTTGCAAGCAACGTTGTCTGGGGTTCGAGCGGTTTTGCAAGCAGGGTATTGTGTTGGATACAAAAGCTGTGTCACAGATATCAAAAGATCATTTAACTTATCGGGCATGGAGAAACTACAGAAGGAACAGATTGTGCAACCAAACAAGAGGGAGAGAGAGAGAGAGATTGGCTGTATAAGGGATCTGCCTCTATTTGTTTAGTAACAGAGTTGTAGATATGTGGAATAGGCTACTGAGTGCTATAATGGGATCAAGAACAATAGAGCTTCAACTTAAAATTAGATAGAACGAGATGGGTTGGGTGTGAAAGGGATCTGCCATGGTGTAGGTCAATCGGCTCTCTGCAGACTCCCGTTTTCTTATTTTTTTATGTTCTCATTTGTGAGGGAGAGAGATTATGGCGAGAGAGAATAGGATGTCGTAAACATAAGGAAGATAGCGATAAATACGAGAGAGAGAGAGAGAGAGAGCGTGGGATGGGTTGGATGTGAAAGGGATCTGACATGTGTCAGCCAATCGGCTCTCTGCAGACTCCGGTTTTCTTATGTTCTCATTTGTGAGAGAGAGAGAGAGAGAGAGACTAGGAAGTCATAAATGTAAGTAAGACAGATCAATTAAAGAGAGTTTTTATGAGAAGGGTTGGGTGTGAAAAGGATCTGTCTTGTGTGGGCCAATTGGCTCTGTACAGACTCCCATTTTCTTATGTTCCTGTTTCTTACAATTGTGTTTTGGTTGCAGGTATAATTATGATAACATGGGTGTATAGTAAGTAGTGTAAATAACAGGTAACGTTTATGAGATGGGTTGAGTGTGAAAGGGATCTGCCTTATGTGGGCCACTTGGCTCTCTGCAGACTCCCATTTTCATTTTGGTTGCATGTGTAAGGGATCTGCCTCATTTGTATCGGTGTGGAAACAAAAAAGAGCGAGAGAGAAAGAGATTGGCTGTGTAAGGGATCTGCCTCTATTCGCTTGGTAAAAGAGTTGTAGATATGTGGAATAGGCTACCGAGTGCTATAGTGGGATCAATAACAATAGAGCTTCTATCGTATAAATACGATAGAATATGACTCTTTTGTGATCTCGTATGTCTCTGTGACGTCAAGATCGCTCCTACAGCACGACGTAGGACGAGTAGATCGTATATTATAAAATTGTAAATAAGTTAAGTTATAAAAGGCCTAATATGCTATTAAGCAATATTGCCATGGTCTTATGTAGTATATATGAATTTATCGTATATAATAATATAATTTATCGTATAGAGCAACCTAGATGCGGTACGATAATTTGGGCTCCTGGCGGTTTGCCAAGGCAGCAAGGTGTGCTTTCGAGGAACGCCAGAGCCTTCACGAACACCAACCAGTTAACATCTAAATTTCCGCCCTCAGTTGATCGAGCTTTTGTGCTTCTAATCACAATACATATACAGCAATACACTCAGCTACACCATCACGACGCTCTCATCGACACCATGACTGACTGACAGATAAGCATAATAATCATGTCCATTCCCATGTAATCATTTATTCTTTCTTTAACTTGATTCGAGTCTCGGGACCGAAGTCTCGTTCCCCATTGTCCACCGCCATATTGGGTAAAACGTTCTCTCTTGCCTCATTGCCACGTGGAACTATTGGTGAGTTAATTCCTGGCTAATATTAACCCTTATAACCTTACCCTATATATACATTTATTATGTGAGACCTTTGGATATAAATTAGCTTGTTTCAGATTGAATTCAATTTAGATATAGAGTAGTTTTCATTTAGATTGATTTTATTTGATTCATTATAGCTTAGTAATATTTAACTTCCATTGATAGTTTACCACAATGGTGCCCAGACCTCGGGAATTAGCTACCAGTAAGGGATTTTAAGGCAATGAACAAGGGGACATATAACAGGATGCAGGAACAACTCTATGATAATCTGGTAGGACTAGCCAAGCGGTGGTTAGAGCCGGAATGCAGGGTCACATCGTTTCACCTGCCCAAATCCTGCATCCCACCCATCATCTTTCCCCAATAATTTTCTTTTCCGTTTCAGACTTCCTGTGACATATGACCTGACCTAACATTTTTTCTTGTTCAATATGATCCATTAGTAGGTATTGTTATTTAGTGTACTATTTTTTCTCCATAACATAGAAGTCCGCCGGTTGGCGTCTCTTAACTAGAATATTAATTTGCCGTTGTCTTTGTAACGTAACATTTAGATACATAGCCTATAGGCTCACATGCAAAATGAATAAAAACGATAAAGAGACACCGTCTAGTGGGGTGCTGATCAAAGCCCCTAAAAATCAAAAGGCGGGACTTCGGGGAGTATTAAATAGGCTAATTGTGGACGTCAACACTTTCATCACTACTGCTGAACTAGAGGAAATCTATCTATCTATCTATTCTATCTATATGCTCAGGCCCAATCCCCATTTTGGGGGTAGCCGACTCAAGACAGAGCAAGAACAGGGAAAACACAAAAACAACATAAAACAAAAAATAAACACAGATAAAAAACACAAACTCACACACATCCAGGTCACCCAGGAGAAGACCCAAAGACCAGGGTTACCAAGGTCGCTCCAGCACTCCCCCGGCCCCTGACCACCCGGAGAGGTTCCGATCTCGGCAGGCAGACATGCAGCGGAGCCAAAGCCACAAGCCCTCCCACCACACTTCCAGGCACACCCTTCATATTAATCGTCCCCCGGGCCAGGCGCCTGATGGACTATTATCTAGTCGAACTTGCACCCGACCCCTTACTCCAAATGACCACGTGTTCACTCAACTATTCACAAGCATTCTCCATTCACTCCTGTCCACCACCACTTCCCCTGCCTGATCTATAGTCATTCCTCTATCATCCAAAGCCTTTCTTACACAGTCTCTCCATCTCAATGGGGGTCTTCCTGCCCTTCTATCTCCCCTTGTACCTGACTCACATATTCTCTTTGTAAGCCTTTCATCTCCCATTCGTTCAACATGACCATACCAGCTCAGCACCCTTCTGTCCACTCTGGCTGACAAATGTTCCTGCTGCCCCACTCTCCTACGTATCTCTTCATTCCTCAATCTGTCTCTACGAGTAACTCCACACATACTCCTCAAGCAGCTCATCTCCATCACATCCAGCCCTCTTTTCTCCTTTTTCTTCAGAGCCCATGTCTCAGCCCCATACATCACTGTTGGCACAACAATTCCTTGATACAGTGCACTTTTTACTTTCACTCCGAGATTTCTCGTCTTCCACATACTTCCCATTGCTCCGAAAACCTTCCTTCCTTCACACACTCTCTGTTTTACCTCCACTTCCATACCTCCACTCCTGCTTATCGTTCCTCCTAGATATTTAAAACACTCTACTTGTTCCAATATTTCCCCATCCAGCCTCACATCTAGATTCACCCTATGCTCTCCCCTATTACACACCATTACTTTACTTTTATTGACGTTCACCTTCAGTTTCCTCCTTCCACAAACCACACCAAACTCTTTGACTACCCGCTGCAGTTTCTCATCAGAATCCGCCACCAATGCTGTGTCATCAGCGAACAGCAACTGATTCAACTCCCAATCTCTACCATTCTTTCCTACTAAACCCAATCCTCTTCCCATAGTTCTCCTTTTCACCTCCCTCACCACACCATCCATAAACATATTAAACAGCCATGGTGACATTACACAACCCTGTCACAAACCTACCTTTACCTCAAACCATTCACTCAACTCACCATTTCCTACTCTCACACATGCTCTGCTCCCTTCATAAAAACTCTTAACTGCTTCTAACAAATTTCCTCCTATTTCATAAATCCTTAACACCTTCCACATTGCTTCACGGTCCACACGATCATACGCTTTTTCCAAGTCCATAAAAGCCCAAAATATCTCCTTATGCTTCTCTAAATACTTCTCGCATAACTGTCTTACTGCAAACATCTGATCCACGCACCCTCTTCCCCTCCTAAAACCGCACTGTTCTTCTCCTATTGCAACTTCCGTACACTTTATTATCCTCTCTATCAACACCCTGCCATACAGCTTTCCAACCACTGACAATAAACTAATACCTCTATAACTTGAACACTCCTGCCGATCTCCCTTCCCCTTGTACAACGGCACAATACATGCACTCTTCCAGTCTATTGGTACCATTGACACAACAAAGCACACATTGAAAAGTCTCACCAACCAATCTATTATCACATCTCCACCCTTCTTTATACACTCCACAGCAATACCATCCAAACCTTCTGCTTTTCCCGCTCTCATTTGTTTCACTGCTTCTTTCACCTCATTTTCCTCAATCATTTCATTCATTCCCTGCCACCTGGGTGGCCTGGGTAACCTATCTCCATCCACCTCTGCTTCAATCACTGCTTCTCTTCCATCTCTTGTATTTAACAAAGATTCAAAATACTCGGCATATCTTTTCCTCACTTCAACTGGTTCCACTAGTAATTCTCCATTTTCATCTTTCACTGACTCTTCCCTCTTTTGTCCTCCTTTCCTTACTTTATTTACCTCCTTCCAGAACATCTTCTTTCGTTCTTCAAAATTCTCACTCAGCCTTTGGCCCCACCTTTCGTTTGCATCTTTTTTCGCTTCTATAATTTTCCGTTTTGCCTCTCTCCTTTTCTCCTTGTACCTCTCCCATACCTCAACACTACCATCCTGTAAAACCCTCTCAAAACACTGTCTCTTCTCCTCAACTGCCTTTCTCACCGTATCATTCCACCACTCGCTTCCCTTCCTGATACCTCTGCCTCCTACTTTCCTTTTATCGCATACTACCTCTGCACTTGCTTTCACTCCTTCCTTAAACTGTTGCCATTCAACCTCTACTTCTCTCTCTTCCATCTCTCTCACTTCCATCCACTTTTCATTTAGTCTTTCCTTGTACTCCCTCTCTTTTTCACTCTTCTCTAACTCACTAACTTTTATTACCTCTCTTACTTCACGCTTGTCTCTTATTCTCCTGTAACTCTTAACTCTTAGCTTTCCCTCCACCAGGTAATGATCTGACATACCCTCCGCCTCACCTCTCATCACATTCACATCCAGCAGTCTAGACAATCTTTCCCTTGTCACCAGCACATAATCCATCAATGCCCTCTCTACAATCTCTCCCCTCACAAGTCTATGCCAGGTGTACTTGTGTATACGCCTTTTTTTGAAGAACGTATTACCTACACTCAATCTACACTCTTCACATACATTTTTCAGTCTTTCTCCACTCTCGTTTACACCATCCACACCAAAACTACCGATGACTCCCTCAACAGGCTCATTTCCTACCCTAGCATTTAGGTCCCCTAAAACTATAACATTTTCATTTTCATCAAACCCATGTAGACAATCTCTCAAATCCTCCCAGAAACCCTCTACCTCGTCTAACTCTCTTTCACTTCCTGGTCCATACGCACTTACAAAAACCCACCTTTCACCCTTAAACTGCATTCTCACCCACATTAGCCTTGATGACACCTCTTTCCACTCTTTTATAAACTCTCTCAACTCCTCCTTCACAATAATAGCCACTCCTTCTTTCCCCCTGACTCCCTCGTCTACTCCAGACTTTCTACCTATCACGTTTCCAAAATCCACTTCTCCCTCTCCTTTCATCTTTGTTTCATTCAGTGCAAGGACATCATACATCCTTCTTTCAAATAACCTTCTAATATCCTCTCGCTTCTCATTCGTACTACATCCACGCACATTCAAAGCTCCTATACTTAGGGTCCGGGACCACGAACGCGTTCCCTCGCCCCTATCTCTGTCTCGTTTTTTTGGTAGATTTATTTAAGGGGAGAAGGATACCAGGCCCCCCGCCCCCGATCCCCTTTAGCCGACTTCTACGTCTCGCCGGAGAAAAGCGGTGGTGGAAATTTCTCACCCCTCCACCACAGAGGAGGCTACCTGCACCAGAAAGTGGCGGGCGTTGGGGTCGCCGCATCCCTACGCCATTTGAAAAAATTAGAGATGCGGAAGGAGAAAAAGATAGAAGGGGCTATGGGAAGTAGAGGACACCAACCCTCACTCTGACAAAGGGTCAGCCCACCACATGAGGAAATGGAGGCTAGATTAGAAAACGTCCAGGCTACCCACGGTCGTATTACGGCTCTGAGTGAGGTGATTGTGGCTGACATGACAGAGGAGGAAGAGATAGTTACAGAGTGTGATAATCGCGCCCTCTATGACGAACCTGTCTTTAGAGCGAAGTACCTATTACAGCGTGCTGTCGCGAGTAAGAAGGGAGGCGATAATGAGGCCCATAGTAGGGCTGACCCAAAATATACTGTACACCTCCCAAAGCTCAATCTTCCTACATTTGGGGGCAAGTTAACTGAGTGGTTAGCTTTTTGGGATGTATTTCGATCTACGGTTCATGAATCCTCTTTGGATAATGTTCGCAAGTTTCACTATCTGAAGGGACAAATGGAAGGAGAGGCCTTACATTTAATAGAGGGTTTTGCAGTAGTGGGTGGTAGTTATCTTGAAGCGGTACACTTATTAGAGTCCACATACGGGGATAGAGAGCAGTTGAAGATGGCCCATGTCGTTGCCTTGTTGGGGCTCGCAGAACCACAGTATAAGGTTGAGGAGTTGACAAACTTCAGGGAAAATATGGAGTGCCATACTCGATCGCTAGACACCCTAGGGCTTACCACGCAGGAAATGATAGTCATTATCTTGCGTCAGAAGCTTCCTATGGCAAAACTTGATAAATTAAGATCATTTGAGCTGGGGGAGTTCAAAACTCAGTTCAGTAAGGAGATCAATAATCTACAGTTGAACAAAGGGAGAATGTATGTGTCGGGAGGGAGTGAGAATGTGGAGAAGAGGGGAACAGTAAGTATGATGGATTACTGTTCACCTCTGTGGAGTCGAAGTGGAGTGGTTGCATTGAGGCAGTTGGACAAAATTCAAAATAAAGCTATTAGATTAATCAATAACCCTGCAATCACACAGGACCTTCCTACATTATCCATACAAAGAAACGTTGCATCCCTTGCATTATTCTACAGATATTTTCACAGCAATTGTTCCGAGGAACTTGCTTCAATTGTGCCGCCTCTCCACATCTTTCCCCGTAGAACTAGGGCAGCTGAGAGCGCCCATGAATTTACACTTTCTCCTCCACAATGCAGAACTTCTGCTTATCAAAATTAATTTATCCCTAGAACTATTACTCTTTGGAATTCACTTCCCTCGAATTGCTTTCCACAAACTTACAATCTACAAATGGTTAAATCCAGTTGTTACAAACATTTTATGAATGGAGGATACCTTTAGGCACATGGACCTTTTTGTTTTATCTGTGTTTTTCCTTCCTCTGTTCATTGTCTCTTAAAAAAAAAAAACCTGCTCAGATTCTATGTAAGTTATGTAACAACAAACATAAATGGAGTTTCTGCGTAAAATACCCAACAAATGAGACAAAACTAGCACAAGCGAAAAGATTGAAGCTATGTGTAGGCTGTCTAAGTAAGGAACATGGTAAGCAGGGACAATGTACTGCTACATACTTAAGGCCCTGTCGCCACTGCAAAGGTGTAAGTTGTGTCCTACAGCAGATAAAGTCAAAGATGGCAAAACAGAGGGTACTACAACTGTGACACTAGGTAGCATGCAAGACACCACTATATTGCCCACAATACAGATTCCCATGGAAGATAATGACAGTAACAAAGTTTGTCGGGTACTTCTAGATCAAGGGTCTCAATGTTCCTTTATAAAGAGGTCCATACTAGTGGGACTGAAGAACCGAATCGTAGGGGCTGAGACTCTTCGATTACAGGGCTTCGCAGGGGTTACTGATAAGCAAGACTACGAGATAGCGGAGATTTCATATTTTTACCGTAAAAAACGTTAGTTTATGACTTGTATCGTAGTAGACACCCTACCAGAATATGTATCTGTGGGTGTGAAGAAGGTGGTACACGCATTACGTAGCAAAGGGGTTAAACTTGTCAGATCCCATGGGAAATCAGAGTGAGGTGCATGTTCTACTTGGTGTGGATCATTATTATGAAGTAGTATACCCTGGATTTAACCCTGTATTGGCGGCCCACAACATAAGTCGAGTTAAATAAATTTGAACTATGTGGCGGCTCACAACATAAGTCGTGTGGCAATTTCAGCACGTAATGTTGCTGAGAGAGAGAGACAAGTGGTGGCAGGAGAGTAGCGAGCGTATGACTGCTCCAGACCACCGCGGCGGGCCTACTGACATGAATCCCACCCTCCTCCACCCTCTCACACTCGCTACTTAGTGAAATGTATGGGGAAAGTACCGAATTACATGGTTTTTGCACTCGTGTTCCGCGGTTGTTGCAAGAAAACTAGCTGTCATACAAGGATCGTTGTGGTGTCATTGGAAAGCTCTGTTTATGGCCTTTCAGGGATAGATACTTGTTTTACGCTCTGGGTCTTATTTAGGCATGAAAATGATCACATAAACAGCCCTATTTTGGCTAAAAACACCCCGCTGGGCGGTACATATAAATAGACCGCCTAGCCCGCCAATAAGGTGTTAAAAAGATGTGTGGTGTAATTTTAATCCCCACTAAATTTGGATATTGCATGAGCGGAAAGGTGCATACTACACAGTCAAAGGTCCTGGTCGACACTGTCTCGATATATAGAGTCAATGTAACCGCGGCAGAGGAGTTGGGAAGGGAGGATTCCCAACCTAGTGACCCTAAGATGGCTGCCGAGTTCGACCTGGAACGACTATGGAGATTGGATCACATAGGCATTAATCCTATGGAGACTGATTATGACTCGGAAGTTGCGCTATAAAGGTTTGACGAGTCTGTGTGCTGCTGTGCCTCAGACAAGCAATATCAAGTTAGTTTACCCTGGAAGAACAGTGAGATAAGCCTGCCTACCAACTATGGTTTGGCATTAGGTCGCTTGCGCGAATTACAGCGTAAATTGTCTAACGAACCGAGCACGCGCCAGGCGTATGACGATGTATTTCGGAGTTATGAAGATAGGGGCTTTATTGAGAGAGTCGATGTCAAGGAACCGTTTAAGAAGGGAAGGGTTCACTATCTGGCCCATCATGGGGTAAGGAAAGACAGCGTCACCACACCAATACGGGTGGTGTATGACTGTTCTGCCCACCAAGGTCAACAACCCAGTCTAAATGACTGCCTGTTGACAGGTCCGTCCATGGTGTCGGACCTGTCCCAACATCTATTGCGGTTTAGGCTGGGGAAGTACGCCTATACCAGTGACATCGAGAAAGCATTCGTGATGGTCAAGCTAAAGGAAGAAGATAGAGATGTTACCCGCTTTCTTTGGTTCAGCGACATTAGCGACTCTGAAAGTCCAATCATAATATACCGTTTTCGGGTTGTACTCTTTGGGGCCACGTGCTCACAGTTTTTGTTAAATGGCATAATCAGAAAACATCTAGCTGACACTCATGAGGACACAAGTAAACTATCTCGCGGATTATATATTGACAATTTGCAGGGTTCTAGCGATAGTCAGGATTATTTGTTATATGCATACTGGCAAGCACGCAGATTGTTTGCGGATGCACATCTATTTCTCCGCGAGTGGGTTACTAATAGTGAAGATCTTCAGAGTTTAATACAGGTAGACGGTACCTCTTAACCAGGAAAGGTCCAGAAATTTGGGGATGATCTGGCAACCTAAACATGACATACTAACTTTTCAAACAAGGTCTTTTGCTCAGCAGACAGGAGCGCACACCAAAAGAAGTCTGTTGAGCAAAGTTGCGCAATTTTTTTATCCTTTGGGTCTAGCATTACCCGTTACCATAAGAGCTAGGATTCTAATGCAGGATGTTTGGAGACGTAAAATAGGATGGGATGACAGTTTGCCCGAGGACCTGAATGACCAAGGGACATTGTTGTTGAATGAATATGCCATCCTATGTACTAAACCTATACCTCGTAAAGTGGCGGCGTTCGGTGACGTTACTTTACACACGTTTTGCGATGCTAGCGCCACGGCATACGGGGTAGCCATATATGTTGTTACTTCATTTGCGGCATTTTTAGTTACAGCCCGGGCCCAGGTAGCCCCAGTTAAAAAGGTAACTATCCCTAAAATGGAATTGACTGCCATGCTGCTATTAGCACGTCTGGTGCAACATGTACGCGCAGCATACGAGAGCGAATTAAATATTGAAATCGTTCACGTTTGGTGCGATAGTCAGGTCGCACTCAACTGGATACATAGCAAGAAGTCTCTGCCAGTTTATGTGCAGAATAGGGTAGATGAGATTAGAGCCCTTTTGCCAGATGTTGCTTATCATTATGTAAATACAAAAGAAAACCCTAGTGATCTCATGACTAGGGGTATAACGGCTAGCCAGTTAATGAAGTCCGAATTGTGGTGGCATGGTCCAAAGTGGCTGCTCCATGAAAGTGAATGGACGATATTTCATGCTGTTGGTGAGGGACTTCTGCCACTGGAAACAGTGGCAGTTACAGCCCAACCAAAAGAGCCACCGGGTCCTATTATAAAGTGGGCAAGATTCGGTGAATATAATAAGCTAGTCAGAGTTGTAGCTTGGGTATTGCGATATGTATCCAATCTCAAGCTTAAAGTAACAGGCCAACTCTGCAACAGGGGTCACAACATTGATGCTCGTGAATTTAAAGCAGCTGAAGTAACTTTGATCAAATGGGTTCAAGTAGAAACCTAATCCAATGAATTAGAATCCTTGAAAGGCTCGAATAAGACATTAATGCCTAATCTAGTGCGTCAACTAAAGGTTGCACCTAGACAATGGCCTCATCAGGTGTGAGGGTCGCCTGAAGTGGTCGGGTGTACCAGACGGCACAAACCATCCTATACTTATGCCAACAAGACATCACGTTACTGATCTATTGATCATACGTGCACATAGGGAAGTAAAACACTACGAGGTATGTCATATTATATCAAATTTACGTCTCACATGGTGGATACCCAGAGTTCGACAAGTAGCTCGACGCGTAGTACGAAAGTGTGTGATATGCCAGAGACTAAAAGGTAAACCATATGCAACTGGACCAGCTCCACCCCTACCTGAATGCCGTGTAAAGCACGTAGAACCTTTCCAAGCGGTAGGATTAGATTACACAGGGGCATTGAAGACGAGGGAGAGTGAGAAGGTTTATATATTATTGTTTACCTGTGCAACATCTCGAGCGGTACACTTAGAACTATGTGATAATATGTCTAGCGAAGAATTTATGCTGGCGTTTAGATGGTTTTGTGCCCGTCGTTCATTCCCTCAACTAATTCTTAGCGACAATGCTCCCACTTATGTCCAAGCATCAAAATATCTAAAGGATATGAGTAGTGATCCTACTATCATCACTTTTTTGGGAGAGAAGAAGTGCGAATGGAGGTTCATTCCAGTTAAGGCACCTTGGTTTGGTGGAATGTGGGAACGATGTGTCGGCATAGTAAAATCAGGACTCAGAGCAGTTGTAGGACGTGCTCTATTAAAGAAGAGTGAGTTGACGACAGTCCTCACAGAGATAGAGGCAGTCGTGAATGATCGCCCGCTTACATATGTGTATACCGACCTGCAAGAACCACTACCATTAACGCCAGCTCACTTGCTATATGGAAAACCATTGACTGCGTTTCCATCTGATTTTCAGTCTATAGTAGAGTTAGATCCCTCGTTGTACTCTGAGGTAGCGGTGTCTAAGAGATACCAATATATATCCAAGATAATCGAGGATTTTAGGAAACGGTGGATTAGTGAATATCTGCTAGCATTGAGGGAAAGGAGTGTTACTCCCTCTGGTAGACCAACGGCACCTACAGTTTGGTGAAGTTGTTTTAATTAAAGAAGATAGTCCTCGTTTATACTGGAAATTGGTCCGCGTGTTGGAGGTATACAAGGGGGCAGACTCTGTAGAGCGGGTGGCGCTATTGAAGACAGCCACTGGAACTACTGTTCGTCCTATCGCACGTTTGTATGCTTTGGAGCTCGATTTCGCATTGCAATCTGATGCTTCACCTGTTATTGCTGGGTCCGAGGATTCACAAAGGCACGACTCACCTCTTACTGATGGTGATCATTCTCGGACCGGGACGCGTCCCAGACACGCTGCTGCTGGCGCCGTCGACTTGTGGCGTCAGAAGATAGCCTCCGGGCAACTTTAGGTTTAAGGTGGGGTTCAGGTCTTTTTTTGAGGGGGGAGTGTATCGTATAAATACGATAGAATATGACTCTTTTGTGATCTCGTATGTCTCTGTGACGTCACGATCGCTCCTACAGCACGACGTAGGACGAGTAGATCGTATATTATAAGATTGTAAATAAATTAAGTTATAAAAGGCCTAATATGCTATTAAGCAATATTGCCATGGTCTTATATAGTATATATGAATTTATCGTATATATTAATATAATTTATCGTATAGAGCAACCAAGATGCGGTACGATAATTTGGGCTCCTGGCGGTTTGCCAAGGCAGCAAGGTGTGCTTTCGAGGAATGCCAGAGCCTTCACGAACACCAACCAGTTAACATCTAAATTTCCGCCCTCAGTTGATCGAGCTTTTGTGCCTCTAATCACAATACACATACAGCAATACACTCAGCTACACCATCACGACGCTCTCATCGACACCATGACTGACTGACAGATCAGCATAATAATCATGTCCATTCCCATGTAATCATTTTTTCATTCTTTAACTTGACTCGAGTCTCGGGACCGAAGTCTCGTTCCCCATTGTCCACCGCCATATTGGGTAAAACGTTCTCCCTTGCCTCATTGCCACGTGGAAATATTGGTGAGTTAATTCCTGGCTAATATTAACCCTTATAACCTTACCCTATATATACATTTATTATGTGAGACTTTTGGATATAAATTAGCTTGTTTCAGATTGAATTCAATTTAGATATAGAGTAGTTTTCATTTAGATTGATTTTATTTGATTCATTATAGCTTAGTAATATTTAACTTCCATTGATAGTTTACCACAGTTTCTACATAAAATTTGATAGGACGAGATGGATTGGGTGTGAAAGGGATCTGCTATGTGTGGGCCAATCAGCTCTCTGCAGACTCCCATTTTCATCTTGGTAGCATGTGTAAGGGATCTGCCTCATTTGTACCAGTGTGCAAATAAGAGAGAGAGAGATAATGGCTGTGTAAGTAACTCTGTTACGAAACAGAGTCGTAGATATGTGAAATAGGCTACCTAGTGCTATAGTGGGATCAAGAACAATAGAGAATTTCAAGATAAAATCAGATAGTCATATGGTAGAAATGGGTTGAATGTGAAAGGGATCTGCCTTTTGTGGGCCACTTGTCTCTCTGAAGATTTCCATGTTCATCTTAGTCGCATATGTAAGGGATCTGCCTCATTTATACCGGTGTGCAAACAAACGAGCGACAGAGAGAGACTGGGTGTGTAAGGGATCTGCCTCGATCTATTCGTTTAGTAAAAGAGTTGTAGATATGTGGAATAGGCTACTGAGTCCTATAGTCAATCGGCTCTCTGCAGACTCCTGTTTACTTATGTTCTCATTTGTGTGAAAGAGAGAGAGAGAGAGAAAGGCTCCCTATTTCCTATGTTCTCATGCACTAGTATGTCGTAATCGTAAGGAAGACAGCGATAAATAAGAGAGAGAGAGAGAGATAACTAATACGTAGCCTATAGCGACACTCAAACAAGTACACACATAGTTACACAAAACCATCACACAAGCACACACACGCTTATCTAGCGACAATTGTCGAGACTCGTAAGTAACTCGACAGTTTAGGTTAAGTTAACATACTGGAAGTTCAAATTAGGCGCCAGTATTAGGCCAAGTTACAAATCTATATAAATTATATATACTATTTTGTATTAAGTCTTTATGGGTTTATTATCCATTATTATATCGGGTTGTCATTATAATAAATCCGGTATATCTTGTAGTTAGTTAAATGACTCATTGGTAGATAAGATAACTGCACATGCGTCATAATCGGGAACCTGAGGGTCCCTCACTCCAAGACAAACCAGAATCGCTTTAGCTACGACCTCATCAAGACCTCCTTCTAGCCGCTCCAATACAACCACCTGTTTCATGCTAAGTCACTCTAATTCTTAACTCTTAGTGGCCACTATATCTTCTATGTATTCCTACCACTATCATTGAGCTATCTATCCCTATCAACCATTAAAAGTAAGTTAACTCCTGTGAGTTTATAGGTCAATTCCGATTTGTTTACTATCGAATTCTCACAAATGGTCCTTCGAACCGGATTCCTTTGCCTTATGCTGAGTTTTCTTCTTTGTATTTTATTTTATTTTGCTTTCCTATTGTCTACTATTTCCTAGCTATTTCTTCTTTCTGTTCCCTATTTCTGCTTCCCTGGTGTCCCCTGTAGGTTTGTGGGCTGGTGTTTATTGTCTGTGGCCTAATTTCCGCCGGGTCCCGCTTATTTTGCCCGACCATATGAGCCGCCGCCAGCCGGTGTACCACCCAATGTTCCAGGTGGTAACTTTTGCTCAAGGGGGAGCTAGGGTGGACGCTTCACCTCCTCTGCGGCCTGGGAGAGCCACGTCAACAATAATTATGTGGTAGGCTATAGGCTAGGTATATAATTGCAACAAACAAATTCATGTAAGGTAGAATTATAAGGGTTAAATTGAATTTGTTCGGTCTTAACTAAATTTAAAGGGATAATTACCACAAACATTTTTGGTACCATTAGATGTTGGGATAGCCTAGTTTAATATATGTTTACAATTTAAATTGGCTTATACACCTTATTGGCCTCCCTTCCTTAGTGTACTCTAACAACATTTTTCCGCATATTATGTAAGGTTCATTACTTTTAATTTGTGAGTGGAGATGGTAGGCATTCGTTAACTTGTATTATTGCGCTCTGCGTCTTATATCCCTCATTATTGCCCTACATCAACAAAATTTCCGCATTTAATAGAAGGTTTACCATTTAAATTTAAGTGTGGAGATATTTATGCGTTGTTCGTTTACTTTTATTATTGCGTTCCGCGTCATATTTTCCGCTTATTGCCCTACCCCGACATCACACGTTTAATTCATTATTACGTTTAAGTCTAAGTCGGGGTTCCCTATATCTTGCCTTTATTGGCGTCAGCTAACTTTCTGAGTGGGCTTTATGTCCATATAGGTAAGATATAGTATTATTCTATTCTCTTTCCTGTGTATTGCCATCATGTCGTTGACACTGTCCCAGTACAAGCGACGCAACGGGGGTATCAAGAGTGGTTTGACTAAGATCACCAAAGATATTGCTACATTTGTTGTTGATGCAGATAATGATGCGATTGAGGCTAAATTGGCTTCGGTTTTAAGACAGCTCGAAGACATAAATTTATGCCGCCGCGAAATGGAAACGCTCTATGAAGATGACGCTGAGTATTTCGCGGACAGACGTGGATTATATAGTGTCTTGATAAAGTTATCATCCTCCTCATAGGTATGCTAAAACACAAGGAGCCAAATCGTGCTGCAGTCAACAGTAATGCCGGTATAAGATTGCCGAAAATAACCCTTCCTGTGTTTGACAGTGATCCCACTCTATGGTTGGGATTCTGGGATATGTTCCATTGTAGTGTCCACAGCAATGCGGAGCTCAGTGACATCCAAAAATTAACCTACTTAAGAGGTCAAATGAATGGCGAGGCAAAACAACTAATTGAAGGTTTCGCAATTGAGGGAGCCAGCTACCAAACAGCGGTTGCCCTTCTAAAGAAAACCTATGGGCACAGGGATAGAATTAAGGCGGCACATATAATTAACCTTACTACTTTGAATCCTCCCTCTTACAATGTCGAGGAACTAAAGGGATTCTATGCTAGTTTTGAAAGTACACTGAGGTCAATAGAGACCCTACAAATTACCCTTCATGAAGCTAGTGTTGTAATTCTCATGATTAAATTGCCATCCCCACTAAACGAAACATTAAAGAGAACTTGAGGTGAAGAAGGTCTGGACCTAAAAAGGTTTTTCTAGGCTTACCAGACAGAAGTGTTTAACATTGAATGTGTAGCAGAACGGACTACACCACACATACCAGTTGCTTCAGCATCCTTTGCGGTTCAGGAGGCCTCGGTGCGAAGGAAGGGTTGCAAGTTGTGCGAAGGGGCACAAGCATGGTTTAAGTGTCTCAAATTCAAAACCAGTGCTCTGAAAGTAAAACTCAACCTTTGCACCGGGTGCTTATCTTCAACCCACGGGAGCAATGGTTGTGTGAACCCTGACATCCGCAGCTGCAAGTTCTGTCAAAACAGACACTACCATATCCTCTGTCAGTCCAGATCTCAATGGGACGGTGCAAAGAAGGAGGAAAAACCTCAACAGGTAACAAAGACCAAGATGCAAACTACCACGATGTCTGTGTCGTTAAAGAAGACTAGTTAGTCTAGCTAGTCCTCCCAACTGTTATGCTGCCAACAGTTAAGGAATCAAGAGGACAGTCAAGATGAGAACACTGCTGGATCAGTGCTCACAGCGCACCTTCATTTTAAATTCCGCTCTAGACTCGATCCATTATATAAAAGTGGGTGATGAAGAGCTAAAGTTGCGAGGGTTTACCGGAGCATGTGAGAGTAGAAAGTACCCAGTGGTGTCCTTCAAATACAAGTTCCGGGGCAGAAACTATCCTCCACAAGCAGTTGTGGTAGAAACTCTCCCGGATCACAAAGGATCAGAATGCCTTGAAGCAGACATGACATTTTTGCGAAACAAGGGTTACAAATCAGCTGATCCTCTAGTGACACAGACATCTCGACTGGACTTGTTGGTTGGTGCCAATTATTATTATGACTTAGTGCGGCCAGGGTACAAAAAGGAGGGTGCCATAATTCTCTTACCCACTAAATTTGGCTATGCACTAAGTGGCTCCTGCCATAACGACAAGTCTAGCGCCCAAGTAGAGGTAGTTACAATTTTGAAAGTTGCGGTCACCCCGATGGATCAACGGAATCAAGTAATCCATGCCATGAATTAAAATGTATGTGGGAACTGGATCATAGAGGAATTTCTCCAAACAAAGATTCAAAGGAAAACATGACTGCGTTGGACATATACAAGGAGACAGTAACATACTCTGCACAGAATCAGCAATATGAAGTCAGACTGCCATGGAACCAACATAAAGAGAAGCTGCCTTCTAATTATGGTTAAGCAGCGGGTCACCTAAGGGGTCTGCAGAAGCGTTTCAAGCAAGAACCTGTCACTACATCAACGTTATCCAAGATCAACTTCATCGTAATTTTATTGAAGAGGTTCCTTTGGTTCCATGTAAGTTAAACCAGTGCCACTTTAACCAGTGCTAACTCAACCAGTGGCCACTTCAACCAGTGACCATTTTAACCAGTAACATAACCTAACCTAACCTAACTAACCTAACCTAACCTAACCTAACCTACTGGTTAAAATGGTCACTGGTTGAAATGGTTACTGGTTGAAGTGGCCACTGGTTGAGTTAGCACTGGTTAAAGTGGCACTGGTTCAACTGACCTGTCTCCGGTTCCTTTCAGTGTTACTGAAAACAGTCATTATTTGGCACATCACGGGGTCACCAAGAATAGCACAACGACGCCCGTTCGTATTGTGTTCCGCTAGTATTGGCTAGGGCAGACCAAGTCTTAATGACTGCCTTTACACAGGGCCATCACTAGTGCCGGATCTAGCAAAAATATTGCTGAGATTCAGGGTCCACAAATATGCCTGGATAAGTGACATTGAGAAGGCCTTTCTCATGTTGAGACTACATGAAGCAGATCGTGACTACACCAGATTTCTGTGGCCGAAGGATCCCTTGGATTTATCTTCACCCTTACTTTGCTACCGATTTAAGGTGTTGTTCAGGGCGACTTGCTCACAGTTTCTTCTTAATGCCACGATCTTGAAGCATCTTTCCATTACCAAAGAGGATCCCGAAGTTGTGGAGGCTATTAGGGAAGGTTTGTACATTGACAACCTTCAGGGTACAGGCAGTGATGAAGAGACTGTCATTAAGCATTACTGGGATGCCCAAACAATAATGACTCAGGCACATTTATATCTCAGAGAATGGGCTACCAATAGTCCTCAACTATGTGACCTCCTGCAATTGGATGGTGTAGCTGCCAAGAATCAAGAGCGAGTGAAGACATTAGGACTCTTATGGTTACCTGACTCTGATCTGTTGACATTCAATGCTAGTCTCCCAGAGACCAATAAGGCAACAAAGAGAGAGTGCTTAAGAGTGGCGGCACAACTGTTCGATCCACTCGGTGTACTACTGCCCTTTACAATAAGGTCCAGAATTTTCTTACAGCAATTATGGAGACTGAAACTAGATTGGGACGATCCGCTACCTGACGACTGCGCTACTGAATTGTCTACAGTTACCAAGGACCTGCACCTCTGCTGTGACTTTATTTATCCTCGGAGGACGGTATATGCTGATTCAGTGGAACTTCATGCGTTTAGCGATGCAAGTGGTGTTGCCTATGGCACTGCAATATATTTTGTGAGCCCGGAACGGTGACAGGTCAGTTGAACCAGTGCCACTTCATCCAGTGCCACTTTAACCAGTGCTAACTCAACCAGTGGCCACTTCAACCAGTGACCATTTCAACCAGTGACCATTTTAACCAGTGACCATTTTAACCAGTAGGTTAGGTTAGGTTAGGTTAGGTTAGTTAGGTTAGGTTAGGTTAGGTTACTGGTTAAAATGGTGACTGGTTGAAATGGTCACTGGTTGAAGTGGCCACTGGTTAAAGTGGCACTGGTTGAAGTGGCACTGGTTCAACTGACATGGAACCGCCCGGAACATAGCTGTCTGGTCATCGCTAAAGCAAAGGTTGCTCCCATAAGATCCATAACTATACCAAGATTAGAGCTAACTGCTGCTTTGCTAGCCGTCAGATAAATTTGGTAAACCAATTAGGACTTGTCATGAAAGGAGGATTAATTGTATGTGAAGGTAGATTGAAGTTAGCGGCTCTTCCGGATTCAATGATATATCCGATACTACTGCCTTCCGAACATCCTTTCACTACCATGCTCATCAATATGTGTCATCGTGTCTGTTGTCACTATGGAGGTAATCACATGGTCGCATATATACGGCAGAGGTGGTGGATTCCTAAGATAAGACGAGCAGTTAAACAAGTGACCAGTAAGTGTATAACCTGTCGTAAAATACGCGAAAGCTAGAGTACCTCCTCTACCAGACATCAGGACTACTCCTAGAGATCCCTTCGAGGTCACAGGGGTTAATTATACAGGAGCAATTCCTGTCCGGGGCTCACACAACAACAAGGCTTATATACTTTTATTTACATGCGCTACTACAAGAGCTATTCACATTGAAGTAGTTAGCAATATGACCTGTGACAGCTTTATCCATGCGTTCCGGAGATTTTGTAGTAGGCAGGGATTTCCGCAGATAATGTTAAGCGACAATGCTGCTACATTTGTGGGAGCTTCCAGACACTTGGAAGACATCCAAAGCGATCCCAGTCTTCAGGCTCATCTTGCCGAAATCCGATGTGAATGGCGTTTTATCCCAGCACGCGCGCCTTGGTTCGGAGCTATTTGGGAGAGAGCCATAGGTATTGTGAAGGCTGGGCTTAAAAAAATACTAGGTCGTGCTCTAGTCTCCTTTGAGGAACTAACTACTGTCCTATTGAAGCTGGAGGCTACCGTGAATGATCGCCCTTTAACATATGTCTCGGGTCATCTGGAGGACCCTTGCCCTATTACTCCATCCATGCGTGTTAAAGGTTGTAGACTTCGTGACTTCCCAAAGGACCCAATTCAGCTAGATGAGCTGCCGGATCCAAGTTACGATAGTAAAGCAGCGATACACAGCAGGTACAATTACATCAATAAGTTGATCCGGGACCTATGGAAGCGTTGGTCTAGTGAATACTTTGCATCAGTACGAGAAGCCTATAAGAATAAAAGAGGCTCATCAAGCAGTGTGTGGCCAAAGATAAATGACATCGTGCTTATACATGACGAGGGACCTTGTGTCCTTTGGAAACTTGGTAGGGTAGGTAGACTCTATCCCGGACGGGATGATCTGGTATAGAGTGGTCCAGAGTAGAACAAAAACTGGCCTGACCACTCGACCCTTCGTCAAGTTGTATCCATTGGAACAGGAAATCTAAAGCATTTTGATCCCTCAACCGGCGGTCACTGGTGATGGTGTTAGCTCTCACGACTCCACCCCTATGTCACCAGCGGTCGCTGGACCATCTGCCAGTAACGATCCTGTTGGAAGATTACCTCTTCGCCGAGCCGCTGTTAGCTCTTCACAGCTTTGGAGATCTAACATCGCTGCAGGATTACTGTAGATATTGGTGGTGGGAATGTGTCGAGACTCGTAAGTAACTCGACAGTTTAGGTTAAGTTAACATACTGGAAGTTCAAATTAGGTGCCAGTATTAGGCTAAGTTATATATCTATATAAAAGATATATACTATTTAGTATTAAGTCTTTATGGGTTTATTATCCATTATTATATCGGGTTGTCATTATAGTAAATCCGGTATATTAATTGATAATAAACCCATAAAGAATTAATGCTTATCTTTTATATAGATATATAACTTAGCCTAATACTGCCGCCTAATTTGAACTTGCAGTATGTTAACTTAACCTAAACTGTGAGCCCCGAACATAGCTGTCTGGTCATCGCTAAAGCAAAGGTCGCTCCCATAAGATCCATAATTATACCAAGATTAGAGCTAACTGCTGCTTTGCTAGCCGCCAGATTAATCAATTTTGTGGAGGAAGCCTATCATAATATTGTAAAAGTCGACAAAATTGTTTTATGGTGCAACAGCCAGGTTACATTGCATTGGTTGCGTAGTATGAAGAAGCTTCCACTGTATGTCGCAAACCGTGTTGACGAAATCAAATCCCTTCTTCCGACTGTAGAATTCTGGTACGTGTCCTCTAAAAAAAAAACTAGTGACTTAGTGTCTAGAGGTGTTTCGGCAAAACATCTGAAATCTTCTGCGTTTTGGTGGGAGGGGCCCATGTGGCTCCGAAACAAAGACGAGTGGCCAGAAGATATAATACATGATGACCCAACGCCAAAAGTAACTAGCCAAGTCATTGGGACTAATGATGAAAAGGACACACGGTTATGGAACTGGGAAAAATATGGCAGTTATGATAAATTAATTCGGGTAGTTGCATGGACTATTCGATACATGAATAATTTGAAGGCTAAAATTAAAGGGATGTCTCCCACAGACAGTGCCCTCCTCAGCATAGAGGAACTAAAAGTAGCAGAAAAGATTATAGCTCAAAGATGCCAGCAGGAATGCTTCCCAAAGGACGAGATGCTGTCTGGAGACATGGGTACTCGCAATAATTTGGTAAACCAATTAGGACTTGTCATGAAAGGAGGATTAATTGTATGTGAAGGTAGATTGAAGTTAGCGGCTCTTCCGGATTCAATGAAATATCCGATACTACTGCCTTCCGAACATCCTTTCACTACCATGCTTATCAATATGTGTCATCGTGTCTGTTGTCACTATGGAGTTAATCACGTGGTCGCATAATTATATACGACAGAGGTGGTGGAGTCCTAAGATATGACGAGCAGTTAAACAAGTGAACAGTAAGTGTATAACCTGTCGTAAAATACAGGGTAATACCTACGCGAAAGCTAGAGTACCTCCTCTACCAGACATCAGGAATACTCCTAGAGATCCCTTCGAGGTCACAGGGTTGATTATACAGGAGCAATTCCTGTCCGGGGCTCACACAACAACAAGGCGTATATGCTTGTATTTACGTGCGGTACTACAAGAGCTATTCACATTGAAGTAGTTAGCAATATTGTTACGACCGGGGCTCATATAAAACAAGGGCTCTTAATCAATGGACTAGAAAGGCACACAGCCACAACGGTAACACTAGATCCAACCCCTGAACTTATAATGCCGGCACACAAAAACACCTATACCCTCCAGAGTTAAATCTGCGATAACGGGGTATCCTATAACTCAGTATAAGTGCACTACTACTACAGGCTGATGATCTCTGATACAGCCTGATCACAACAACATACAATTACGTTAATAAGGTATACTAGGACAAAATAGAGATCTTAATTAAATCACTGTAATGATTTAATGCAAACTAGAAGAAGGTATATTTAAAGTTACTCTAAACAATAATGAACTGTCACTCCTATACTAAAGAAAGTGAACGAAAGTCCCAAAGCATCGAGCAGGAATCTTCTGAAGAAAGTCTGATGCTGGGGTAAGATGATCGTATCTGATTTTGAACTGTAGTATAAAGCAGGAACAGGATATGACAATTGTAAGGACATATAGGGTTAACTGGCACGGGAATAATAACTGCGCAATAGTAGGAACTCAAACAGCAAAAGAAGTACTTCCTCATCAACGAAACAGCCTACTAGGGTTGTGCAACTCAACAACAACCTAGACTGATAAATGCCGTGAATAATAATGCATACATAACAGAAAGAGTTTATAATCTATATCTGGTGTCTGCTAGGCGAATAAAGTCTAGCTGGGATGTAGTAGGCTAGGAAACAATGGCTGAGCAAGCGGCTCGTAGCCTAGCGAAGTCCTTAAGGCTGTGCGCCCAAATTACGTTAATTGACGGGGTGCTCTCTTGAGAGATCCAGATCGCTAGTATCTGGTTCTCTCCTGGCGACCCTCTCAAAGTCAAAGCAAACGAGTTAGCACAGTGTTGGGTGGCAGAGGCAAAAGCCCTCACTCGCAACACAGTGCTAAACTCACAAGGTACACAGTCAGAAAGACCACTAGGCTTCCCACGTCTCCGTTGCGATTGTACAAGTTCAACAAAACCTAGTACACATCGGAAATCACAACACCAGTAGCCTTATCCCAGTCTAGCATTAAATCCCCCAGCAGACCACCAAGATACAGGAAGGGAGACACCGTGAGTGTGTCGAACCTCTACAGATAAAAATGGTAACCCCTTCCAAAATGCCTAACTAAACATGTGTTATCTGAGAGCTTCAGCATATAATACGATGGCCGATATATGAAATCGTGCAGAACCAAAGGGAAGTTATGATATTAAATAGAGTAGAAGAATGAGAGGTAAGAAGTTGAGAGAGAGAGAAAGTGCTCTATAGGTAGAAGTCGGGAGACAGGGGGGCAAGGGACATGTGAATGTATGCTAGTCAGGAAACCTCTGAGGATGGAACTCCTCGGGACCCCTCCAGGATCACACACAAAGGCATGGTGGTCAGCCAATCACAGGCTGCCACGTCACCAGGCAGCAGGGCTGCAGAAGGCGCCAGGAACCACCAGCCAATCAAGAGGCGCGAGACGGCACGCGCGCGAGCCTACAAAGCGAGGGGGGAGGCAGAACATGTATACGCACGCACACACTACCACCCCACTGCCTATATTATTCTCTCTCCTTAACTATATACAATGCATCCTATGTTCAACTCATGATATAAAATGCTTCCCGTTGTCACAGACGAAAATAAAGACCTCCACGGGACTGTCTGTAACAACACGAACACTATGAAAGAAAGAACAACATTGTAGATAGACTGTAGCCAAATACCTTGCCCCGGCGAGTGCTAGCGAGTGGCCAAGCGAGCGGCTGAGCCCACGTGGCGTTCTGCTGAGCTGCAGGCGTCACAATATGACCTGTGACAGCTTTATCCATGCGTTCCGGAGATTTTGTAGTAGGCAGGGGTTTCCGCAAATAATGTTAAGCGACAATGCTGCTACATTTGTGGGAGCTTCCAGACATTTGGAAGACATCCAAAGCGATCCCAGTCTTCAGGCTCATCTTGCCGAAATCCGATGTGAATGGCGTTTTATCCCAGCACGCGCGCCTTGGTTCGGAGCTATTTGGGAGAGAGCCATAGGTATTGTGAAGGCTGGGCTTAAAAAAGTACTAGGTCGTGCTCTAGTCTCCTTTGAGGAACTAACTACTGTCCTATTGGAGCTGGAGGCTACCGTGAATGAGCGCCCTTTAACATATGTCTCGGGTGATCTGGAGGACCCTTGCCCTATTACTCCATCCATGATTGTTAAAGGTTGTAGACTTTGTGACTTCCCAAAGGACCTAATTCAGCTAGATGAGCTGCAGGATCCAAGTTACGATAGTAAAGCAGCGATACACAGCAGGTACAATTTCATCAATAAGTTGATCCGGGACCTATGGAAGCGTTGGTCTAGTGAGTACTTGGCATCACTACGAGAAGCCTATAAGAATAAAAGAGGCTCATCAAGCAGTGTATGGCCAAAGATAAATGACATCGTGCTTATACAAGACGAGGGACCTCGTGTCCTTTGGAAACTTGGTAGGGTAATTAGACTCTATGCCGGACGAGATGATCTGGTTAGAGTGGTCCAGATTAGAACAAAAACTGGAATGACCACTCGACCCATCGTCAAGTTGTATCCATTGGAACAGGAAATCGAAAGCATTTCGATCCCTCAACCGGTGGTCACTGGTGATGGTGTTAGCTCTCACGACTCCACCCCTATGTCACCAGCGGTCGCTGGACCATCTGCCAGTAACGATCCTGTTGGAAGATTACCTCTTCGCCGAGCCGCTGTTAGCTCTTCACAGCTTTGGAGATCTAACATCGCTGCAGGATTACTGTAGATAATGTATATATTGGTGGTGGGAATGTGTCGAGACTCGTAAGTAACTCGACAGTTTAGGTTAAGTTAACATACTGGAAGTTCAAATTAGGCGCCAGTATTAGGCTAAGTTATATATCTATATAAAAGATATATACTATTTAGTATTAAGTCTTTATGGGTTTATTATCCATTATTATGTCGGGTTGTCATTATAGTAAATCCGGTATATCTTGTAGTTAGTTAAATGACGCATTGGTAGATAAGATAACTGCGCATGCGACATATTCGGGAACCTGAGGGTCCCTCGCTCCAAGACACGGCAGAATCGCTTTAGCTACGACCTCATCAAGACCTCCTTCTAGCTGCTCCAATACAACCACCTGTTTCATGCTAAGTCACTCTAATTCTTAACTCTTAGTGGCCACTATATCTTCTATCTATTCCTACCACTATCATTGAGCTATCTATCCCTATCAACAAATAAAAGTAAGTTAACTCTTGTGAGTTTATAGGTAAATTCCGCTTTGTTTACTATCGAATTCTCACAACAATTACTTACACTCTCTCTCTCTCTCTCTCTCGAACTGTCCTGTTTACATAACATAATTAATTTCATTGGGGGTGTTTGGTGTTGTGGTGAAATTAATCTTCAAATATCTTGAGGTTTTAGAGTCCCTCCCTAGTAATTAATATATTTTCTTTTTAGTCTCCCCCATTTTTATTACCCCAGAGTTTCCCGGGTTTTGTGTTTTTTGTATTATGTTCTCTGTGTTTGTTGTGTTTTAAACTGTTTTGGACTGACTTATTGTCCTGATTTAGCTATAATATTGTAATTTTCTCATTGTCGAAACGTTTGTTAATAAAGATGCTGTTGGTTGCTACCCTGGTTCTCCTTTTCCTCTATAATAAATATAGATACACACTCCACCCCTCCCCTTTTCATCACTTCGTATCTACGATACTATTTCCGTGATTTTTTACTGTGTATGGATTAAGTTATTGATTTTCACTTTTGACATAGGTGTCCTGCTACTTCTGCATGCATACATAATAGCATGAAAGTGATCAATATGCGCATATGAAGCTACGTATCTCGTATATCGGGGTCCCTTCAGAGGTGGGTTAAGTTTGACGTCTATGGGGAGATATCGGCCATCTCTTCTTATTACACACCATTTCAGTTCCCTCCACTCAATATTTTGCCCGTTAGGGCAAGTTATAAAGAGCGCAAATATGCGTATTATGCCCAGAGAGAGAGAGAGTGAGAGCATGTGGATAGAGAGGGGAGGGGAGGGGAATGGAGAGAGAGAGGAGGGAAGGATATATATAGTGACATGATGTAGGCAACTAAAAGGAATGCTCTCTTTAGCACAAATATTAATACCTACCATTTGTGCAAAACCTATATTTCACCTTTCCGTAGGCAAATAAGTACTTCCGATGAATATCTAGCCTTGTATTTATATCATGAATCCTGTTAGATGTTATTAATTAATAGCGACATGTCTAAGAGTTAAATTTATACACAGGATAATATATGTAAATACGAATTTCAGACCATAATTTGACAAATGGCAACTCCATAGTGACGGCTGAGAAGAGGTGGAACGAAACGAAATGTCTCTCACTCTCCCTCTCTCAAAAATTGTCAAAACTTTAAAGGTCTAGAACTTTGTTATTAAACTAAGCATTTGGCAAAGGGAGGAATTGTTAAAAACCTTAGTCAATACTCTGCTATTCACCAAGAATAAATTTGAATTATCATTATTATTTGGTAGGGTAGGTATGTATAGGTAGGTTGGTTAAATAATTGCTGGAATTCGTAGAGAGAGTTAAAATAAAAAAAAATATGGATCTGAATGATTAATATAACTATTATTAAGCAAAACTATGGGATGCGGTGAAACCTATAGACTGAAGACTGAAAACGTTGTGTGGGTAGCTAATACGGTTTTAAAGTAATTTATGAATAGACAATTTTCAATGCTGCGGCCAAAATATTCCACCAATTTCTATTCTTTTGGTACCAAAATGTTCGGAATTGCGAGCCTCACCCAACTACGCAAACATGGCTTTGATCATCCGCGTAGTTTTCAAGATATGGATTTTAAGTGTTGTTGAGGTCTTTTCAAGATTGCCGAAAAAAACCCCACGTGCAAAACAAAACCTTTTCCATAACATTTGCGGAGCATTAGTAGTGGAGTCCATATGCCAAAGCCCAATAATTTCCTATGAGTGGGAGAGACAGTATTGAGGTGTCAAATTTCCCGGGAAATGGTCTGCCACGGACCTGTTTGACCGCCATTTCGGATGTTTAACATATCAAAAGTTGCCCAGTAAAAAAAACGGCGTGGAAGAATAAGAAGATTTAAAGATTACAATAGGGGTTCCCCGCAGGGATCGAACCCCTAATACTAATAATACTAATAATACTAATAATAAAAATAATATTAATAATAATAATAATAATAAGAAGAAGAAGAAGAAGAAAACTAAGAAGAAGATCAATGCTAATAATATCAATACTATTCAAAATATATACATTTTTGTAAATAATAACAAAATTTCAATACTGACATAATAATTAAGAACGAGCGGATGTAATCTAAACAAATATAATGTATAATTGATAGAATCGACAGTGTTGTTTTCAGTTCATATTTTTGAGAGGGGATTTAAAATACTACCTGATCAACTTTTCAATTTGGAAATCAATTATATACCAATACAAAATGTGTGGGTGAGTAGAACACATTTTCTTAGTAATATAACTAGATGGTATTTGTAATAACAATGGTTAATGAAAACATGAAACATTAGTAGATATACATTACATTCAAAGGCGAGTGTGTGGTCAAGTTAAGGATAGGTGTATGATAGTGTTAACCCAGGAGCTGCGGGAAGACTCTTAAGAGTTTCCCCGGGCGACTGCGGGAAAACTCTTAAGAGTCTGGGGGGAAAAAAATCCATTTAAAACACCCCAAAACATTTTATTTATTTTTGTTTTGCCCCTGGGCCATGCCAAATATCACTCCTCCACCTCCCCTCCTTCCCCACTTTCCTCACCTCCTTCAGTTATCACCTATTTTTCCTGTTATTCCCTTATTCTGTGGTCTATTTTCGTGCTAACATTAGCGAGTTGCAAGCAGGGCATTTTCATCACTGTTACCAAGCGAGTGCAAGAGAGAGAGAGAGAGTATCGATCGACAGTCTCTCTCCAGACATGGGGAAAAGTGGTGGGGAGGGAGGTTGCCTCAGCCATACATTATGTAACTCCCGGCCTGTATCGCCGATTTTGACCATCCAAACGCTGTTTCCACTGGTTTTATTGTTGTAACAGGTTAATACCTTTATTATCAACCTATAATAGGCGCATATGGATAAGTATTAATGCTATTTATGGTAAAATAATGATGTTAGTGATGGGAACAGCTCAAATACGTGCACAGAGGAGTGTGGTGTCTCATACCCCCCATGCGCACGTCTTAGGTTAATAATTATTAATTCTATAATACACATATTTTAATACCACACATTTTTCTTCTTGAGTCTATAAAATATGTATCGATATCCAATTACTGACATAGCCCCGTTGCGAAACTACATTATTCTGTGCTCGTGGAACTACAATGTTTGGAAACTGAGGTTTCCTCCTGTCTGGGGTAGGGGTAGGATGTGTGTGTGGGGGGGGTCTGGTATTTTAGTCTCTCCATCCAACGATCCAACATAATAACAGACAGGCACTACCGTGTTCCTATTTTTTTCTTTTTTCTATGTGAGTGAAGGAGGCAAAAGGCAGAACATCCTGTAGCGAGTGCCTCCCCCAGAGTTGAAAGAGTGACAGGGCCAAAATCAAGGGACGTTCGAGCCAAAATGCCTGGACACACAGAGTTTGAAGCAATTTAAGTCCTAGGAAGAGAAAAAGACTGATTTTGGTAGAGAGTTCCAGAACTCAGCTGTTGAATAGAAGAAAGTCTGAGAGTAACGTTTCACTCTTGGGTTGCACAGAGTATGGGTGGGATTATGTTGCAAGACGGTACCACGTGCCCTACGTAGAGGAGGTGGTATACACTGGGAGAGCTCTGAAGAACACTGACCATTGTAGTAGCGATAGAATAGCGAGAGAAATGCAACATTGCGGTGGAGAAAGAGAGATTGCAGAGAGTTGGTGAGTGGACGGATGTTAATGATACAAAAGGCCTTCCTTTCTACTTTGTCTAGGAGTGTGGTGTGAGAGGATCATCCTCACACATGTGAACAATATTCAATACAAGGACCCATCGTGCCCCTATACAGAGCAAGAAGCTATGCAGGGGTATATAACCCCTTGAGGGAGTTGAGCATACCCAGCTTCTGGGAGGCTGCCTTAGCAAGACTGGTAATATGGTCCTTCCAAGTGAGAGCAGAAGAAAAAGAGACACCAAGAATATTGAGAGAAGGTGAAGGATTGAATTTTGTATTGTTGAAGAATAAGGGATAGTCCTCTGTGAGTTCCGGACAGGTAGATAGATGGAAAAATTGGGTTTTGGAAGCATTAAAGGCAACAAGAATTCACTGCCCCAATTGGAAATAGTAGTTAGATCAGAAGATAAGTGTTCTATAGCTTCACTACGTTTGTCTGTGAGGGATTGCTGGCCTGGGCATTCTGGAAAACTAATTAAGTAGTGTAAGGTAGAGTCGTCTGCGTATGAATGGATGAGACTAGAGGTACAGTAGAGAAGATCATATATGAAAATTAGAAAGAGAATAGGAGAAAGGGCAGAGCCCTGAGGAACACCGGAGTTGATAGGATGAGGAAGTGAGCGATGGCCGTCCACGAACGCAGCTATGGAACGGCCGAAAAGGAAATTAGAGACAAAGGCACAGATGGAGGGATAGAAACCGAAGGAGGGTAGTTTAGAAATTTGTGCCAGATTCTATCGAAGGCCTTCAATAGAAAAGGTCTCACCGAAGTCCCGAAAGGAGAATGACCAAGAGTTAGTAAGATATGAAAGAAGATCACCAGTAGAGCGACCCTTGAGGAAGCCATACTGGCGATCTGAGAGTAGATTATGGGATGAAAAATGCTTGATAAATTTGGAAGCAAGAATAGTTTCAAAAACTTCAGAGATACAAGAGATGAGAGCAATTGGACGATAGTTGGAGGGTTGAGAGCGGTCACCTTTCTTTGGGACAGGTTGAATGAGAGAAAACTTCCAACATGAAGGGAAGACGTTAGAGGAGAGACAGAGACAAAAGAGTTTGCTTAGGCAGTGAGTCAGCACGGAAGCACAGTTTTTTAGTACAACAGGAGGAACACTGTCCGGACTGTACGCCTTCTTAGTATTAATGCCTGGGGTAGGGGTAGTAGGGCAGGGATTTTCACTTCGGGGTGTACATATTTTATTATGCACAACTCATGATTATAGAGAACCCCAACATATTTTAGAGATGTAATTAGTGTGGAAATGGATGCCTGATGAATGAGAAGACCCATCATTTCCTGGTCGGAAACACAGGATCTTGATGTATTGTTGGTAGCGACAATTAAATGATAAACCTCAGAAATCCAGGTGACAACAGACATATTTGGCAAGTATGATAGCCCGTTAAAGTAAGATGTAAGAACAGATATAGTCCATTCATAATTAACCCAGATATTGTGACTCTTACCTGTGTAATTAAAAAAGGACGGGAGGAAATGGGCTGTAAATGGCCACACCTATTGACTGCTTCACTCTTCCTAAATGGTATAAAAACTAGCCCGATAATTATAGTACCATTTGAGCTATGAGAGGTTAGGGTCGGGATTTCTGGCCTACGTATAATGAACAGGGTATATTATAATTAACTACATAATACTATATATTAATTTGCTAAATAACTTTGTATTTACTCATGTACCAAATATCTTGCTCTCTTTCCCTTTAGCGATTGAGTGAGTGCTTGAGCATGTAGGAGGCCGGACTTGAGAGAGGAAAACTCAAAAGCGAAACGAACTACGCCAAAAGTTTTGATTGAGTGAAGGAAACTGGAAATAAGTAATTTTGAGACAAGAAGGAAGAACAGAGCGGAGAGGGAAAGTAATAAAAGAAAAGGCAAGGAAGGAGTTTGCTGGTTTGAAATGAGACTGTGAGAGAAGAGCGAATGATTAAAGTATGTTGAATAGTTTAATATCCTGGCCACGAGAGTAGAATATTGATTCAAATACTATAATCTACGGGGGTATCCAGGATGACTTAATAGGGGTCTGAAAGTACTGTAGCATTAACGCGGAATAATTTGACTACGAACAATGTGTACGGTATTTGTTGCAAACTAAATTTAAACGTCTAATATCAACTAAAATAGTATTAGGTGATAAGGTTGACAGCTTCTAGATAATCGGCTGGCTAAATATATACCACATTAGCTGTACCCGCTGGAGAAGGATTGCAGTGTGGTCCCTTCATTATCAAGCTACTAATTAACCAGTTTATAAATCTACATGTCGTTGCACCATTGCATCTGCGTGTGTATTATGTACGAAGTGTAGGTCGCCAAATGTCGCATGTGACCTTATAATTAAAGTAGAATATATCTTCCTTGAAAATAAAAAAGGTGTCATGCTTGTATTTACAGTAAACAAATATTTGAACTCAGTAGGACAGATTTGCTCATGATGACGCATTCTCCTTTTCATTCACTTTATTATTAACTCATCTTGACTCAGTTTTATTATATCTCTGGTGCTCTCCTATGTGCACGCTTTTGGTTTTAATGATTTATTAAGTTTTAATTTATGACCTGTATTTCTTCATTCCCTTATTGTTAACTGGTTTCACATGCCTTCTTATTCATGTTAATATTTGTCTTTATAGATATTACATTTTTCATTTATTTTATCTTTAACCCACTGAACTCCAGCAAGTTAATAATAAATGTACCACCCAGGACCAGCAGGTTGTGAAAAAAAAAAAAAAAATCCAGAAAACACCAGGAATGGGTTAGAAATGAAGGAAAACCCCAAAAAGGGGTCCTACGGTGCGCCCGAAAGTCGGAATTAACATGGGGAAATGGGTAGGCAAAAACAGGCAAAAACAGGTTTTTGCACGCTCACACGCACGCGGTTGGACTTTGAGAGTTTTCAACCATCGGCATTGTTGCGTGGCATACTTACACAGTTCCCATACAAATCTGAGCTCTTAAGGTGCCATAGGACCAGAGTAATTAACCGCGACGCACCCTATGCGGCTCTGCATGGGATTTAGCGTTACAAACATTGCCGACGCAAACGTGTCGTCGCTGGAGTTCTGTGGGTTAAATTGTAGGTCTATAGTCTTTGGGGATATGCTTATCTTGAACCTAAATTATTTTTCTTATTAACCCGTCCAACCCCAGTGACGGCTACTAGCCGTCAGTAGATAAGTCACTCCCTAGTTCCAGCGACGGCTAGGAGCCGTCAGTAATGTACTTTCCTTGTAACTGCCTGTATCAGGCTGTACCTGGTACCACGACCGTTTGAGCACTGCTCTCAATATGGAAACACTTCTCCGCTTATATAAGACCCACTAAAGGGTGGGAGAGCCACTCTTCCTTCATCTCTTGAGATGGAAGGTTGTTCTATCTTACCATTTTGGCCACATTGCTTGGGACTGGGGGGGACTTTTATTACTGTATCCTCCGGTACAGTAGGGGTTAATATATACGTTTTATGCTTGTGGCGTCAGGTCATATGCCAACATTACCAAATTTCTGCCTGAATGTTAGATACGAGACTGCCACGCGCTCGTACACAAAGAAACTGACCACTTTTGGGTTGTACAGTCAGAAACCGCAATTTCTGAGACACTTTGATAGGGCCCGGACATGTGGAGGGAATTGGCTCTGGACAACTTATTAACTACCACAAGGCCGCATACTTATGAACACATGTTTCGAACCAATAGATGTTTCACTCAGCCCTGCCATGTAATATTATAATGCTGCTGCTATGTATTATTGGATATACAAATGACAAAAATGTCTTTATTACATTCCCTTATGTATCTACAGCAAATACGGACACGAATATTACCATAGGTTTTAAGAAATACAAAATTAAAAGAAATACTTCCAAATTGCACAGTGAAGTAACAGGATATAGATGTGTGTGTGTGTGTGTGTGTAAGTGAACCGATGTGTGTTGTAATATACATAATGTTCTACAGTAGGTGACACACACTGAAAGCAGAAGTGTCTGCTTCATGACATACAACACAACGAACTATGCATTGTAATATTACATGTTATCATCTGGTTATGAAATTCAGGTGTGGAACAGCAATGAGTTATCAGTAGAGATATATGGGGGGTATTATGTAATACCACACACAGTTAAGCTTTGGACGCTGATGGGATTATGTATTCGTTATTAATTTAGTAAGATATGTATATATATAACACTTCGCATCGTGATATTACGTTTAGCAATGGCTATCGATAGCTTTTCGATGTTGGTATCATAGTATCTGATATAATTCAATGTTTACAGAGTCCAAAAAGGTTAATAACATGATAAAAATGGATGAATTATATGTGAGTACCGGTATGTGTTTAATAGTAACTACTATGGATGACGTCTGTCCATTCACTGCGGTTTGGTAGTGTTACTTTACATTCTTAATTCTTTATTATAATAATTATTATTATTATTATTATATGAGATGCCGAAGTCTCCAACCAGGGTGCAGAAAGACCAGCAGGATGAATCCACACAAAACACCACACAAAACATATACAGTATATATATATATATATATATATATATATATATATATATACACACACATACACACATATATTGAACACAAATAACATTAATAATACGATATTACGCAATGGAGGATGTCAAGTATAAATATAATACAATACAATAGCATAAAATATATGTACACATTATAATTAATGCTTCAAAAAAGCATTAATTCTAGATTTAAAAATGGATATATGAGCTGAATTGACTAGCTCAGTTGGTAACTTATTCCACAAGTCAACCATGGCCGGCACAAAACACTGTGAAAACTGTGCAGTAGAAACATTGACAGGGCTCATGGCAAGATAATTAAGATTGCTTGTGAATTTAGTTGCACGAGCCCGGGCATAGGGCCCAGGCAGAACCCCTTGTATGGGATGCTGAGGGTTGTTAAACACTTTAAATACAAGACTAAGGGGACCAACTTTACGTCGATGACACAGATCAAGAGACAAATGAGGTAGAATAAAACTGATAGAATTTAGTGACCTGTCAAGCAACTTGAGATGGCAATCAGCTGCTGACAACCAGACAGGTGAACAGTTCTCGAATTGAGGCAAAATAAATGTATAAAATGGCTTGATAACTGTGGCGTCACAAGAAAACGTTTCATAACACTTGCGAAGCAGACCATTTTGGGGGGAAATGGAAGAGGAGAAAGAAGGAATATGCTTTTCAAAAGTAAGTTTGGGATCAAGAGTAACTCCTAACAAACGCAGAGTATCCACATTCTCAATTTGCTCGCCAGAAACTTGTAGATAAGGATGGGGAGCATCTAAGGTACGAAATTTGCTGATGATAATGGAGTGTAGTTTACTAGCACTAAGTTTCATACCCCAAAGTTCACACCATGATGTAATTTTGGAAAATCCCTATTCAGAGCAGTAGCAATTTCGTGACGATCAATCGGTGATGGAATTGAAGGAACAAAAGGGGAACGACACCCATCAATGACCACAGATCTTTTCATCAAAAAATCTTCAAAGATCCTAAAAAAATTGCCACCAATACCGATGAGTCTTAACTTATACAGAAGTGCTTTATGGTTGACCAAGTCAAAAGCAGAGCTAAAGTCAATAGCCACGACACAAGACTCGTGGCCTTGGTCCAATGAAGACTGCAAGTCATGGGTGAATGTCAGAAGCGCATCACATGTACCCAGTCCCTTACGAAAACCAAACTGTGAGTTTGGTATCAAATTATGACTAATACAATAAGAGGAAAGGCGTCTGGACAAAAGCCTCTCATGGAGCTTGGATAGGATAGGCGTAATAGAGATAGGGCGATAGTCATCAGGAGATGATGAGGCAGTATTTCCCTTTGAAATAGGAGTGATACTAGCCTTACTCCAGCAAAGAGGAAAACTACCTGATTTCAAAAGCAACCTAAACACCACGGTCAATTTAGGTGCCAAGACCACTGCAACCTTTTAAAAAAAGAGAGGGAAAAACCCATCCGGGTCTGTGTCACCATAGGTATCAAGATCCAGCAAATACTTTTTCAGTTGAGCTGATTTGAATGCTATTGAATTGAGGTTGGGTCTAGGGCAACATGTCACTGGCAAAGACAATTCCTTATTACTCTGCCTATTAATACAAATATTAGATAGAATATTGACCTTCGATAATGGATCAAAAGAGATGGAGCCATCAGAATCACAAAGAGGAGGCATGGAGGAATCTATTCCAAATATAGAGGACTTCAAAGCGGACCACCATTTATGAGACTGTGTAGCTCCTGCCAGAACATCCTGAAGATAGGAGATATATTCCCTCTCAGCAACAGCATAAACTCTCTGTGCAGCTGCCCTTTTAGCAACATAATTTTCCCAATGCAAGGGGGTTTGATTACGCCTCCATAGACGATATGCAGCCTGTTTGTCATGATATGTACACTTGCAGTCATCATTAAACCATGCTTTATCCCTGATACAAGACTTAATTGTTTTTGATGGAACTCTTTTGCGAAGGATACCAAGAAGGGAATTGTTGAGAGCTGAAACCGGGTCATGAGATCTTAGTATGAGATTCCACTCAATATTGCAAACATCATTACAAACATTGTCCCAGTTAACCCGGGATTTAAGGTAGACTTTACGTGAGAGAGTAATATCATGAACAGAAAAATCAAGATTAATTTTGCACATGATAGCATTGTGGTCGGAAGTGCCAACAGGTGCAAGAACGGAAGTTTCTCCAACGCCAGAAATATCTGTTAGTACTAAATCAAGACAATCTCCAGACATATGAGTATGTCCTTGGATTAGCTGTTCACAACCAGATAAGCTTGCAAAATCTAAGGCAGCAAGACCATTTCTATAAGTTGGAGAGACCGAGTTCAACTACTCTTGATGATGCGCATTGACATCGCCAATGAAATTACAGGATGATTTGACATCTACAGACTGTATTGAGGCCATGGCTGTTATTAGGCAGTCATATATGTCTTTGTTAATAGAATAACACATTTAATGAAGACCCCCACAACCAACAAAAGAAAAACCCCTGATGAACAAGGAACGAAACAAATAGGAAAACGTCCCAGGAGTAGGAACAAGGAGGAACTAAAGTAAAGCCAACAACGAAAGCAGAAATAACAAGGAAAGAAATAATCACGATGTCCCACACTTCCACCCCCCACATCATCAACAAAAGTAGCGGAAACAAGAAGAACAAAGCCAACTCGCCCACAAAGAAATTAAAGAAAGCAGTAGCAACAGAAGACACAATAATAAGATAATAAGGAAACAACGAGGAGATAATAACAAACAGAAGAAGCTCAATGCCCGCCCCGATCACCAAAGAAAACATGCCCAAGAAGAAGACGAAGGAGAAACTAAAATAAAACCAGCAACATCCATGACGGGGATAATAAGAAATAAGATACATGCAATGCCCCGTATACCAAAATTAACCAACATCACCCGCAAGAAGAACGAGAATAAGAATACTCAGCTCGAGACAGAAGACAAGAAGATACGGACATCAACAACAACAAAAGACGCACGCATAGTGAAGCCACGTGTACTGGATCACAACCAGCATACTACAAATAATACACGCATAAATATACCAGCTCCTACCTCTTCCCCGCCCGCTACGAACAACAGACGAGACGCCAGAATTGCCACCATTACACCAGACTTCCATCAACACCCGGAAAGAATATTCCCATAATACCAACACAACATGAGGCTCCCAGGAAAAGAATGATATTCAGCCAGGGACAGAAGGACCAACTGTACCATCAGAAAGCCGAATCACCTGCCTGCAAACTTCTAAGGGGTCCTCCTAATCTCCTTAGATCCGCCCCAACTGGGCATATGACCTTTTGACCCCTGCACACCCACCCCGGTACATCTCATCGAAAGTCGTCACTACTCCAACGAAACCTGAACAAGGCAAGCAATTCTAGGGCTTTCATAACACTGGCATACTAGTGGTGATAGTCCTAGGATTACCCTCCCATTCAGTGGACGATTGAAGGCATGCCTAATATCCAGAGCTGGGCACTTTAGCCAACACTTCCGCAAATAGCCAATTCCGCCATGGCGGAAGTGTCATTTTGTTGGCGAATTAGCGTTGGCGCCAAAATGGCTGCCTATTTGCGGGTTTGAAGCTCTGGAAAGTACCTCCATGTTGCAAACCTCGAGTCCGCAAAATAAAAATTCCAGCCGTCAGCCAGCCCTGAGCCGCTCCTGCAGCTCCAGCCAAAAAAAGTCATGTGACCAAGCCAACTACCTGTGTTCTGGAATCTAGGCCTATACATCGGCTCTTCACTTTTGTTCACTTACTTAGTAGCAAGCGTCGAGCTTGCAGTCCAAGAGTTCCAACCTGCTAGCAAACTTTGTTTATATTTTCGGCCTATTGAAGAGAACATGGAGTCTACCATCATGCCTACCGCAGCTGCCAACAGCATGGGGAGCAGTTCACCACCATCATCCGACAGTGATGCTGCAGAGCATGCAGACATCGAGGACCTAAGCCACCCCTGGCCCCACCTAGAAACCTTCTATGGGCTTGTAATTACCAAGAAGATGTCTCTGGAGAAGGGCTTTATAACTTTATAATCTAGCCTAATTTAAGATTATAAAGTTAGGCTATCGTTAATTTGATTGATAGCCTGTTAATTTTTAACCTAAACTAATGTTATTAGGCTACCCTAATCCCATCAAAATGCCTCAAAGCATGTAGGCCTAGGCTAAGTCTAACTTCTATATAGGCTAGGCTATATTGCCGAGGCCTAGGTCTATAATCACTAATCCCATCAAAATGCCTCAAAGCATGTAGGCTAAATATTGCATGTTCTAACTTCTAAATATAGCCTAGGCCTATAGGCTAATTACTAATATAAGTAATTTTATTAGGGTAGGCCTAGGCTACCCTAATCCTATAAAAATGCCTCAAAGCATGTAGGCTAAATAATATTGCATTTTCTAACTTCTATATATATAGGCTAGCCTAGGTCTAGGCTATAATCAGTCAATCACTAATTCCATCAAATTGCCTGTAGGCTAAATATTGCATGTTCTAACTTCTATATATATATAGCCTAGGTCTAGGCTATAATCACTAATTCCATCAAAATGCCTCAAAGCATGTAGGCTATATATTGCATGTTCTAACTTCTATATATATAATATATAGCCTAGGGCTAGGTCTAGGCTATAATCAGTCACTAATTCCATCAAAATGCCTCAAAGCATGTAGGCCTAGGCTAAATATTGCATGTTCTAACTTCTATGTATAGGCCTAGGCCTATAATCACACTCATGTTATTAGTGTCAAGTAGAAAGTGTTAATTTTGAAAGTATCATATAGGCCTAGACTAAATTTAGCCTACAATAAAATTTTATTAAATTTTGATCTGAAGCTAGGCCTTTATTCTGAGCATTAAAATTAATAGGCCTAGGCTACTTTCTATTAAATTACTTAATCTATCTAAAGTAGACCTATCTAGGCATATATAGCCTATTGCCATTCCCAAAGGGGGGACCACGAATAAATCGCCTCCTTGCACCTCTGTGATCCGGCGTACCTCCTCCTGAATGGTGCGGAATTGCGAATACTGAATATTACTGAAGCACTCTCCCCATAAGCAAGTTGCCCCAACGTTTTACTGCCCATGTGGACAAACTAAGTGGCCTATGCTATATATATTAACCCTTTCACTGCGGGTGACGTTCTGGAATGTTTTGGCAATTTACAGCAATTTCCAAGCTTTAAAAGCCTGTATGTATATCCTTGAGGTCCATGGAAGTTGGGCAACATTATATTAAAGTAAATATATATATTTATTGACATTAGAGATTGAATTTATTGATTTACCCTTGATTCTGTAGTTTAAATTTAAAATTAATAAAAAATGGTTTGCGTTTGCATATTTGAATTTGAGGACTAGAAATTTCAGAAGGTTAGCACATTTGTGTTTGCTGAAGTTATGTTCTGGGTTTGCTGATTTGTGTTTGCTGACTTGACTTTTTGTTTGTGGTGCCCAGCTCTGCTAATATCTCCCTAGGTCTGAGGAATTCTTTTCCCTATTGAGGGAATCGTTGTTATCACGTGTCATGATATAGTAATAAAATTGAAATCCCTAGCAGGTAGCACTTTTAATAGTGGAAGCATAAGCTCACGGACATGTCCCCACCTTACTTCTATTATTAAATACGCACTCTAACTAGCTTGAGATACTTGACATGGCAAGGTCATTCAACTAGTTTTAGGGCTTTGCGAGACACCATGCATCTGTCCAACAACATGTTAGCGGACACTTGCAATTAAAAGATTTAAACACCGCCCCGAGTTCTTTGAACCTCTTATAAAGGTCAGTTGGCAGATCGAGGAACATAGTAATGGTATTGACCTTATTATCTACTCGCGTTAGCCCGATATGTTGTCACTGTGTCATGACATTTGAGACATCATATTAAAGACCCCACACCAAGAGTACATGAACAGAACTTCAACACCGATTAGCATAACGACCAGGATAGTCGAGTAACCCTAGCTATATGCTAAACATACTCACGTTCGTTCGATGAATTTGCCCAGTGTCATGACATTAAGAAACCAGCTAATCCATCTGTAACTTAAACAACTTATCCACACGACAGGCCAGCCTGGACGGCCCAACAGAAAGAAGAATCAAAAGACCCCCATGCATTGCTGTTACCTCACCTCCTCACCACTTCAACTCCAAGTGCTATAATAGGAATAAATGTTGAAACCCACAAGTTCAGTCACATCCAGAAACAAGTGATAAATAAGTTAGAGTTCACAAATATTGACTACCAAATTCTTACCTGTGCGAAGGTACCTAAATCAGACAGAGTCCACACATATTGACTCTACCATAATTCTTAACCGTACATAGGTAAATAATAATTCAGAGTCCAATTATAATCCTTAGTGTTTCGACTTAGAATCTTGTGAAAGTTTATCATTCCTATTGTGTGAGTTAATATACAGCCATTGTAATTCCTGATTTTGTTGCAGAGCCTTGCTCGTGCTAGGAAAGTGTATATTTGTGTATAACCATTTATCCACTTAATTCAATTTGTGTTACTATACTTAAGAGCCTATTAATAAATACTGTTCACATATAATTATATACTCAGTGTTATAAGTATCCTCTATTTGTCTTCTATGCATGTGTTGTGTGGATCTTACCTTCTCCAGTCAAATAGAACATACCAAATCCAATTATACAAACCTGGTAAAAATTTGTTTTTTATAACAGTTAACATCAGGATTTCTGTACAGGCTAAACATTTAATGATTATGTTACTTGCTGAAAACTTTAACTAACTGCATCTCATGGCATTTACAAATATGATTAGTTAAGTGCTGAGCATTATACCCAGATATAATATACAAGCTCATTCCACGAGCACGAGGAATAGAATCACGCTGAATAAGAACTGGTTTACTGAAGTTAGGTATTAGAAGTTCAGAATAAACTCTATAACCAGAGACAAGGGTTTCAGAACAAAAGGCAATTAGCGTAAGTCATAGCTGTAAGCTATTGTACGATAGCTAATTGATTTGTAATTATCGTACCTCGTACAGTACGATAGCCATTTTTGTGTATATACTTTTCTTGGTTACTTATTTCCTCATTTTAATGTAATAGGATTCGTAAGTAGATTGTACCAAATTTATAAAAGTGTTTGGTGAGGGTATATATTGGTTGGGTATTTAGTTAGTTTGTTAAGCTAAAGGAACCAACCCACAAGCGTGACGTCACAGGTTGGTAGCGTTGATACGCTCTCTCTCTCACAAACGTTCATAGTGATAACACCACCTTTTTTGTGTCTCCTCACACCCGGCCTGCACACCACCTTGAACTACCTCACATCACCCCTGACAACTTGCATCGTATCCTTTAACACCTTACGAGCGGCCTATGCGGTTTATTTATATGTACCGCACAGCGGGGTGTTTTTAGCCAAAATAGGGCTGTTTACGTGATCATTTTCATGCCTAAATAAGACCCAGAACGTAAAACAAGTACCTATCCCTGAAAGGGCATAAACAGAGCTTTCGAATGACACCATAACGATCCTTGTATGATGGATAGTTTTCTTGCAATAACCGTGCAACGCGAGTGCAAAAAGCAGGTAATTCGGTACTTTCGGTACATAATTGAGTATGTAGCGAGTGAGAGAGGGAGGAGGGAGCTGAGATTTGTGTCAGTAGGTTCGCCGCGGTGGTCTGGAGCAGTCATACGCTCGCTAGTCTCCTGCCACCACTTGTCTCTCTCTCTCAGCCACATTACGTGCTGAAATTGCCACTCGACCTATGTCGAGCGCCGCCACATAGTCCAGCTTTATTTAACTCGACTTATGTTGCTCGCCGTTAATTAAGGGTTAAACCATGTTATAGTTTTCCGAGGCCTTAGAACTCTATATGATAATTGGTTAGGATGTATTAGTAAGAGGTTTACGTAAACAAGGTAACTTTATAGACACTCCTCTTTACTCCCTCGCCTAAACTTATATTATCTATAAAATATTGCTTTTAACATAACTTGTTGACTCCCTTTTTATGTTAAAAATGGTCCTTCGAAGCTAGATGCTTACGAATCTGGAGTTTTTAGTTTATTTCTTTTTGGTTTTTTGGTTTTCATATAGCCTACAGCTAGGCCACATGCTGCGTGGAGCTCCCGGTGAAGCTAGGAGAGGATGGAGGGGTGTAGGTTTAGGATTTGAGCCCTCCCAAGATACAAATCCCATACCTTTAACCCTTCCTCCCCGGGTGTCATTTTAATATGACACCACGGCAGATGGGCCGGTACCCGGGTGTCATTTTAATATACAGTAAGCTTGAAAGCCTATTCAGCTTGGTCTGAACGCCGTGCGTCCGACGCATGTAAACAAAGCCGATCGTTGCGTCACCGCACCTCCGAAAACAAGAAGGAGAAGACTCGTTTGTTATTGTATGTCTGTATGTCGTTGTTTCAGTAGTGAAAAGATCGTCGTATTGCTAACATTGCCTGAAAATGCTCTCCACTAAAATCGTCATCACAACTGAACCAGTTGACTTAGAGAGCTCTACTCAATGCCAGTCTATAGATTGGAAACCGCACTACATTTATAGATGCGTGGGAAATTTCTAGCAGTTAAAATTAACCAAAATACGGTAGCCTAGGCCTAGACGTTTTTCGGCCAGATCGCCCGGGTATGCCGCACTGTCATTAGGAGAGCTAGCCCGGGCCAGGAGGGTTAAGGAAAGTGGCTATTTTCGGTCATTCCTACGTAACACACCTGCGACCTAAACCAGCAGTATATGATACCTATTTCACCATCAAATGCATAGGTCGCGGGGGCGAAAAGGTGACTACGGTAAGGGAGAGCCAAGCATGGGGAGAACTCCTGGAGTACGGTCCCGATCTCACGTTCTTGGTGTTGGGCGGTAATGATTTGGAGGGTGGTATGGACTTGGATCGATTGGCACAAGACATACTATCACTGGCTCTGGAAATTGAGACATCTACAGTGGGTTTCTTCAACATTATGGGAATAGAATCCCGCACACTACCCTGGTATTGCAGTCCGGCAGAATTTAATCTTATCAAGAATGGCATAAACAGACGCCTTAGGAGAAACTTCAAATATTGCAGCCATAGATTTGAAGCCATGAATATGAGAAAGGATGAACTGTACGACGGGATCCACTTAAGCGTGCTTGGCGAAAAGAGCTGGTTTGAGTTAATGGTTGATAGGGCCAGGGAGTACTTCGAAGATGAAGAAGACAGAGAAGATCTATAAACAAGACTAAAATACAAGATCGAAGGACGACCAAAGGAACTATCACCAACGACAAGAAGACAATGCGACTCAACAGTGCGAGGGGTGCGGGTACGACTAGTTCAAACTAAGTCCAATGGTCGATCCTATGTTTTTCTTGATTTGCCTGTTGTAATTACTAGCAAATTGGGATATATTTCTTAAGTCTTGTTTATTTCAACATGTCTTTTCTTGATTTGCCTGTTGTAAGTACTAGCAAATTGGGATATATTTATAATGCCTTACTTATTTCAAGGTGCCTTTTCTTGATTTGCCTGTTGTAAATACTAGCAAATTGGGGTACATTAATGATGTTTTTGTATATCAGATTATTATAGGGGCCTAATGTTCGTACCATACTCTCCTAGCCTCCGGTCAATATTTGATGTTATACACAATTCATATACCCTGTTTTTGTCCGCCCACTTATGTATACCCCGGTTGTTTAAGCACCATTGTATTCCCTTGTTGTCTGGCTACAAATGTACTTCCTATTTACCTTATTACTAGTATCCTGACTAGCATTGTATATCAAAGGTTGTCTGTATGCATGGGCGTATATACAAGGGCCAGTTGGATGTTGTGTAGATAAGCCAATTTAGGTATAGTTCATAAGTAGACTGACAATACGCTCGAGTTTCCAGCTACCAATAAGTTATGTAGATAAATCTGGCCACCAATAGGTTATGTAAGTAATGTGTAGGGCACTGATAACCACACTGATTAGATAACCAGTTTTATTAAATCTTTGTATAAATATATATACAGGTTTCTGATTTATTCTATTGAATGTAATGTCATTATGTATGTCACTAGGGATCGTAGTGGGCGGAGACACAGGGTTTGCTTCCTTAGGGTATGAGTTTATGGTTGAGATTCTTTCTCTCTCCACCAAAGTCTCAATCTGTATAACCTCCTATGTCCACCCACAAATTACGTAAAACCATTCAAAGTAAAAGCTTACAAACTAATCCACTAATCCTAGGGCTGATCTCATTTTAGGGGCGAGTCAAAGTTCTCATTACTTCAGCCCTTATACCAGAGACAGTAGGCCTATACATACCGAAAATAGGAAAGTTCCTATGGCTCCCATTAAAAACAAAAATATGCCTAAGATAGCGGTGTCTGATATTGTTTTGAGGCTGCAATCAACGCCATCTATTGGAGTGAGACGGTACTAAAATTGCTGAACAAAATCTAGGTTTTTTGTCTTCATACTTTACACAATTACTGTATTGATCGTTTAGGCTAAGCAACCCCAACTTAGTCACTTTAATAATGTCAGATTAGCTACTGTTATATAACATTACCAATAGTACCATTGTCTGTTATATAACATTACCAATAGTACCATTGTCTGTTATATAACATTACCAATAGTACCATTGTCTGTTATATAACATTACCAATAGTACCATTGTCTGTTATATAACATTACCAATAGTACCATTGTCTGTTATATAACATTACCAATAGTACCATTGTCTGTTATATAACATTACCAATAGTACCATTGTCTGTTATATAACATTACCAATAGTACCATTGTCTGTTCTTATAGATAAATTTACCGATATTATTATTACACTAGCTTTACTAAGTCTATTACCATGATATACTGTATATGATACTAGACCTTCAGCCTTGCAAAACTAAAATATTAGCATTTAATTGAATTGCTCAGTTTGATTCTAGTATTTGAATATGGCATTTACAAATACACATCTTCGATTCATAAATTACATAGTCAAATGAGTACAAATTAAATTAGAAATGTCTATCAACTATCATGATTGTCGAGGTTGACTGCGAAAACACAATTTCGGACTGACAAAAGCTATGAAATATTGTGACCAGTAAAATAACACATTCATAGGAAGCTACCTGTAATATTATATTTAAATTCCATTGGGTTCTAGTTGGCTTACATCTGAGTATTGTGATAATGTTATTATAACTATGTACCTATTCAAATCCCTATCATATCAATAGTATGGGAAAGTGATAACCAAAACTTGGGCGATTATCTTTAACATTTACCATTTTAGTAATTAAGTATTTGGTCATTTACTAGTCAACGAGTTAAGATAAGGTAATTATAATTAATGTCCTCACATTAACCAACAAGGAACCACAACAATACCATTATGATTTCCGTATAATATGTCTGTAATTGGAATATAATAATCACGAATCATACCCAAAAGAGCTCTGAACACACATCGATATATAATTAGTACTTTACAACCCGCAAGAGACTGCATTTTTATTCTATATAATGCGGTTAACACAGGCCATTAAAAGTAGTGACATGCCGTATCCCTATTCTACAATGTTTGCATGTATGTATGTATATACTAAGGCACATACCCCATAGCTGGGGGTGGCCAACTCGAGGCAGAGCCCGAACAGAAACAACATTTAAAGTTCCAGTTCTCAGGGTCCGGGACCACTTTTGCGTTCCCACGCCCCTAACTCTGCCTCGTCTAGTAGGTAAATTTGTATAAGGGGGAGGAGGATTACTAGCCCCCTGTCCTCAGAAGGAAAATATAGGACAGTAAAAGAGACAGAAACGTCTAAGGTTGGTTAGAGGATGCCAAACCTCACTCTGGATAGGACCAGCCCTATAACACGTAATACATAATTCTCCTGTTTGTTTATATTTGTTTATGGAAGTAAGTTGTATCAGGACTCCTCAACTGAACACAAGATACCCCTGTGATGCAAATCCACAAGTTACACCCATCTGTGGATACAGAAAAGCATATTAGGTAAACATGGTTCATCTTGATACAGAACAGTGATATATAAGTAAAGGGATGAGGACTGTCAAAGAGTATATGTTGCCCTGCCTGAGTATTTCACGATTAGCCTAATGTTTACATTGCCTGCCTTATGGAAATAATATTTACCTTTCAATTGCTCTAGGGAAATAATGAATTATAGGGTCATTGTTTTCCTCATATATAAATCTAAGAGAGGGCCTTGGTTCTCGGTGGGACAGAAAGGCAAGTATTAGTCTCACTTTCAGACGAGACACACAAAAACAAATAACTGAAAACCAATATCAGCCTTACCTCCGTGAGTCCATCTACTGAAATGAATGGTTGTTATACACAGTAATATTTTTTCGTCACCCAACATAATTTATCAATAAATTTAGGATATTTATCTCAATTGGAACTCCAAACTCTTGTGTGTGCATTTCATGCCCAAAAGCTATGTATAGCCGAATTATATAGTTAAGCCAATGACATACAGATAGACACCAACGCCATCTGGTGTATGGAAGGAATCTGAGCTCGGCAACAACAACAACGAAGTGCGAAAATATGGCCCCTGATAAGCCCAATAGGCAACTCCAAGGTATCACTCATCTCGCTTGCTTACCCCTAATTATAATTCATTCTCGTTGAATAATACCTTAGTGATAGATCAACAGGACTAACTATCACATGTTCCCTTCTGATTACGTTATGCTAAATAAGGGATTTAACCCAATCACTGCAGGTGATTTTCCACTATAACAGGGCTCATTCAGCCATGCCTGATTGCTTAACCTAGAAAGCGCGAGCTGTATATAGTGGACACCATGTAACTGGGCGACAATATTAGGCATCTTTCCCGCCTAAAATCGTAATTTTACGATAAATATTGTTATTACTTATTCATAATATGCACCTATTTTACCATTACTATGAAGATAGTAACCTGTAACAACAATAAAACAAGTGGGAATATCGTTTTTATGGTCAAAATCGCGAATTATAGTCGGCCGCTCCAGTCATGAGTTGTGAGCCAGCCGCGATGTACACCCTCCCTCTCTGAAGCCTACAGCCACACTGAACCTCTCCTCCCTCATTCTCTCGCATCTATACCCTCTCTAGCAACATGAGCACGGCTTAGACCGGTTTCGAGATATTGGCATGATAAATAAACCAACAAAGATGGTAATAAGAGGAAAAATAGATGATAAGTTAAGGTGGGGGGGAGGGGGGGATATTGCCACCTGTGGATAAGTGATACGAGGTATGGAGGGATTTTTTTTTTTTTTTAAAGTGCTACTGGGGCCTTTCAAAATGTTTTTTTTAGGCCTTCCCTCTTAAGAGCTTTGCCGCCGTCGCCCAGTAATACCTCTTCAGAGATTTCTCACCGTTCCCGGGTTAAGCAAGTGCCTGAATTAAATATAATGTTTGCAGCAAAAAACTAGAAGAAAAAGGCTTTCAAAAGACACCAGAACGAGCTCTGTAGATTCTCAGAGCCGCAGCAGACGGAGAGGGATAGGGGCCTGCCGCACTCCTGATCACTCATACTCGGCTTGAATGGGCTATAAATTCCAGGATATTTCAAGGGTGTAACTGTACGACAACCACAGTGAAAGGGTTAAGAGCATTTGCAAGCTGCTCATGTGCTCAATACATCCAATAGATATTACTCTATTCAGTAATGCTGCATTGCAGTATATAATAATTATAGGAATATAGTATACATTAACTGCTTTGATTATTATTAGTTGTAAAGTATGTATATTGCAATTATAATTAAATATATAGCTATCAGATATATATATATATATATATATATATATATATATATATAAGGGTGTATTGAAAAAACTCTTACAGACTTCAAGAGCTAAGTACCGAATAAACAAACAAGTTCACTTTATTCTATAACAAAATAACAAATAATTAATAATTAATGATTTAAAGGATATAAAGTAAAATATTCAGTGTCGTCCAAGCATGGGTTATAATCCGAACACTGGCATTGGTCTCCACTTTCATGCTCAAACCCCCCCCCCCCCCCCTCATCTCCTAGTTTATACCCAGGAATATTAAATTATAAACATAATTAGTTTTCAGGGTGAAACAATGTAAGTAACATTCCCTTTATACACCATTTACAACTCAAATTAGTTTATGTTAATTAATTTTTATTTAATTTTTACAACATAGGAAAGACCAAAGGCATCTTGGATGAAACAAATTACGATCCTCAAGTGGCTTGCAGACATTACTGTCATATGTTAGTAAATAAAAATGCAATGCTGAATGATAAGAAACACCCCAAAAAAGTGGGCATTAGAAAGTTATTGCCTAATGTTATTTAATTGATTGTACAGTAGTGAACATTAATTCGGGTTTCGGGTTGAATTGAATCTCCTTACTAATTCTTACTGAGCATTTGCATTTCAGAGATTCGTTTAATAAGTTCGAGACTTCAAAATCGATCAGAATTAATTACCACTACTCTACATGGTCATTACAGTGTAATAAGACATTATTATAATACAGAAATCAATCATACCCAATATTTTTAATCTTTGAATCTCTATGAGTAAAACATTTTCGGAATTTCATTCATGATAGGAATGATCAGCCCGCAATGAATCTATGGATCAAGAACTATGCTTCATAAACAGTTGAATTACCTTCAACTACTTGGATACTCGACCCAGACTTGGGCATCAGCATTATACCCCTTGACCAGAGATGCAAATGTTACATATTTTGTTTACGCTAATCTGTTTCAAATAATTAGTATTTTTCTGCTAACTACCTAATATCATCACTATGCATAACCATATTCTAAGATACTTTGATTTCGTAATTAATGTGTGAATAGGTAGACCTATGCTTTCCCTTAGTTAAAAGTCCATAGTAAACATGTTAATCATGTATCAATTATTTAGTGCTTTATTTGTAACGCTGTTTTGCTAGATTTCTAAATATGCATATGTCTCATTAATAACACTTTTTTGGGGGGAAAATATGATACGACAATATATCTTTATTTTCCATTTTACAATGTGTTCGTCATAGTCTGTAACAGTTATTTCAATACACCCTATTATATATATATATATATATATATATATAGCTGATGACAAGTGTATATTTAATATATAATAGTGAGTATAACACGTATTAACGTGTGTGTGGCCTAGGGCTCAATGAAATAACGGTGACCTGCCACCAGCTTGAAAACTGTTGCTGGTTGACCACCTCGCTAAACATGATTAAAATATAAACAAATTTACATAAAAAGTATAACAACAAATTTACTGATGCAAATTCTAAGCAAACTATCTAAATTTACCCAAACTATGTTAGGTTACCCCCTTGAGACAGATTAAGTTACAGTAAGTTACGGCGGACAGCCTGCATGATCTCTGGGTGGCGAATTTGGCTCAGGAACGTTTTTTAAGCCTACCGTAGTGATCTATTCCCAGCCACCAGAATGCTGTTTATTGTATTGTATCGTATGTGAAGGGAAGGAGGAATGACTATACTACATAATACAAACAAAATATATATATAAATAGAAATATGAGTTTAAACGAATCGGGAATAAACTTATTTTCTGAGTAATTGTGATCACACCGTCCTTTCTCAGAATTTTGAGTGATGACCATTTCCTTTGATATGCTTTAATAAAGGTATTTGTTCTACTTGTTCCAAATCTGAAATCAGAAATTGTCTATCTTTAATAGTTCTAAGGCAGTGACCTAAAATAAAGAAAATAGTAATTTGCATGATGTGGTTTATACAATGTTCGATTTATTTCTTGGCTATGAGGTCTATAGTTTTCAAGAAGGTAAATGAATGAAGAAGGTGAACAAATGAATAAATAAATAAATACATAAATAAATAAATAAATAAATAAATCAAAATAAAATAAAAAACAAAATAAAATAAAATTTAATATAATATACAAAAAAAATAAAAAATAAATAAAAATAAAATATAGGCCTATATAAAAAAAAAATCAAATAAAAAAAATACATGTATATAAATAAAAAAATAAATACAAATAAGAAATACAAAAACACACTGGAAGCTTTCAAAACTAACCATTGTTATGTTTTACCCTCATTTGCAGTACTGCAATGTTGCATGGTGTTCTGCCGCAAAGACGATTGTTCGTTCTTTGGAGTTAGGCCTACTTCAAACAAAAACTGGTAAGAATAATTGCAGGGGCTGCCTACTATGACCACACAAATATACTCTTTAAAGAATTATGTCTATTAAAAATGTAAAATATCCAAAAACTGGAATCTCTAAAATTTGTCCATAGTTAACTATTATAAGCAGATTATCACTTTCGATAGTGCCTGTAACATTCGCAATTTGAACACTTAGAAATAAAAATAAATTAAGACCACCAAAAACAAAAAGTGAATGAAGTAACAACTTATTTTTCTACTTTGGATGTAAAGAATGGAACAGTCTGCCTCATAACTTGAAATAAATAGTTGATATAGCAGGCGTCACACCATGCCGACTTGAGCCAAGACTGACCACGACCTTTAGTCGTGGTTAGGAGTGCCGACCTTCGGCGGAGAGCTTAAGGATTTGTGGGGGGGGGGGGGTGGGTTTGGACGGGAAACAGCATGGATGGCCACGCCGCCTGACGGCGACCTGACGGGGTAGAGCGGCGCCCATGCAGGACTGAAGGTGAGACTTAGGTCGCCGCTGGAGTGCCGATCTGCGGAATAACGCGTTGACAACGACCCGACGAACGGCGTCGACAGGAGGTAGGGCGGCGTCAATATGCATTACTGTGCCGATGGATGGCGACCCCTTCAGTATGGACGGCTGATTATTTACTGATTATTTCAGTTAATTCTGTTATTTTATTATTATTATTAATTTAATTATGTATTGAATGTTGTTATTTTTCATTTTTTCTGTAATTAATATACCTAATCTTATATTTTGATGGTTATTGATAATATATTTATTATTTAATTATTTAATTATGTCGTTTATTTATATTGTGACCATTAGGGCATCGTTGGGTCGCCGCAAGCCGCCGCTGATCCCCGCAGGTTGTTATGGTGACGCCGCCTGACCCAGACCTCATTTATGGTGCCGTGTGCCGCCGCACTGACGCCTACCTTTTCCCGTCAAGCGCCGTCAAGCGCCGTCACACGCCATTTAGCCTCCCGTCCCCTTCCCGTCCCATTTTTTGACCTCACTCCACGCCGATTTGATTTTCAATGTTGTGCATGTAGAACTTTTGAGGGGGTATGTGAAGACCCATCCCGACCTGTTTGTTATGTTGGCGACGACCCATGATGCGCGGCGATGTAGACCAAGACTGTCCACGACCCTTAGGTCGCGGACAGTCTTGGCCTAAAATCGGCTAGGTGTGACGGGTGATTAAGACGTGATTACCGACACACTACATCGGTCACTTTGCTTAACCAAGACATTAAATTAAGACACACTTTCAACAAGAAGACAAATATATAGACAACAAATGTTATACAAAATCACAAACAAACTAGTAGATATAGACAAAACACATATTTAAACCCTACAAATATACAATCCACAAGAGGCAGCCACAACCTAAACTACCACATGTACCAGGCAAGCACCGACATATTTAGGTAATCATTCATTCCCCGCAGCATCCAAGAGTGGAATCACCTTCCCCTTGAAAGTTTTAAAGCGGGGATCACCAAACAATTTTCTCCTAATTCTCATCATCATCCTTCCCATTAGTCCCATAGCTCCCCGCACAAACCACGCATATCATGCTACCCAAGTTGCAGCCCTATACGGGTCCCCAAGCTAAAGAAGCAGCAGCTCTTAATTATGTTTTTTCGTACCTACCCCCCCCCCCCCCCCCCTCTCCCTTCCCATATACACAACCCTTCATGCTTCCTCTCTGTCCAAACATTAAATACATTCCGTCCCACTCACAGCCATTCCCTTTAATTAGGTCTTTCTCTCAAGCACCACTCCCACCGTTATCTTTGCTACCAACCTCTATCTGCTTCCTCCCTTTCTGACAATGAGGTCATCTCTTAGTTCTCTCTTCCATCCTTCCTCAATAATTTAATCTCACCCACCTACTCCAACAATTCCAACTACTCTCTTTCTTTTCCTCTAAAAGGAATTACAAATATTGGTATGGGTGATTATATGATCTATTTACAAAGAAGATTTTGTTGTCCTGTACCCGAAAAAATCCCTGAACCACAGAAATATGCCAGGTTGACGTCTGGGGAACGTAAACATGTTATTGCTGGCAAGTGATTGATGTAGGTATGCGTAGGGTCATCAGTGCGCACAAAGGCTGCTCAGGTACTCTCTCCTGGTGCCTTTTATGTTATTTTGTCATGGTATTTGTGGTGATCTTTATGGCTGCAATGTTTAATGTTGGCATAACTTTTCCCCCGCCTGTATGGAAGTCACGACCCCATGGCTGGAGATCATAATATTATGTGTTCTCTGTTGTCATATTGCATGCCGGTATCAGATGTTTCAGGAATTTGGCCCACCTCTTTGATCTGTCATCGAGTACATGTTTCAAGTGTTTTACTATGACGAGGGTTGATGGTTTGGTTTCAAAGCGTAATCGTCTTTTCTGGTTATGGATGCTGGAAATTCTTTTCTTAGCACCCATTGCAATCACATTAAACACCTAAGTAATAAACATTGCGATGATAGTGTTTGTACAAAGGTACAATACATGAACTCCTCCAGTCTAATAGTACCATTGACACAACAAAGCAAACATTGAATTGTCTCACCAACCAATCTATTATCACATTTCCACCATTCTTAATACACTCCACAGCAATAGCATCCATACCTTTTACTTTACCTGCTGTCATTTGGCTCACTGCTTCTTTCACCTATTTTTTCTCAATCCTTTCATTCATTCCCTCCCACCTGGGTGGCCTCTGTAACCTACCTCCATCAGCCACTGCTTCTATCACTGTCTCTCTTCCATCTCTTATATTAAGCAAATATTAAAAATACTCAACATATCTATTCCTCACTTACGCACCTTCCACTGGTAACTCTCCTCTGTACTTTTCTAAGTGTATGATAACGAGTGATAGGTGTTGTTTTGATGTTTATTTGTGTATGTGGATGTTCTGTCATGTAATGTAGTGGGTGGTGATGGTTTGTGTAAGCTGCAGCGAGAATTTGTGTCCCTCTCATATCAAGGTGATCCTAGATTATGAGGACTTTGGTTTCCTGATGTAGGTGGTCTGTTAGTGTGGTAGCTGTGCAGCCAGTTATTATTTTGAGGGCTTTGTTCCGTATGGTCTGTAGGGTGTTGTGATGTGTTTCAGTGAGGTTTGAGGCCCAAGCAGGGCAAGTATATTCCATCACTGAACATATATATTGTTTGTATACTGTGGTGGTAGTTTCTTTGTTTTGTCTGAATGTTGTATGGGCAAGTGACTTGAGGGCATTTAGTCTTGGTGTCAGTTTGTTTTTGATGCTTGTAATATATTGCTTAAATTACATTGATGTATTGTATGTTGCAACTAGGATTTTGGCTGTGTGTGTGTGTGGTATGGGGATGTTGTTGAAGGTAAGGTGAGGCATATGACTGTGTTCTACTGTTCAGTTTGTGAAAAGGGTCCATGTAGATTTGGCTGGGGCTAGTTTGAATCTGCTTGCGGTGAACAAGTCGTGTAATGTGTTAACACATTACGAGCGGGTGGGTCGGTAACTTCTATTACCCGCCATGCGGGTGATTTTACCCTAAATGGGGTTGTTTCCGTGCTCTTTTTCATGCATAAACAAGACCCAGAGCGTAATACAAGTATTTCTCCCTGAAAGGGTGTAAACAGAGCTTTCCAATGACACCCGAACCATCCTTCTACGACCACTGGTTCTCTTGCAACGATCGTGCAACACGAGTGCAAAAACCCTAAAAATAAGGTAATTTCCTTACATAATTCCCTGTGTAGCGAGTGAGAGAGGGTGGAGGAGGGTGCAATACATTTCAGTCGATCCACGGCGGTGGTGGCGAGCGGTCAGGAGGGAATCTATGCTCTTCGCACCGCTCAGCTCTCTCTCACAGCACATTACGTGCTCAAAATTGCACTCGACATCTGTCGAGGCCCGCATATGGGCACGTTTTCTTTAACTCGACATATGTTGCGTGCCGATGGTTAAGGGTTAAGGTAAGGTTAGATGAGTTGTGCAGGTGTGTTTGCCTCCCGATATGAACATGTGAGTGTTATGTCATCTGCATAAGAAGTTGTGCGTAACTGGGGTGTGTGGAGTATATACAGTATATGTATAGGTTGAAGAGTGCTGGTGACAAGGATCTCTGAGGGACTCCGTTTGTGAAATTTCTGGTGTTCGATGACTGGCCAGAAAATCTTACAGGAGCACATCTGCCTGCTATATAGTTGGCCAGCCATTTGTTTGTGATGTTATGCAGGTTTGCGTTGATAATGTAATTTGTAAAGTTGTGGCGGGGAATGGCATCAATAGCTTTACTTATGTCGATTGCAACAAAATTTGTTCTGACCTAGCTGATTTAATGCCATCAAAAACATGTTGTGTGAGGTCGGTAAGAGGGGTGTTTCTGGAGTGTATTGGCCTATAGCCGTGTTTTGATGTAGCTAAGGGAATTTGAGGTGTGGTTAGTTGTCATAAAATGCGTTTGGTAACTTTTGAGGGCGTTGCAAAGGAGAATGATGGGCGGTGTGAGGAGGGTTGAATGGGGTGGTCTTTGTTTGGTATATAAGGTAGTATTAATGGGTGTTAGTGTTATGGGCAGGTTGAACCGGTGTTAGTGTTCTCTTCAATTTGATCACTGTCCAGATTTCTACTGACAAGTTTGAGATTATTCGAATTTTATTATATTTCCTTTTCCTTATGGAGGTGTTTATATTGCCAGTGATATTGTGCATGCTAGTAATACGATAGGGTCCTTCGAAAAGAGGGTCTAGTTTAATGGCCCTGTCGTGTATCCTAGCAAAACACATTATCTCCTGGTTTTAAATTTTGCTGTCTATTAGGTTTATTGTTATATTTGATCATATTTTCTTTAGTTGGTGTTAACCTCTCTAACTTGATGGTGAATTCCTTTGAAGGTATTATTTTGGTGTGTTATCAAATCCTGTGTGCATATAAGTTTGTTTTGTTGATTAAGCATGCACAAAATAACCTTGTCCTCGCTAAAGACAATGACATGAGATTCACCTGTGGAAATGTTAAGCATAGAGTTAAGAATAGATTCAACAGAAGGTATGAATTTGTGCCATACTTTATGGTACTTGTCGATACAAATTGTCTTCTTAAGTTCCAGCAAGATTTTCATGCTAGTTCTTTCTACTAATCCATTACTCTGTGGAGAATATGGAGCAATTGTGACATGATTGATAACATATTCACTACACAGATTGCCCGTGTTTTCATTTACAAATGAATTACATTTGTCTGAAATAACTGCTTCTGGTTTTGGATATCTGCATATGATGTCTTTGATAAGTACTTTAGTAATGGTGTTAGCTTCTTTATTTTCTATAGGGGAGAGAATAGAGTACTTGGAGATGTGATCAGAGGCCACAAAGAGATAATTCATACCACTGTAGTTTTTGGGCAATTTATGAAGGTTAATAGCAATCAATTGAAAAGGTTGGTTGGGGACTGGGGTAGGTGTTAATGTTAGCTGGGGTTGTGAGATTCGGTTTGGTTCTAGCACAATATTCACATGAGGCAATGTGATTGGCAATATTAACTCTCATGGTTTTCAAAACAATTTTGTTTTGCGCCATAAGCATAGCTCTTTCTTTTCCAGGATGTCCTACAAATTTGGACTCATAAATATATGGGAACATTTATTATAATTTACTGTTAGGTACAACTAGTTGTAATGATTACCTCTCCAATTGATTTTCACCTTTCATCTCTCTAGTTTTTATGAAGTGTTATATTTTTTTATGAATTATGATAGATTTAGTTTAACCTTTTAAATCTTATCTTTGTCATTAGTTTCTAGGGCAAGAATGATCTTCCTTAGTCCAGGATCACTTCTCTGGCCTGAAATCATGTCCTCATTGGATAGTGTAATGGTGTTTAAGTGGGCCACTAAATTCTTATGACTCTCAATGTGAATTATACCAAAATTGAAGCTTTGGAATAAGTATTTTCACCGTGCTCTTCAGACTGATGTGTCCTATTTTCGATATCTAAAACGTTGAACCCCATCCTAGAAGTAACTTTGTGTAACACTAAGACATAGGCATTATTCATAGTTGTTCTTTTTATTTTACTATTAAAACTAAATGGGCTGACCCAAAGTGGTCTCTGTGGGCTTCGAACTTTGTCACACATCTTAACTCCCCCAGACATATTATGTTCCAGTAAGTCCAAGGAGGCGGGAGCCCCAGGATCATTGCCACTGCCTCGCATTACACTTACAACAACACTGCGGCCATTAGAATTATCGCAGGAGGCTGAGGTTGCCACCAACGGTTTTATCGTATGGTAACTGATCGGACTTACTGAGCTCATATGACGCAATATTGCGTCATAAACTTATTGGAGAGGTATAGACAAAAGTCCATATGACGCGATCGCGTCATATGAGTTTTTGGTGGACATATTCATATGACGCGATCGCGTCATATATGTCGCAAGGAGTTAAGCTACCATGTCTACATTTATTTGAATTTATCTCCTACTTGGAAAATGTATTTCAATTGAACATAAATCGTAGGATCCATATTACAGGATACCATACTTATTACTAGTCCTGACTATCGGTGGTTCAAATCCGCCTGGGAGTATAAAACATTTAGTAGCTCCCATGTATTGGTGAGATATATTTAATAATAATGGCTCTCGTGTTTGGCTGGGCGAAAATTAAATTAAATCTCTATAACCAGAGTTGCGTGAGGATACTTGCAAAATTCCCTGTATGGTATCCTCGAATATGGATCCTACAACTTGTGATAAATTGATATACATTCTCCAAGTAGGATTTCCCTTCTCCTTACCTCTCTCGCCTCCCAATAAGTTAGAGAGTTAGCCTTGGACAGACACAATTGATTTTGGGGGAAATATTTCGGCCGGGAGCGTTTTCGAAGCCTTGTGTATTTCTGTATTCCCATCCACCAGAATGCTGTTTATTGTGATGTATCATATGTCAATGGAAAGACGAATGACTATACTACATAACAACAGAAAAAAAAATGTAAATAAATTGAAATATGAAAGTGTAAACGAGTCCGGAATAAAATGATTTCCTGCGCAATTGTGATCACATCGTCCTATCTTGAAAATGTGAGAGATGACCATATATTTGTATATGCCCAAATAATAGTATTTTTGTCTGCTCTTTCCAAATCTGAAAACAGGAATTGTCTATCTTCAATAGTTCTCAAGCAGTGACCGAAAACATATAACCCTTAACTGGCGGCGCGCAACATATGTCGAGTGAAAGAAATTTGAACTAAGTAGCAGTTCACAACTTATGTCGTGGGCCATTTTCAGCACGTAATGTTGCTGAGAGAGAGAGATAAGTGGTGGCAGGAGAGTAGCAAGTGTATGACTGCTCCAGACCACCACGGCGGACCTACTGACATGAATCCCACCCTCACGCACTCGCTACACAGGGAATTATGTAGGGAAACTACCTAATTAACTGGTTTTTGCACTCGTGTTGCGCGATCATTGCAAGAAAACTAGCGTTCGTACAAGGATGGTTGGGGTGTCATTGGAAAGCTCTGTTTATGCCCTTTCAGGGATAGATACTTGTTTTACGCTCTTTGTCTTATTTAGGCATGAAAATGATCACGTAAACAACCCTATTCAGGGTAAAAACACCCCGCTGGGCAGTACATATAAATTACCGCCTAGGCCGCTCGTTAGGTGATAAAGTATGATTTTGCACGATATGGTTATGGTATTTGTTACGAGGTTTATTTTTTCAATTTAGGCTGTATGAATACGGTAGATAATGCTGAAGAGAATAAAAACAAATTAGAAGTTCCAACGACAAATACTTTTTGCTCTATGAATATTTGAAATAAAGAGCCAAAATGCGAATATTTACGTTTCACCAGTCTCCGTTCCGCGGACGCAAGCTGGGCTCCAAGCAATACCCCACCTCGGCGTTGTGCTATTTGCTCGGATACGTATATAACTGTATATATCACCGGAATTGGAAATTTATACTCTTTCTAATGGTGAAAAAACTAAATAATATAGCATAATTGGTTCGCGAGCTATGCGCAATTGTTTCCATGCATTGTTATTGTTATGTAAATATATGAGAATGTTTATACAGTTGTATATCTTTGCCACAATATACAACACATTTTTACAAATTTCCTTGCCAATAGTTGTTTAATGTTCATAGAACACCTGTTAGTCATGAAGGATATCAATTTGATGTTCTAAATTGCACACAACTTTGCTAAACTGAAAAAAAATACAGTCAGGGAAATGACTCCTGGGTTGACACTGAAAAAAAAAAAAAAAAAATCTAGGTTAACTTCAAATAATAAATTTCAGGAATAATTATTTTTTTACACGCAAATATAATAATGAATATGTACAAATATATTTCCTGAAAATAAAATTTGTACACGCACACACAAAATAAAATAAATAAAACAAAGTGAATGGTAAAAAAAATAAAATGTGTATATAATTATGTATATACTGTATATATATATATATATATATATATATATATATATATATATACATACAAGGTGTCAAACCAGAGAAATATAAGCAGTTTTCCATATCACCCAATGAGGTACTGCACTAGACTTTATTTTTGTTAGTGGTTTCCCCAGGAGGCCTATATCCACTTTGATGATGAAGGTGGGTGAATGAAGGTGAGTGAATGAAGGTGAGTGAATGAAGGTGGGTGAATGAAAAAGAGAAATGGAGAAGAGAAATATATATATATATATATATAATTATATAGGCATATAATACAACCAGGAAGGGGACCAGAAAAAAATAAAATAAAATATAAGAACAATACCGGTATATATAATAAATAAATAAAATAAATGATATGTATATACTGTATATACAGTATATACATATATATATATATATATATATATATATATATATATACAGTATATAATATATATATATATATAGCTATGTTTATGGGCGAGGTGAAATGACATAAACAATAGGCTAACTTTAAATTCAAGACTAATGTCAACTTACACCTCAGAATATCCAGGTTCAAGGAAAACTAGATTAAAAATTCTTAGTTTAATTAAAATTAAGTATTATAATGTAACAAATACAATCAGTCTTTTCAGGACGAGCAATAAGAATATATAATGCACTAAGATTATAATAATATGCAAGTGAAACAAATAAATAACTATATACCTTTACTGAAGCAATGCAAGGTTAACAATAGCTATATCATATAAGAATTAATATTTTCTCAAGATCACTGGAAATGGTTAATATCTGTTTAATATATTAACCCTTAACCAACGGCGCACAACATCTGTCGAGTTAAATAAATTTGGACTATGTGGCGGTGCACGACAGCTGTCGAGTGCCATTTTCAGCACGTAATGTTGCTGAGAGAGAGCTGAGCGGTGGGACGAGCATAGTAACCTTATGACCGCTCCCCACGACCACCGTGGACGTACTGAACTGTATTCTACTTTCCTCCCCCTTCTCTCACTCGCTAGACAGGGAATTATGTACGGAAATTACCTTATTTTAGGTTTTTGGCACTCGTGTTGCATGATCGTTGCAAGAGAACCAGTGGTCGTACAAGGATGGTTCGCGTGTCATTGGAAAGCTCTGTTTACGCCCTTTCAGGGATAAATACTTGTTTTACGCTCTGGGTCTTGTTTATGCATGAAAATGAGCACGGAAACAACCCTATTTAGGTTAAAAAAAAAACGTTGGGCGGCACAGTGTAAAATACCCTACCACCCGCTCTTTGTGTGTTAAGGAAATGCACAACATATTAATGAAAGCAATACAAGTAATTAATACAACTATTTAAAAGTGAAATAAGCACTTGAGAAAAATATTCCTTCTGAAATACAACAATAAATTAATCTGATCAATTCACAAACTTGGAAACTAATCACAAACTAATTCAATGCTTTACACTAATAAGCAATCACAAGGAAATAACAAAACAATATGAATTTACAGAAAACTCAATGATAATTTATTATTAACTGATCACAAGATTATGAATGATTTAGCAATTAGCCTACATATGAAATAGCACTGAAATATATATAATATAATAGGCTAACAATAATAATACTAAATACACGATTATATTCAATGTACTCAACACTCGGGAACACAGGTAATGATTGCAGGTTACTATAATCTTGATGGAGGCCAGAGAAATAATGGTATCACTTCACAAGGTATATATCACTATGTACAGGCAAGAGAGAGAGATGTGTGCACGAAGCTAAGGTCGGTCAGTCTGGAGTCCCAGTGACAGGAAGCAGCGCGCTATATATAGGCCTAACAGTAGCCGGAACATTCGGGGCAACCCTGCCTAACGCTTGCAACCCTGATAATAGATCAGAAGGTTAAGCAACGTAGGGTCTGGTCAGTAGTTGGATGGGTGACCGCACCTGTTGGGTGATTGCACCCGGTACCGACATTGACCAGATGTTGCCCTAGGGGTGGGTGAAATTTCCCTGGCTTGCCACCAGGGTTTAACCCGGGAACTGCGGGGAGACTCTTAAGAGTGAGTGAAAACAAAAACCAACTTTTGACATCGATTTTTTATTTATTTTTTTTTATTTATTTTTTTTTGGCCCCTGGGCCAAATCTCAGTCCTCTACCTCCCCTCCTTCCCCACTTTCCTCCTCTCCTTCAGTTATCACCTATTTTCCCTGTTATTCCCTTATTCTGAGGTATATTTTCGTGCTAACATTAGAAATCCGGTTGGAGGGTGTGGTCATCACTGATAGCAAGCGAATGCAAGAGAGAGAGAGAGAGTATCGATCGACTGTGTCTCAGTGGCCTTGGGGGGAAAGCAGCTTGCCTCACCCATACATTATACAACTCGCGGGCTATATCTCCGATTTTGACCATCCAAACGCTGTTTTCACTCGTTTTATTGTTGTTTCAGGTTAATACCTTTATAATCAACCCATAATAGGCGCATATGGATAAGTGTTAATGCTATTAATGGCACAATGAATATTTTAGTGACGGAAACACCTCAAATACGTCAGCACAGGGGGACGTTTCCAATTACCCCCATGCGCACTTGTTAGGTTAAGTAGCCCAGGAGTGTTGAACAAACTCCATTCCCTGTCAGTTCCGTCTCACTCAGACGAAAATGAGTACCTGGATTCATGGTGGCTAAAATGAATTCAGGGGCCTGATTGGTGGCTTCCTACAACCAATCATCACACGAGACTGAGAACTTGGTTAGCCACCAGGATTGCTCAGTGGCCATTGGGCAGGCCTTCTCTCGTGTTCGCCTCGTCCCACCCATACGTTAAACTGGGTACCTGGAGTGTAAAATCGGCCTTGGCGTAGGTCGTATTACTAGGGTAAATTTGATTACTTGCCTCACCTTTACTATATACTTCCATTCCCTATGTGTTGTCCGTCCTGTCCCCTCTCGAAAAGTATCCTCAAACTGTCTCTCCAACATAAACCAGCTCACGCAAGTTGGGTCAAGCCCCGACGCCTTCATCTCCTACTAAAATTCACTTCCTCACCCCCTACTACTTCCTCTGTACCAACTCTAGTATTCGAAGCATAAGAGTGATCAAAATTATTACTTGCCTCACCTTTACTATATACTTCCATTCCGGAACATTCCACCACGCTAGCGATCGTACTAGGCATACTGCCGCCATGCATCTAGACTCCGCACGAGACATAAACATGTGAATGAATGATGCAATCTCTACTCGCACTACGTATCAAATTACTTTCTCTAAAATGTGTATTTTAACCCTATCACTTTGCACTTATATATTTTATATATTATTTTGATTCACATTACATAACAATATATATATATATATATATATATATGCAGTGTATATATATATATATATATATATATATATATATATATATATAGATATATACAGTATAATATATATATACTGTATATACAGTATGTATATATATATATCCATAATATATATATATATATATATATATATATATATATATATATATATATACAGTATATATATACTGTATATACAGTATATAATAATAAATAATAATATTACTAATATAATGTATAATAAGTATATAATATATAATATATACCGGTATAATATATATATATATATATATATATCTAATAAAATTATTTTCTGTTGTTGCTTCCTTTCCTTTTGGATCTTAGGACTTGGTATCCTTTATTGACTGATACTCTTTAATTATGAAAAATACTGAAATTAAATAAAGTCATGTAGTATTTATAAAGAATTATTATTTAACGGAAGCTTAGTAGGCTATGGTTATGAACCGAATAAGTTATATCTAAAGAAGTACTATTAATTCTATAAAAAGTCTTGAAAGATAAATATTGAGGTAAGAATATTTCTGTCTCTTTCCCTTTTTGAAATGAATAGCTAGTTTTCTTATATGTCCTTTTATTTATATTTTATGTAATTATTCTTGGTTCTTGTCTTACGTTAATAGTATTATATTATTATTATCATCAGGATTAATATCAAAGTCACATAAAAAGTTAGATATATATTTAATAATTAGTTAAATGTATTTCTTAACCACGTAACATTGAGGTTTGATTATGAGTAAATTAAGTTGCAGGATCGCTTCATAGATTCGATTCAGGTCTCACTCAAATAATATGAAAAGCAAAAATAATATTTTGAAGCTAAAAGAATTTTCTTCAGCTTAGGAAATCACTAGAAGTAACTCTTAAGTATTAATATAAAACAATAGTATTACTTTCATCATAACCCAATTACTTAAAGAGTTGCTTTAGTCCACAAGTCAGTCAAATAAAATAGTTAAGTACATAATAGTAGCGTTAACGTTAATTCCCAATCAAATAGTTACTAACCAACATAACGTAAGTGTTTACAAGGAACACACTTAACACACTTATATAATCTGACTGACAGTCACAAACCCATTATAATACTTCAGCCCGTCTTCCTCCAGCTGCAAGTTCACCTTCCCAACTCCAAATGAGACTGATTTGAATGCCCACTACTCGGGTGTTATATACTAAACAATGATGGTGTAGGAACGAATCAGGAGGCGGGATATGATGCATGCCCCAATCACAGCTCCTCGAGTTGCGTAGCAGGTGCGTGGTCCAATGGAGGCTCCTGGCGTCGATCATACGTCATAGCGTCGGGTCATCGAAGTAGTTTGCAGGGTCCCCTATGACGCGCGCAGGTGTGAAGGCTTGTTTGCTGGTATGCGGACGAGCTGGTTTCCCACTCGCTAGTTCGCCTGCTGGTCTGCTTCGCCGCCTGGGTAGTTTGGCACCCCTTCAACTCTTAATTCTAACTCTTAAATTATCATACAGGGCTCCGTATGTCAGACCTCCCCCCTAGAAAAGAGTTTAAGGAGTATAGTACATAATATTAAACATAATACATAAATAGATTCACCACCAGATTGGCAACAGCAAGATTATAATGAGGATATAATAAGGATATCACCCAAAGTAGGCAACGTCTCCAGGTACCACATCAGAACATAGCCGGAACGCAGCTGGAGCGCTATTCGAACTGCAAGGCACAGCTGAAGGCTTGAAAGCGCACTAAGAAAGCATGATATTTACCTCGCTACAAGGGAGAGCTAATTGCCAAAATCCTCTCATTAACCCTTATTTAGCGGGTGGTCAGGTATTTTACACTGTACCGCTCAGCGGGCATAATCCCGAAATATTCGCTCAATTTCACTCGCCCTAGCGCCGTTACTATGGCTCCAATGCGAACGAAACGATCATTTTTGGAAAGAGCAACTCTTCGTCTCCCCATATAAGTCTATGAATGGATGTTATGAATGAGTGTGTAGGGTGGGAAGAGGTGAGGAAGAGGAGGTACTTTTTGGTCTATTTCCCAGGCGCATTCGGTTGCGTTCGCTTTGGCCTGACTTCGGCCTCTAGCGCGTCTAGTATTCCTTAGGTAATCGGTCTTATTTTTCTCTTATTTCTCCTTATTTCTGTATTCTCTCTCTCTCTCTCTCTCTCTCTCTCCTGTCTGTCTGTCTGTTTCTCTTTCTCTCTCTCTGGCTCCCTCGCTTTCCCTCTCTCGCGCGCTCTGTCTCTCTCTCTCTTCCTCATCCGTATATGTAATTCTCATTATTATTTTCTCTAATCTCTCTCACTCCTCCTGTCTGTCTGTCTCTCTGGCTCGCTCGCTTTCCCTCTCTTGTGCCCCCTTTCTCTCTTCCTCATCCGTATATGTATTTCTCATTATTATTTTCGCTAACTAATCCCTCTATTTCATTTATTTGCTTGTAATATTTCTGTATTATTATATCTTTTTCACTCTGTCTTCAGTTCAGTTTCTGTATTTTCTCTATATGGTGGGAATGGTATTTCGTATGAGGGATGTGCAGCACAAATATTCAATCTTTCGTTGTTTGGTTGTTTGTATTACCGTAAGAAATTTACTGAACGCCTGCAAATAATAGGCTATAAAATGCTTGCAATCAAACTCTCAAGCAATTTCAAGGTCACATGCAATTATAAATGTAGGCTATAGGTAGACCAAGAGAGAGAGAGAGAGTGTCGTGATAATATAACAATGTTACATATGTATCATATATATATGAACAAATAATATATACGGTAGGCCTACATCTGTTCCCCACAATCATATAATGCCAAGCACAAATATTCAATCTTTCATTGTTTGAATTACCGTAAGAAATTTACTGAACGCCTGCAAATAATACGATATAAAATGCTTGCAATCTCTCTATTTTCTCTAATCTCTCTCACTCTTCCTGTCTCTCTCTCTCTCTCTCTGGCTCGCTCGCTTTCCCTCTTCCTCATCCGTATTATGTATTTCTCATTATTATTTTCTCTAACTAATCCCTCTATTTCATTTATTTGCTTGTAATATTTCTGTATTATTATATCTTGTTCACTCTTTCTTCAGTTCAGTTTCTGCATTCTCTCTCTCTCTCTCTCTCTGTTTCGCTTGCTTTGCAGGAATTTTGTTTTTGTTTTATATATAATATATAATAATTTACTTATCATTACTTACTATATCGTATAAACAATAGTAGGTAGCCAACTTACCATAATACCGATACACCAAACCGATCCGCATGCGGTTTTGTTCATCACCTGTTTACTAAAGTGCCACCATTATCGATTTTCTTGGAGCCGACTAGAGCGGGAGGGTTACCAATTGAAATTAAATCCGCTAGCATATATTGTTAGATGTAAGACATGATAAATACCACTAGAAATATGAATTGGCAAAATCCATATAATATCACTTCGAAATTGTTCTGAAATTTCAAAACAAAACCGCTAGTGTAAGTCATTGCTGCTAGATCGAAGTAAAGGTCTCTAGATCTAGCGGAAGTCGCTATACGTATTGGCAGTACTGCACACTCATTCATTTCATTCATTCATTTTCTATTGAGCTCGTCCTGGAATCTTTACGACTCTGAATCTTACGATTGCCGACGGCGATACGTTGTTGACATTGTTGTTGATGTTCCAGTGGAGGGATGAACAAAATATTGTCCTTGTCCAATAATAGCTATTTCATAGTCCCACAGGACTTATTTTGATATATTTATCAAATTTATTGAACGCCTGAAAATAATACGCTATAAAATGCTTGCAATCAAACTTTCAAGCAATTACAAGGTCACATGCAATTATAAAAAGGTATATTGTAGACCACAATCTTCGCCAAGCTTCGTTGTTGCTTGTATTATCGTGAGAAATGTACCATACACCCTGGTTATCGTGAGAAATTTACCGAACGCCTGCAAATAATACGCTATAAAATGCTTGCAATCAAACTCAAGCAATTTCAATGTCACATGCAGTATAGGTAGACCCAGAGAGGAAGACAGACAGAGAGAGAGGGGAGGTCAAAAACATCTGCTAGGTGTGATTTCCCCTGGGAGGGAAGAGATTAGTTAGGGGCGTGCCCTGGCCTACATCAGACAAAGAGAGTACAAAGGAGTACAAACAAAGAGAGTGAGACAGAGAGAGAGAGAGAGAGAGAGAGAGTAGTGATAATATAAAAATGTTACACATGTATCATATAATATATGAAAACATAATATATACGGTAGGCCTACATCTGTTCTCCACAATCATATAATGCCAAGCACAAATATTCAATCTTTGGTTGTTTGTACTACCGTAAGAAATTTACCGAACGCCTGCAAATAATACGCTATAAATGCAAAGGAAATTTCTTGTAGAGTGCAATTTTGAGGACGTAATGTGCTCTGAGAGAGAGCGGAGCGGTGATTAGGAGCATAAATTACCTCAAGACCGCTCGCCACACAGGGAATTCTATAAGGAAATTACCGTATTTTAGGGTTTTTGCACTCGTGTTTTACGATCGTTGAAAGACAACCAGTGATCGTAAAAGGATGGTTCGGGTGTCATTGGAAAGCTCAATTTACGCACTTTCAGGATACATACTTGTATTACGCTCTGGGTCTTGTTCATGCATGAAAAAGAGCACGGAACAACCCCATTTAGGGTAAAAAAAAAAACCCGCTGGGCGGCACAGTGAAATATACTCCACCAGCCGCTCGTAAGGTGATAAATTGCTTGCAATCACATTTTCAAGCAATTATAAAATATAAATTGTACTTACCAACACCCACACCAGTATGTTCTTCGTCAGGAACGTCTCCAATTTGCTCAAGGGTCTGTCCAATATCAACCACAACATCCACCCCACGCAAATTATGCTTGGGGTGAAAGCCTATGATCGGGTTATTTTCGTCTTCCGAGTCATCCACACTACCAAAACTCTCACCCAGACCTTCGACGGTTTCATCCAACAGCTTATTAGAAAGAGTTCAGCATGATATCTAGTTTCTGGGTGGTGAGCCGGGCGTGGTTAGTAGGGTGGCGCGACGCACTAGGGATTGGCGGCCACCGAATCGAACACGGGCAAATCTTGACCTTCCATTATGGCTGCTTGAGGGTCACTTAGTCACGGTCATGCAGTGGGGATGTGTGGGTGAGCCCTTGTAGTACACCGCCTGACCACCAAGTTTCGCTTTCCACCAAAATTAGGGCGGGAATACGCCCACGGACTTAAGTCCGACCCCGCCATTTAGTCCAATTTTCTCGTATCGGACTTAAGTCCGACCCCGCTAAATAAGGGTTAAGTTAAACTTACTGCTGGATGAGGCCAACCCGGTAAACGCAATCTTTGATCCGTGGCAGTGGGTAGGTATCGTTCTTTGTGACAGCATTAACTTGCCTATAGTCCATACAGTCATAACCTATGGCTCCCGTCTGGCTTTGGCACAAGTATGACCGGACTACTCCACTGGCTTAAGGCCCTTGTGATCAGCTCGTTAGATAACATGAAGTCAAGCTCGACCTGCAGTATACTCCTGCGTTGTGGCGAGACACGGTAGGGGGATAGTTTAATGGGAGTTGCATCCCCTATGTCGATGTCGTGCACGGCCAAAGAAGTGAGCCCTGGAGTATCACGGAACACACTGGGAGACTGAGATAAAACAGAGATTAGTTGGTTCGCTTGATCAGAGGGAAGATGACATAGTTTAGATGGTAATTCCCCCCAAGCTACTGAATTATACTGAAAGTTGGATAGGCTACATGACAAGTCAAAGTCTGCATGGATACCTTCAGGCTCTGGAACAGTCTGTTGCGGGTCAGTAAGAGAACTGAAGACTTCGTCCGCATCAGGCTGTCCACAGGTCCTGACATTCACTGCCACAGTGGGAGAATCTGGAAGAGAGGAATCAGGGGACCTATGGTAGGGTTTCAACATATTTATATGGAATACTTGCGTGGGCTTTCTCCTGTCTAGGGTAGTCACTAGATAATCGGTAATGCTCACCCTCTGAATGATCTTATATGGGCCCCTGAACTTGGCAGATAAAGGTTGGCCAAAAAGGGGGAGCAGGACCAAAACCTCATCACCGGGCTGAAACTCCCTCTCACGGGCTTTTCTGTCATACCAGTTCTTCATGGAGCTTTTAGCCACGGTCAAGTTTTGAGCTGCAAACTCACATGAGGATCTCGGCCGGGTTTAGAAATCTTAAACATACTTGAGGTTTTGGTTCCCCTCCTGGCCAACTAGGCTATCCTGCAATAGTTGCAAAGGACCTCTTACCTGGTGACCGAAAACTAGCTCATTAGGGGAAAAACCCAGGGATTCAGTTGGAACCTCACGAGTAGCAAATAAAAGAAAAGGTACCCCCTTATCCCACTCAACTCCGGTCTCTGTACAATACTTACGTAACATTCCCTTTAATGTCTGGTGATATCGTTCGAGAACCCCTTGACTCTCTGGGTGGTAGGTGCTAGACTTAACATGCTCGATACCCAACTCCTTCAGAGACTGCTGAAAAATGTTAGAGGTAAAATTAGTTCCTTGATCACTTTGCACCTCATGGGGGAAACCCATTCTGGTGAAGAAGTTGAGCAGTTCCTTGATGACAGTTGGAGCAGAGGTAGTCCTTAAGGGTATAGCCTCAGGGTAGCGAGTAGCCATGTCCATAATAGTTAATAAATAAATGTTACCTTGGGAAGTCTTAGGCAATGGGCCTACAATGTCCACTATCACCCGAGTAAAAGGATTCTCGAAGACGGGCAAGGGCACCAGAGGATGTACAGGCACCTTCTGATTGGGTTTTCCTGTCATCTGGCAAGTGTGACACACTCTACAAAACTCCACTACATCTGCACGCATTCCTGGCCAGTAAAAGTGGGCTCTGATTCTGTCTAGAGTTTTTCTCACACCTAGGTGTCCTGCCATTGGTATACAATGTGCCATTTCCAAGATATCTCTACGACAAGGTTTGGGGACTACTACTTGATGGACGTCCCAGGCTCCGTCATCGATTGGTCTGTGTGGCTGTCTCCATCTACGCCACAATACTCCTCCTTTGAGGTAGAAACATTCACCACCCTCCTTCTCACATTCCTCTTCACTCACGGCCCTGGCAGCTAACTCCTTGCATTCACTATCATCTCTCTGTAGCTCTACCAGGCCACTAGGACAATTTGGAGGGGTTTCATGGTCATCGTTAGGGTCAAGATGAGCCATAAAGGTGTCAGATATATCCACCTCTGTCACATCATAAGGCACAGTTGGAGCGTCATTCACACTCTCATCATCCCTTTCATCAACTCTTACATTCGGTACATTTCGGTCTGAGGGAACTGCTACTTGAGACATTGAACGTGTGACAGCACACACAGGGAAAACAGTTGGCATCTCCTTTTCGAGCTCACCGGTTAGTGGCTCGTTAACAGGGGAAAGTGACAAAATGGGGTCTGGTCGGACCTTCTCACCTGCTACATCATTCCCCAAAAGGAGTGTTACCCCGGGCACAGGGATATCTTGGGACCTACACAAAGCTATGGTGGCCTCACCCTGTAGTAACTCACATTCAATTTCGCCTTTTACCAAGTGTGCATAAAATTGGCCTCCAGCACCTCTCATTACAACTGGTTCGCCAGGTGGGCACTCAGTGTAAGGATTCACCATGAGGGTGCTAGTAGAACCTGTGTCTCTCAGAATTTGTACCTCATGCATACAACCATTTAATCTCACGTTGCCAGATGAAATAAAGGGACGGTATCTGTCCTGCACTGATGGTGAAATTATTATTGGCTTAACCCTAGTGGGTTGCACCACACATGCTACTACACCCCTGTCTAGATGATTTACGTTAGCTGCTAGGTACTCCTTCTGTCGGGAGTCCTGTATTAAAGGAACTTTTGGTGCTAGGTACGCCTTCTGTCGGGAGTCCTGCATTAAAGAACTTTTGGTGCTAGGTACTCCTTCTGTCGGGAGTCCTGCATTAAAGGAACTTTTGGTGCTAGGTACTCCTTCTGTCGGGACGCATTCTCAACGCTCCTTCAACTCTTAATTCTAACTCTTAAATTAACATACAGGGCTCCGTATGTCAGAATATATATATATACTGTACATATATATATATATATATATATATATATATATATATATATATATATACTGTATATGATAAACAAAAACACTGTTAACATACACTACACTATGATTAATAATTTTGTACTCCCCAACTATGATCAAAACCGGAGATGGCGACAGTTTAAAGGGCCTGGCCAGCGATCCTTCTTGCCTCAATACCAACATGATACTGAGGACTGGGCTTGCTTCGGCAGTGATCAGAGCATGAAGCTGCTTCACAAATGGTTACAAACTGCTTCATTTTACGCTCAACATAAATAGCTACTCGTAGCTCAATTATTATGCACAATGTACAATAAGTTTCTTCTAACCAAATTTCTAAAGTGTGTATGACTCTTTAGGATGCAAATTGCGTCTATGTATGTTTAGGGACGCCCTTCCCTAGGATCTTTTTTGTTTTTGTATATTTTTATATGTGAGTGAGGGAGACAAAAGGCAGAACTGCCTGTAACGAGCACCTCCCCCAGAGTTAAAAGAGTGACAAGGCCAAAACCAAATGACGTTCGAGCCAAAATGCCTGGACATACAGAGTTTGAAGCAATTTATTTCATAGGAAGAGGGAAAGACTAATAGTCCAGTAAATCTAGCAATCATTTAACTGGACCTAGAACAAATTGCAATAGAATGTTTTTTGGCTTTAACTTGTTTATTAGGTCCCTCTGATGAACATATAAAAAGTCTCCAACTTTTGGACACTGGGAAAGTGGTTAATTTTCATAAATTCAAGATGGCCGCCGTCCAAAGCTTCAATTTACAGATAACTTTTTTCTGGTTGCTCCTAGACCCTATAAATGTATTACAAACAACGTTTTTTGGCTTTAACTTGTTTATTAGGTCCCTCTGATGAACATATAAAAAGTCTCCAACTTTTGGACACCTGGAAAGTGGTTAATTTACAGCCGAAAAACCATATAGACAGGCTGAACTGTCTCTTTCACAAGGGGTGACACAGGCACTTTGTGCTTGTATGGGTTTTTTGACCTGTTGTCCCTCTTTTTTATAAAAAAAAAAAAAAAAAAACCATGACGTAGTATGACGTCATTCAGAGCCAATTATGTAATTAATGATAGGAGTTCGTATTCACTTGGATCATCGGTGCTTGCATCAAAGTTGCTATTTTGACAGAGTCCTTTACATTGACCACATGCACTGGAACATTCAAGCTCATTCCGTTTGCAACTACAGCGTTGAGTGTCACAGTTGCCCTTACACTGACATCTGACCAATTTCAGTAGTGAATCAGGAGCCACTGGCGAATCCATCGTCTTCGGTTCAAGCTGTCCCTTCCGCAGACACCAGCCCCATTTCTCGGGGTCCACACAGTTCCCCATCAATTCCTGGACCTGACAATAAACTCGGAACGAGTGGTATTTGGCTGCATCGGTTGTTGGGGGAAGGCTGTGAACTTCAACGGTAGTTGAACTTTTTGCCACCTTGTTGCAAAACTTTGTCTTTCGCAGTCCGTCAAGGGTGTCATTTCCTTTTCCCCCGTACAAATAAACCAAGGCCTTTTCACCAGCTGATGATATCGCGTCTTTACTTCCACTTTGGCAACAGAATGCTTCTATACATTTCAAGAAACCGTTGTCTTCCCTCACTTTCCTCAAGGCAGCCCCTTTACCAATACCATACAGTTGTGAGGTTGTGTCACATCCACAGAGTGCATGGACAACTGGCAGGACACGACAGATGCTTTCACCGAGAGCTTCTGCTACTGAGTTAATATGCCAACATTTCCCACCTTCCTTGCTCGACTTGAAGTACAAATCATTCATCCCTCGTTCCGCATAATGACACAACAGCACCAACAAGTCTGTGTCCTCACCTATCACATATGTCACGGTTTCCCTTGCATGCTCAATTCCCTTCTTCGCAATCATGACATCTGCATCTGCTGGCGCATTGACACAGTCAATTCCATTTGCCTTGAATGTTTCACATAATAAGTCAATGAAGTTTTGCTTATTGTCCGAGTTTGACAAGAAGTTTTCCTTTTTTGACCGAAGGGGCATGGTTGGAGTGAACATCACCTTTTGACCAAAGACTCCTTTTGATCGTCGATTGTGTGTCATGTCCTTGGTAGTAGGTCCTGATTTATAACCGTCGAATACAACCACCGGGTTGAGAAAGTTTTTGGAAACATGCTTCATGTACATGCTTGCAATGTCCTCAAATGTGTCACCCTTCTTCCATGGAATCCTTTGCAATAAGGAACCACCATCCAGAACATGGGTCACAGTCCTTTCTTCCTCAAATGATTCCAATGACGACTTGGGAACAACAGCAGCTATCTCATCTCCTAGCTGTGGTTTATTGGCTTCCCTGAGCCTCCCCCACTTATCGAACAGAGCAGTAGGGTAGCTAGACAACTCATACGCAAAGACCTCTTCAACACCTAAGTCCCTGTTATTAGCAAAGATGAGGAGCCTCTGGAAAAGGAGCTGTGGGTCGATTGGTACTTTTTCAGCACTGATTGTAACCTTTGCACCCAACGACTCAACTTGATCTTTCTTCCTAAATGAAAAGTCAAAAGCATTGCTACCTTCCATCTTCTGCACAATGTTCATACCAACCTCATACAGTAAATGAGGATTGGCCGAGGCTGGTCCTGTCACACCGTTGGCAATATTCCTGAGTTCATTTGATTCTTGAAATGGATCATAATCCTTGAAGAATGCGAGAACCTTCTCTGTGTCCTTCCTATCTCGTTCACGCCTTGCTTCAGTCATTTCTTTGTGCTGCTCAGAGGTGTGGAAATGCTTCCCATTCAGTTCTTGCATAACTTCACTCACCTCAGCGCAGGCTGGCATAGCAAGTAACCAGCGCAGGCGTTGCGTTTCCTACATGCCCCTACCACGTGTCAATCCACCATTCGTTTTCAAAGAGTGCATCAAAACCTGCTCTATAACCAAGTCGCTTGGCAGTCCTGCCCACAGCCGATCACTTCGGCGGATCACAAATAGACCGGAGTTCAATTGACAGAACATGTCAGGGTTGAGCTGCTCAAGTTCAATCATGTCTTGAATGTACACATGGGCTGACTTGGCATAATTGTTATGACCACACGCTGCAAAGTACGGCAACATCTCCTGGAGTGTTCCGAGGTACAGTAGGAAATCGCCCATTCTCAGTGCCCTCAGGAAGCGACGCAGCAGGTCAATCATGTCCATGTATTGAATCCATAGCTTTCCCATCTTATGCTCTGCTAAGGAGCTCTTCTCAGCTTTAAGTTTTTCAGAAATTCTGTTGAAAACGTCTTTACTGCAGACTTCATCCGGTGAAACGTCTTCACGCAACAGCTTATCCAAAAGATCTGCAGCCTCCTGGAAGTCCTTGCATGCGTCACTTTCCTCATCTACCATTGAGAGGTTGACACCGTATGCCCTGCCTAACACAATCGAACTCAAGGCTGTGTCAACCAAGAAGTGGCCTCTGATTGCTCGTGCATAGGCTTTCCCACTCAGCATTTGGGTCACAGCATTTTCAGCGTATATAAGTTCCAAAACCTCCTTAAGCCCAGATGCTTCCATAACATGGCCCATGCATCCCAAAAAGCTCATCACAGAGTGAAAGCCACCAAGGTTCAAAACAATGGGTTTCAGTTCGCTTCCTTCCTTATCATGAACAATGATCGTCTTCGCTTTCCAATAAAGCGGTTGGTCGAATGTCAGCATTGGCGTCGTTCCCTGGCGATGGCTTTCCGCAGCAACGAAGTGAAGTGTTGAGTAAATACAACTCATGTCCGTAGGGTCCATGTCAATCATGGGCAAGAAATGGACGGATGATTTCCCTGGGTGTGGTCCATGGCACACACTCTGCATTAAGCCGGACCAGCCTGGTCGTTTTGGTTGAAGCAACCATGACGTTTTCCACAGTATGTCCAGATTTTCAAGCTTGTCAGATGCTGAAATGGGGTCAAGCTTTCTAAATTCGAGAGGCCCACCCTTCTTGCGAACACTGCGGTAGTATTTGATTTCAATATGAGCTGCCGTGAAGTTGTTTTCAGGTGACTGCAATCTTGGTATTGATGTTGTGTCTCTTACTTCAGGGGTGACAGCAACAATTATACCCATACCATGGTATGTTCCTCGCCCATCAAGCGTACGCAAGTTGTGATCAACATTGTCTGCAACGAACTGTCCAAACCTGCCTGCAGTGGATATGTTGGTGCCCCTGAAATTGGCAGCACACATCGAAAACCTCAAAACTTCTGCGTAAGGCAGACAGAAGCCGTGGCTGTGTAAACTGTCCACAAGAAAGCGGGAACCAAAGTGCTGGTGCATTTGAACCGCCAATCCATACTGAATGGGTGCTACAATGGCCCTTGGTCTGGTAAGTTGCACGATACTTTGTCCAATTGATGCAACTTCAAGATCACATGACTTGCCACTGAACGTCTCTTGCAGCAATATACGAAGGGACTGCGGAACGTACGCCACATTCTTTTCCAGCGACCGGAGTTCAGAAGGATCTGGATAGAAATCTCTACAAGTATCAATGTTCTTTATATCTGCTTTGATCAACCGTGCCGCAGCCCTGACTATCTTTCTTTGTTCTGCTTCCTCATCATCAGTCTGTGGTGAGTCTTTGAATTGTTGCAAAATCTTTGCAGCACTTTCTTTGACAGTTACAACATCGCTGCGTCCATGCACGTTACTAATAACCAGTTCATCCCCAAAATATGAAATAAGTTTCTGTTTCATGTATTTTACACTATACGCTTCAACATCAGGGCACAACTGGGACATTCTATCAACGAGATCAACCACTGTAGTCTGTTCATCATCATTGCCACTGACTAGGTCCTCGATTGCGAGTAGAAATGCTTCCTCTTGTGAGGCATCTACTTTGCGACCCTTGCGAGGAGGTTCACTGTCTGCGGAATCACGATATTTGGAGAGGATCTGCCTATGTGTCTGGAAATTTGAGCTGCACTGCTTGTGATATTGCGTCAGCTGCTGGAAGATCGCGTGCAAAGTTAATTCGGCCTCTAACAGTGTCAGCCCACTCATCAGCCCTGGCATCACATGCAGAAAGTATTGTCCTTTGAAAGTTGAAGGTGCGTACTGGATACACTTCTTCTGAATCATGCTTTGTGTCCAAATAGTTTTTTGTACCACAAAAAAAGCAGTTCTCTGTAAAACAAAAGTCTGGTGTCTGAGAACGAAGAGCAGGTTTTTCAGGACGTTTCTTCTGCTTCCCAGGAATTCTATTTGGCTTCGTATTGACATGCTTCTTTCGGCAATCAATGTGCACCGTTTGGCCCTCGGACACGGTAATTGATGGCGTTCCACGTTCAGTACTGGCCTTGTTGATAGTATCTGCTCCCTTCGCCCTCAGCTTGACTGTTTCTCCTTCGTCTAACGTGTTTGAGCAAATACCGCAGGGATTATGCACCACCTCTTCTTCCATGGCTTCGGTAGATGTCGCACCAATCTGTTGAAACAAGAAACAAGATGATGGGATTAGTATAGGCCTAGGCAAAATGTAATAGACAATAATGTGCAGTAAAGGTAGGGCTTGACCTAGAACAAATTGCAATAGAAGGTTTTTTGGCTGTAAGGTTTTTTGGCTGTAAATTAACCACTTTCCAGGTGTCCAAAAGTTGGAGACTTTTTATATGTTCATCAGAGGGACCTAATAAACAAGTTAAAGCCAAAAAACGTTGTTTGTAATACATTTATAGGGTCTAGGAGCAACCAGAAAAAAGTGATCTGTAAATTGAAGCTTTGGACGGCGGCCATCTTGAATTTATGCAAATTAACCACTTTCCCGGTGTCCAAAAGTTGGAGACTTTTTATATGTTCATCAGAGGGACCTAATAAACAAGTTAAAGCCAAAAAACCTTCTATTGCAATTTGTTCTAAGTCCAGCCCTACTTTGACTGGTCTATAATTCTGGGAGAGAGTTCCAGAGCTCAGCTGTTGAATAGAAGAAAGACATAATAATGTTTCACTGTTGGTTTTGAGAGTTGCTCAGAGTAGGGGTAGGATTGGGCGCTACGTTTTTTACGAAGAAGGGGTGTATACACCGAGAGAGCTCTGAGGAACACTGATTATTGTAATAACGGTAAAATACTAAGAGATGCAACACTGCGGCGAGGAGAGAGAAACTGTAGAGAATTGATGAGTGAACGTGAGTTAATGAGACAGAAGGTTTTCTTTTCTACTTTGTCAAGAAGTGCTGTGTGAGACAATCCTCCTCACATGAATGAACACTACTCAATACATTGATGCACTGTACCCCTGTACAGAGCAAGAAGCTGTACAGGGGTAAAGAACCCGTGGAGGTGGTTGAGCACACCCAGCTTCTGGGAAGCTGTTTTAGCTAGAGTGGTAATATGATCTTTCCAAGAGGCATCAGAAGATAAATAGACACCAAGAATATTAAGAGAAGATGAAGGGTTAATCTGTATGTTGTTGAAGAGTAGGTCATAGTTTTCTGAAAGGGGGCGATGAGTAAACAGATGGAGAAATTTAGTTTTTGAAGCATTGAAAGTACAAAAGTTTTCTCTGCCCCAATTATAGATGGTAGAGAGATCAGAAGATAGGTGTTTTATGGCCTCCTTACCTCAATTTTGGAGTTCCTGTTGTGAAATCCTTTTGTGGGAGGCTAATTGAATAGTGTAATGTAGAGTCATCAGCATATGAGTGAATGGGGCTGGAGGTGCAGTTGAGAAAATCGGTATTGAATAATAGGAAGAAAATTAGATATAGGACAGAACCCAGAGGAACACCAGAGTTGATAGGTTGAAGGATATGAACGGTGGCCATCCACAACCGCAGCTATGGAACGGCAGGAAAGGCAATTAGAGACAGGATAGAGGGATAGAAACCGTAGGAGGGTAGTTTGGAAATAAGGAATTTCTGCCAGACTCTATCGAAAGCCTTCGATATTTCTAGAGCAACAGAAAATGTCTCACCGAAGTCCCGAATGGAGGATGACCAAGAGTTATTAACCCTTATTTAGCGGCGAGCAACATAAGTCGAGTTAAATAAAGCTGGACTATGTGGCGGCGCTCGACATAACTCGAGTGGCAATTTCAGCACGTAATGTGGCTGAGAGAGAGAGACAAGTGGTGGCAGGAGACTAGCGAGCGTATGACTGCTCCAGACCACCACGGCGAACCTACTGACACAAATATCAGCTCCCTCCTCCCTCTCTCACTCGCTACATACTCAATTATGTACTGAAAGTACCGAATTACCTGCTTTTTGCACTCGCGTTGCACGGTTATTGCAAGAAAACTATCCATCATACAAGGATCGTTATGGTGTCATTCGAAAGCTCTGTTTATGCCCTTTCAGGGATAGGTACTTGTTTTACGTTCTGGGTCTTATTTAGGCATGAAAATGATCACGTAAACAGCCCTATTTTGGCTAAAAACACCCCGCTGTGCGGTACACATAAATAAACCGCATAGGCCGCTCGTAAGGTGTTAAGATAAAAAAGATCACCAGTAGAGTGGCCCTTAAGGAAGTCATATTGGCGGTCTGAGAGCAGGTTATGGGAAGATAAATGCTTAAGAGATTTTGAGACAAGAATAGTTTCAAACACTTTTGAGATGTAAGAAATGGTGTGAATTAGGCAGGGTCAATATGTTGGGACTCTAACTTAAGATACCTCGTCACTGGTATCTTCTTGTTTCTATTATGAGGTCCTAAACTAACACTTGGAGCTGGAGAATTGATGAGTTGAGGTACAGCTTGCGGTCGTCTGAGTCTCCGTTGGGCCGTCCAGGTTGGCCTGTCGTGTGGATCAGTTGTTTAAGTTACAGTTGTATTAATTGGTATCGAGTCTTAAATGAGGTTCCTTAAATGTCATGACACTGGGCACTTCATCGGACGAACGTGAGTATGTTTTAGCACAGAGCTAGAAATACTCGACTATCCTGACTGTTATATTAATTAATCGGTGGTGAAGTTCCGTTCCGGTACTCTTGGTGTGGGGTCTTTAATATAATGTCTCCAATGTCATGACACAGTGACAATATATCGGGCTAATGTGAGTAAATAATAAGGTCATGACCATTACTATGTTCCTCGACTGCCGCTGACCTTTATAAGAGGTTCAAAGAACTCGGGGCAGTGTTTAAACCTTTTAATTGCAAGTGTCCGCTAACAAGTTGTTGGACAGATGCACTAATAAGGACTTTTCAATGCAGAGTGTCAGTTACGGTGTCTCACAAAGCCCTGGACTAATCGAATGACCTTGCCATGTCAAGTATCAGCCAAGAAGTTAGAGTACGTATTTAATAACGGAAGTAAGTACTACCTACTAGCAATTTCAATGTTATTACTATGTCATGACATGTGATCACAATAGGGAAAATAACTCCTCAAACCTGGGAAGATGTTCGGCATGCCTTCAATCGTCCACTGAATGGGAGGGTAATTTTACGACAAACACCACTAGTATGCCAGTGCTATGAAAGCCCTAGAATTGCTTGCCCTGTTCAGCTTTCGTCGGGATAGTGACGACTTTGGCTGAGATGTCCGGGGTAGGTGTGCGGGGGTCACAAGTTCATAAGTCCGGTCAGGGCGGATCTAAGGGGATTAGGAGGGCCCCTTAGAAACTGGCAGGCAGGTGATTCGGCCTTTGGGTGGAAGTAGGGCGTAAGTGCCTGCTCTGGTGATGGTGATCCTTCTTTCCCTGGCTAAATACTATTTTCTTTTAGGAGCTTTTTTGTGGTGTTGATAGTATATTAATATTCTTGCCGGGTGTTGATGGGAGTTCTGGTGCAATGGCGGCAATCCGGGCATCTCATCTTGTGTTCATAGGGGGCGTGGAAGTATTATTATTAGGAAAATATTGGCGTGGAATTCTGGAGATTATTCTGTACACGTGGTATCACTCCGCGGACATATTTTGTTGTTGTCGATGTTCTTCTCTTCTCTTCTTCTGACTCGACTTTGGTCTTTTTCTTCTCGTTCTCCTTATTGACGATGTGGGGTAATTTCGGTATGCGGGGCATTGTGTTTATTTGTTTATTTATTTTTCCCATCTGTGACCGTTCTCTTTGTTCTAGTTTAGTTTCTCCTTTATTTTCTTTCGGAAGTGTTTTCCCTGGTGGCCGCCATCTTGTCTTTTCTGCTTGTCGTTATTTCTTCTTGGTTTCATTCCAGATATATCTTCTCTTGTTATGGCCTTCTCTATCTCTTTCTTGGTTTTGTTCTTCTTTCCGCCGTTATTCATGGCGATGATATGCTGCAACTTGTGGTTATTTCTTCTTTGTTCATTCTGTCCCTCGTCGTTATTCGTTTTGCTTCCGTTCCTCCTTCCGTATTCTGTTAACGTTTTTCCATACGTTTCATTCCGTGTTCCTCTGGGGTTTTCCTTTTATTATATATGGGGGTCTTTATTAAAGGTGTTATTTTACTTCCCACGGCCCTGTGACTCAAGGCGGAAAGTAAAGATGTTGCCTCGGTGGGTGAAGATTGTAAGGGAATGTAGGTATTCCCACCAGTCGAGGGAACGTTGATCCCGGGTTACTTGCGGGTTGATGGTCACGGTGAGGAACGAGGGCTTTTCTTCGATAATCGCGGCTGTTTGTGCTTCGTCCATATACCGGATACTGAAGAACTTTTGTTGCTCTGGGGTCCACTTCACCTTATTCACATAGGGCGTGGAGGTTGTCATGGTGGCGGGTGAAGGGCGGCGATGGTTAACCCGTCCAGCCCCGGCTAGTTTTGTAATGTTTGTTCACCAGAACCCGGCCGGTTTTCAAAAAATGGTTTTATTCCAGAAACAATAGCGAATGGGTTAGGAATGAAGGAAAAACCAAGAAAAACCGCTCAAAAAGCTTAAAGAATGGTCCTACAGAGCCCCCGAAAACGTATTTTACAGGAGTAAAAAATTGAAGGCAATTACCCCAAAAAAACATGTTATTGCGTGCTCACGTGCACGCACGTGGACTTTGAGAGTTTTCAACCATCGGCACGGATGCGTGGGATACGTACACAGTTCCCATACAAATCTGAGCCCTCTTGAGTGGCTACACCTGAGGTTACGGTCGGCGCAATTAGGGTGACGCGCCAGGCGCGTCTCTGGGGCTGTGCGTTACATACATCGCCGACGCGTCAGGCGCGTCGCTGGGGCTGTACGGGTTAAAGGTGGTAGTTGTTGTTCTGGTGGTGGTGCGAGGGCAAGTGATGACCTGGTCACTGACCTGAGGGGTTTTAATGACCCTTGCGGATGAAAATGTACCAGGGATCATTAAGCTGTCAGAATGTGTGTGTGGGAATGTTGAATTTGCATTTGTTGCTGAGGATATTCTTAGTGTTTTAGGAGTGTTTATGCATGTTACGTGTTTTGTTTTGTGTGGTGAGTGAGGAGGGGGGGGGGGGGGGTATTCTAGGTTTGTGAAGAAGAATTGGCGAAAATCGAACTGGGGGTTGAGTTAGTCGGCCTTATCTAGTGGTAACATTTGGTCTGAGTGGCGTTTCTGGGCTGGTTTCAGAGGATGTTGAGGGTATGATGGCGGAAGGGGTTAGTGGGTGAGGGTTAGGTGTGGTTGGTTGAGTGGTGAGGTTAGGATGTAAGGTGATTTGTTGGGAAATGGATGATTCTCTTAGGTGGGCTTCTGAGGTTTGAAGGAATGGTGGATGGATAGGTAGAGAAATTGGGAGGGGGGGGGGGGGGGGCGAGGGGTGGAGGTAGGGTTGGTGACTTGGGAAGGTTGGTGGCTTGATGATGTTGAGGGTGTGGCTTAGCGAGGGGTAGGTGAGGAAGTTCGGGGTGAAGGTGGAGATGTAGGTGAGGTGTGGAGTTGGGTTGAGGTTTGGGGCTTACGGGATTGGATTTGGGGCTTTGGTAGGTGGTGGGTTTGTAGGGGTAAAGGTTATGGAAAGAGATCGGGGGGGGGGGGGGGGGGGGGGGGGGGGGTGGAAGATGAGGATGAGAATTTTTTGGATTTGGGTGAGGTGGGGGATGAGGTGCACGGCGACGGTGTGGGTGAAGGGTGGGGGCATGTTTGTTTGGGTGAAGGAGGTGAGGTTGAGGAGCGTTTGGGGTGCGGTTGGTTGATGCGACTTGTTGTGGATTTGGTGGGTGTATGTTGTGTGGGAATTGAGGTGTGCAGGGTTTTGTTTTTTAAAAGGTGAGTTGTAGGGCGTGGTTGGGGATGGGGGCAGAGCTTGCAGTGAGTACGGAAATGCGGTTTGGCGGCACATTTGTGATTTGTTTTTGTGGCCTTCGTTTGATGGGTGGAGGGGGTTGAGTTGGGGCATAGAGAGGGTGGCGGTGGTGTGATGTGAGGTTGCGAAGTTTGTCTGGTGGTGACGGTGTTGGGTACAGCTGGGGTTAATTTAGTGGTGATTGGGGTGGGTGTTTTAACTGTATCTGGTGGGGTGTCATGTGGCTGGCTAGGTGTCGTAGGAGGTTGATGGTGGCAGTCCCCATCGATAGTCAGAGGACGGTAGATCCTCACGAAGCAATTTCGGTAGGTCCTAGTGTTACGACCGGGGCTACGAATAAAACAAGGGCACTCAATGATTGGACTAGTAATAGGGCACTATGCAACAACGGTACGCTAGATCCAAACCCTCGAACTTATATGCCGGCGAACAAAACACCTATACCCTCCAGTGTTAATCTGCGATAGCGGGGTATCCTTAACTGGGCATAAATGTACTCTACTTCAGGCTAACCAGCACTGGTATAGCCTAATAACAAACAAGATGCAAGTTACATTAAAATGCATAAAAGGAATCTATGGAAAGATCAATTAAATCACTGCACAATTTAATACAATAAAAAGATGATTCAATACAGTTACTCTAAACAACAATAAACTCTTCACTCCTATCTGAAAGAAAGTGAAGTATAGTCCTACAGCATAGACCCGGAAACTTCTGAAGAAAGTCTGATGCTCATAAGATGCTCGTATCTTAAACTTAGAACTATATAAAGGCAGGAGGCAGGACACCAGACGTGTAAATCGAATACACTAAAAGATAGGACATATAATGTTAACTGACACAAGAATACTATAAATGCGCAACGGTAGCAATGCTCGACACTAAAAGAAGTACTTCCTCATCAACGAAACAGTCTACTATGGTTGTGCGGCTCAGAAACAACCTAGACTAATAAATGCTGTGAATAATAATGCGCACATATCAAAGAGCTTATATTAAATACTAACAAGTGTCTACTCGATTAATAATGTCTAGCTGGGACACTCTAGGTAAGGGACTGGGGTTGAGCAAGACAGGCTCGTAGCCTAGCGATGTCCTTAAGACTGCATCCTTTAAGTTACGTTAATTGACGAGGGGGCTCTCTTGATAGATCCAGATCACAAGTATCTGGTTCTATCCTGGCGACCCTCTAAAGACAAGCAAAGAGCCAGCAAAGTGTGGAACTGGTACAGGCCAAAACCCTCAGTCAACACAATGCTGCACTCGCAAAGGACGCAACCGAAAAGACAACCCAGGCTACCACAGGACCGGTCGTAGTCGTGTAGGTATAAGCAAACCGTACACACATCGGAGACAACGACTACAGTTACCTTATCCCAGTCTAGCATTAAATAAAAGAGCAGAAACACTTAATCAATAATGGAGACACACAGAGTTCTTAACCTATACTAACTAAGAACCCTCAAACCTATTCTAAGTACATGTAAATATCTCTGAGGACGGCGCATGCAATACAATGGGCCGGCTATGAAAACCGTATGCAGAACCCAAGGGGAGTGTTGTGCAGTTAATAAAGGTTAGAGTATGGAAAGAGAAAATCGAGTGAGAGAAACAGTAATAAAGTTGGTGATCGGGGGAGAGTATGCAAGGGGATGTTAGAAGCACGCGCGCCAAGCCTGTCCTGACGAGGACAGCTCCTGGGGCCCTTAGGGCCCTGGGGCCCTTATTTTAGAAATGGCCTTTATAAGATGAATTAATTTAGTTTGTTTTATTTTATATGTTGTAGCTACAAGGCTGACGGTTTGTTATACATTTCGTTTAGTTTACTATAGTTTAATAGGAGTTTTTAATTTAAGATCTTACAGCTCTGTAAGTGATAACTCTATTATTATAACTAGTCCTATAGTTGTTTTAGGATTTGGTGCTATTTTTGGAGGAGCTATATTATCTTGAATTATTTTTCCTGAGAGTTATATAATTTGCATAAGTTTATCTATTAAAATATTAACATTATTTATTAGAGTTGTCGGAGGCGCCCTAGGCTATTTATTAAATATAATAACTATTGATTATAAATTAAAATCTTTTAGAATTTATAACTTAGTTGTATTTATAGGTTCTATGTGATTTATACCTTTTATTTCAACTTTAAATTTTTCTAAAAATAGTTTAATAAGGGGTGCAAGATTTTATAAACTATGTGATAAGGGGTGATCTGAAACTTTAGGAGGTCAAGGTTTATTTAATTCTGTAATTAAATTTTCTCTTTCTAGACAAATTCTTCAGGATAATGGTATTAAAGTTTTTATAAAAATATTTTTAGTACTATCTATTATTTTATTAATATTTATTATTTAAACTTTTATAATTTATTTGCAGAGAATATCGCGCTGAAGATGCGAAAGAGGTAAAACTTACTGAAAGTGTTTTTAAAAGATTTATTCTTTAGCTTTACAGTGAAAATGTAAAATGTTTAAAATTACACTATAAAAACGAGAAGTGAATGGAATTAAACCACTCAAGTTAAAAGTTAGAAGCTTTTTCTTCGGCGAAATTCTCTATTATTTGATAGGAATTAACTCTAATTCAATATTATCATTAACAATGACGCACCTCTTTTTGGTTTCTATCAAAATTAGAGGTCTTAATGTCCAAAATTTAGGTCGAAACTAAACGCAATTTTTCGCTTTCTAATCAAATTAACAATAAAATTTTATAATTTATTAACCTCCTCATCAGTAAATAAAAACATAAAGAAAGAGTCAAACAACATCTACAAAATGTCAATATCATGCAGCCGCTTCAAAACCAAAATGGTGTCCAGAAGAAAAATGACACTTATATAAACGAAATAAACAAATTATAAGAAAGGAGTGTACCAATAATTACATGTAAACCATGGAAGCCTGTAGCTACAAAAAACGTAGCCCCAAATACTGAGTCCGCGATAGTAAATGGCGCTTCAACATACTCTAAAGCCTGAAGAGCTGAAAAATATAAACCTAATACTACAGTAATTAAAAGTCTTTGCATAGATGTTATGATTTCCTTCTATAATCGCGTGATGGGCTCAAGTTACAGTCGCGCCTGAAGATAAAAGAATAATAGTATTTAATAATGGAATTTGGAATGGGTTAAAAGGGTCAATACCTTTGGGAGGTCAAGATATTCCAATTTCTGCAGTTGGGGATAATCTTCTATGAAAAAATGCTCAGAAAAATGAAAAAAAGAAAAGAACCTCATACACAATAAATAAAATTATACCCCAGCGTATTCCATTTTCTACAATTTTAGTATGAAGTCCCTGATAAGTAGCCTCTCGAGTAACATCTCGTCATCATTGAATTATTGTTAAAACTGTTGTTAAGAGGCCTAGAATTAATAGATCTATATTAAATTGGTGAAACCATTTAACTAAACCTGTTGTTAATATTATAGCTCTAATAGAGCCAGTTAAAGGTCAAGGTCTTATATCAACTAAGTGATATGGGTGTATACCATGGGATAATGTCATTAGTTAACTTCACTAGCAAAAAGTGTTCTTAGAACTGCAAATACATATGATTGTAATACTCCAACAGCACTTTCTAAAAGTAAAAGTAGAATTTGTGAAAAAATAAGAAGAGTTAAGAGGTAAGAATTTAAAGAAGGTCCAGTCTCTCCGGATAGCGTTAATAAAAGATGCCCAGCTATTATATTAGCAGCTAATCGGACTGCTAATGTCCCAGGACGAATAATATTTCTGATTGTTTCAATTAGTACTATAAACGGTATTAAAACTGCTGGAGTACCTTGAGGCACCAAATGAGCGAATATATGTTGGGTGTGATTTACTCAGCCAAAAATTATAAATGTTAATCATAGAGGTAGTGAGAGAGCCAAAGTTATTGCTAAATGACTTGAGCTAGTAAAAATATATGGAAAGAGTCCTAAAGAATTATTAAATACAATTAAAGAAAAAAGCGAGATAAAAATAATTGTTCTTCTTTTTTGAGTAGGACCTAAAATTGTTCTAAACTCTTTATGAAGCGCTAAATTAATTTTATTTCATAGTAAAGATCACCGTGAGGGTGAAATTCAAAATAAATAAGGGATAAATAATAATCCTAAAAAAGTTGAAAGCCAATTTAATGGTAAATTAATTAATCTTGAAGATGGTTCAAAAATAGAAAATAAATTAGTTATCATTTTCAGTATTTTTCTTCAGATTTAATTGATATTTTATCTGCTCTTATTTTTTCAGGTGATGTAACATAATAATTAGAAATAAAGAATAATAAAAAAATTAGCAAGAATATAAATATTAGATTTAGTCATATAAGAGGGGCTATTTGAGGAATTAAAAAATATCTTAAGATTATTTAAGTTAAACTTATATTTAAAAATGTATTTTTTAAATAATTATGAATAGAGTGGGAATAAATAAACCAAATATATTTAAAAAGATGATAAGGGGGATAGATAAAAAATTAGTATTATTTATATCAAATGTTAAGGACGTTATAAATCTTCGCCCTGAAAAAGTTAAAAATGGAATAGCGATCCGCAGATAGAAATATAATGTAATCAAAGTGCAAGATAAGAGTACAATAAACAATATAAATATATTAAAATTATTTAATTCTTGAATAATAAATCATTTGGGAATAAATCCTGTAAAAGGCGGAAGTCCCCCTAAAGAAAATAACGCTATAAATATTGGAAAATTTGAAGACGAAGAAGATTCTTTTTTATCAATTAGATTACTAATATAGAAAGCCTGATGATTATGAAAAATTAGAGCGACCGACCTAGAAATACAACAATAAAGAAAAAATATATAAACATTATATTTTCTCTTATAATAGCAGCCGCTAATATTCATGCCATATGATTAATTGAAGAAAAAGCTATGATTTTACGCAAAGATGTCTGATTAATTCCTATAATTGATCCAATAACCGCAGATAATACCGCGGACACAATAATTACAGTGTAAGTTTGTTGATAAGGTATTAATAATAAAATAAGAGAGAGTGGTGCAATTTTTTGAATTGTTATTAAGATAATTAATCGTGGCCAGGATAATCCTTCTATAATTTGAGGAAATCAAAAATGAAAAGGAGCAGCTCCTAATTTTAATAATAGAGCTGAAAGAATTATAAAAAAAGAAACTTCAGAAGATATTAATATTAAAGATCTTCTAAAAATAATGAATGAAGAACCTAAAGCATGAATAAGAAAATATTTAAGAGCAGCTTCAGATGAGTAACGGTTATTTATTGTTAAAATAATAGGAATAAAGGATATTAAATTTAGTTCTAACCCTACTCATGCTATAAATCAAGAGGGAGCTGAAATAGCTATTACTACTCCTAAAGATAAGGTAGATATAAATATTATATTTGATAAAGATAAAAAAATCTTAAATAGAACTCTAAATTCATGGTAGAAGGCTTATTCTATAGCTTGTGCTTATATTTAACATATATTTATAGGTAAATATAATTTTAATAAAATATAATAAACTATTATAGTTTTTTGAAAATATCTAAATTAGATAATTTAAGTACGACAAACTTATGTTATGTTTCAACTAATTCTCAAATTAATAATTTGAATTATTTACTTCATTTAAATTAAAAGAGAGAATATTATTCTCATAGACGGGGTATGAGCCCGTAAGCTTTATTTAGCTTATCTTTTAAAGTATAAATAGAATAAATCTATATAATTAACAATATCAATGTTACCCTTTAATCAGGCATTATACTTAATTATACTGTTTAAGCTAGCTCTTACAGAACATTTTATGAATGCAAATCATATATTTTTATATAAATTATAGCTTAATAAACAATTATTCTGCTCACTCTAAAGCACCCTGCCTTCATTCGTAATATAACCCGAATAATAAAATAAATAAAAATATTAAACCTGTAAGAGCCCAAGTAAAGATATTAGAGAGGTGAATAATATAAGCTAAGGGTAAAATTAGTGTAATTTCTACATCGAAAATTAAAAAAATTACAGCAATTAAAAAAAATCGTAAAGAAAATGGAAGACGAGCAGATCCTTTGGGATCAAATCCACATTCATAGGGTGAATTTTTTTCACGGTCTATAGTTGTTTTTTTTGATAATAAAGATGCAATAATTATTACAGCACATCTGATTAATAAAGTAAGAAAGGTACAGAATAGTAAAAATAAAATTATTTTTTCTAATTAATTTAGACCTTTTGGTTGGAAGCCAAATATACTTAATATACTAAAAAAATTAGCAAGAAGTATTATTTACTATAATAGGCTTAAAAGACCTACACCTACAACTTCGGTCACCTAGCTAATATAATAAATTAATCTTCTTTAGAAGATGACACCCAATTTAAAAAAGAATCAACTGATACACTTTCGATTACAATTGGTATAAACCTATGATTTGCTCCACAAATTTCTGACCATTGTCCATAGAAAAGGCCAGGGCGTGTAATTATAAATCTTACTTGATTTAGTCGCCCTGGAATAGCATCTGCTTTTACTCCAAGTGCCGGAACTGTTCAAGAGTGAATAACATCTGCTGCCCTAATAAGAACTCGAATTTGAGTGTTTATTGGTAAAACTGTTCGATTATCAACATCTAGTAGTCGAAATCTTGAAGAATCTATTTCATTAAGGGGAATTATATAAGAATCAAATTCTAATTGAAGAAAATCAGAATATTCATAACTTCAATACCATTGATGACCAATGGTTTTAAGAGTTACACTGGGGTTATTTACCTCATCTAATAAATAAAGAAGCCGTAAAGAAGGTAATGCAATAAAAATTAAGATAAATGATGGTAAAACAGTTCAAATAATTTCAATTGTTTGATTTTCTAGAAGAAATCGGTTAATATAAGAATTAGCAAATAAAGATGCTATTATATATCCTACACGTGTTGTAATTAAAATTAATACTATTATTGCGTGATCGTGAAAAAAATAATTGTTCTATTAGGGGGGAAGCCCTGTCTTGGAATCCTATATGTGCTCATGTTGCCATTAATTTATTATTTAAAATTTTAAATAAAAATATTAAGAGAAATTAATATAATATTTCATTACAAGAGCTTAAATCTTGGACACTTTCTGCCACCTTAATATTCTAAAAGGATAAACATGAATCCATAACAAGATCCTAAATCTTGGGCATTATTCTGCCATTTTAGAAGTATTTATTAACTAAGAATTAGATACCATTGGGATTTCTATATATCTGTGATCTGCAGGGGGATAAGAATGTTCTCACTCAACTGATGTTGGAAAAATGTTGAAAATATTACAGATCGTGAGGACACTAAAGACTCTCACACAATAATAATAAAACCTAAAACAGCAACTAATGAGATTATAGACCCTATTGATGATAATACATTTCATGCAGTATAAGCATCGGGGTAGTCAGAATACCGACGAGGTATCCCATTTAATCCTAAAAAATGTTGAGGGAAAAAAGTAATGTTTACTCCTACAAATATAACAAAAAAATGAATTTTGAGTCATGTAGGATTTAATGAGAGCCCTGTAAATAAGGGGTATCAGTGGGTAATTCCAGCAAAAATTCCAAATACAGCTCCTATAGATAAAACATAATGAAAGTGGGCAACTACATAATATGTGTCGTGTAAAATAATATCAAGGGATGAATTAGCTAAAACAACTCCTGTTAATCCCCCTACCGTAAAAAGGAAAATAAAACCTATTGCTCATAATAATGACGGTCTATAATTAACTTGAGCTCCATGTAGAGTTCCTAATCATCTAAAAAATTTAATTCCCGTAGGTACTGCAATAATTATAGTGGCTGATGTAAAATAGGCTCGAGTATCTACATCTATACCTACAGTAAATATATGATGTGCTCATACTAAAAATCCTAAAATACCAATTGCTAATATGGCATAAATTATACCTAAAGTACCAAAAGACTCAGCTTTACCCGACTCTTGACTTACGATATGTGAAATTATTCCAAATGCAGGTAAAATTAAAATGTAAACTTCAGGGTGTCCAAAAAACCAAAATAAATGCTGATATAAAACTGGGTCTCCTCCTCCTGCAGGATCGAAAAAAGAGGTGTTTAAATTTCGATCTGTAAGTAATATAGTAATAGCTCCCGCTAAAACTGGTAGTGATAATAAAAGTAGGATTGCAGTAATAAATACCGATCACACAAATAAAGGTATTCGGTCTAATGTTATTCCCTGGGGTCGTATATTAATAACTGTAGTTATAAAATTTACAGCTCCTAAAATAGAAGAGACTCCGGCCAAATGCAAAGAAAAAATTCCTAAATCTACTGATGCTCCTGCATGTGCGATTGCCGCAGATAATGGAGGGTAAACAGTTCATCCTGTACCTACACCCCTTTCTACTATCCCCCTAGTTAATAAGAGAGTTAGAGATGGGGGTAAAAGTCAAAAACTTATATTATTTATTCGTGGAAAGGCTATATCTGGTGCCCCTAATATTAAAGGGACTAGTCAATTTCCAAATCCACCAATTATAATAGGTATTACCATAAAACAAATTATTACAAAAGCGTGTGCTGTTACAACTACATTATAAATTTGATCATCTCCAATCAAACTACCTGGTTGTCCTAGTTCAGCTCGAATAATTAAACTCAAAGAAGTTCCTACTATTCCGGCTCAAGCTCCAAAAAATAAAATATATTGTACCAATATCTTTATGGTTAGTTGAAAAAAATCATCGTTTCGTTATTTAAGTGGCTTTATAGTGGAAATACAAGACGTTAGATTGCAAATCTGAAAATGTAATTAAAAATTGCTAAAGCTTTTATATGTTAGTGTTAAATGCACAAAAAGTTTTGATCTTTTAAGTTTTGGTGAAAGTCCTTTACATATAAATAAGATTTAAAAGAATTTACTTATTTTTATGGCTTTGAAGGCCATTAGTTTATATAACTTAAAATCTCTATTAGTTACGTTTTTTGTATAAAGTAGCTTTAAGTTTGATTCTTGCTTATAATTTTTATATTATGATTAAAAAATACATGAAAATTATAGTGTTCCTTTATATTAAAAATTAAAAATTATATATAATATAAATCTCAGTATTTAATTTTAAATATTAATTAAAATTAGAATTGGTAATCATTTTAATCCTGACTAAAATTTGTGCCAGCAGTCGCGGTTATACTTAAAGGGTAAATAAATACAATTTGGTGTTATAGTAAATTATTAGTTAAATAAAAAAAAAAAAAATTTTTAAAGGGTGAAATCAGAATTTAATTATAATAATAATTTTAAATAAAAACAAAAATAAACTATAAATTTTAATATATAAACTAGGATTAGATACCCTATTATAATTAAAGTGAAAAATTGCCAGATTATTAACAGTTATTATCTTTAAATCCAGAGAATTTGGCGGTATTTTAGTCCTTTTAGAGGAACCTGTTTCATAAACGATAAGCCACGAATATCTTACCTAATTTAAAATTTGTATACCGTCATTATCAGATAACTTTGATAGAATAAGTTGTTGAAAATAATAAAATTAAGAAAATTAGATCAAGGTGCAGTTTATAATAAGGAGCAAATGGGTTACAATAAAAATAATTTAAATGGAGTTAATAAATGAAATTTAATAATGAAGTGGATTTAATTGTAATATAATTAATTTTAATTTACTTGATATAGGCTCTAAAATATGTACATATCGCCCGTCGCTTTCGCCTAAAAATGAAATAAGTCGTAACAAAGTAGATGTGCCGGAAGGCGTATCTAGAAGTTAAAGTAAAGCTTATTATAAAGCATCCCGCTTACACCGGAAAGAATATTGTGTAATTCAATATACTTTAAGATTGAAACTTATTATTGTAATAATTTTATTTATTGTTGTAAGAAAAATAATTTAAAACAAAAACATTTAGTATTAATAAAGAAACTTATAAAAGATAATAGTTAATAGTATTGTAAAAGAATGTTAATATATTGGTAAAATAATCAAATAATAGAAGTTAAAATGTGCCTTGTGTATCATAAAATAATAAATTAATTTTAAAAAAAAATAATCCCGAAAAAAAGGTAGTTAGATTGTTAATAAAGTTTTTGTTTTAACAAAATTAATAATAACAATCTAGAGATGAAATGTCAGTCGAACTTTTATATCTGGTTTTAAATAAAATGAATTTAATTCAAGCTTTATTTTATAAAAATAGAGTTAAAGAGTAGGGGGGTGAGCTTTTTACTCAATTATAAAAAAAATATAAATTTAAATAGATAATTCTTGAAATTTAGGCTTATAAGTAGCCATTTTTTAAAAGTGTTTTAACTAATATTTGAAATAATTTAATATTTAAAATAATTTTATTATAGTAATTTAAAACTATTAAAAATAATAATTAAAAGGTTATTATGTTCTTATTAGTATAAATTTATTTTATTTAAAAAATTTATTTTAATTTTATAAAATATTATAATTTAATTTGATATTTAAAAAGAACTCGGCAAAAAGATTCTTGCCTGTTTAACAAAAACATGTCTATATGAAGGTGTATATAGTTTGGCCTGCTCACTGATTAAATTAAAGAGCCGCAGTATTTTGACTGTGCGAAGGTAGCATAATAAATTGTCTTTTAATTAAAGGCTTGAATGAAAGGTTGGACAAAGTATCATCTGTTTCTTAAATATTTATTGAATTTGACTTTTAAGTGAAAAGGCTTAAATAAATCAAAAAGACGATAAGACCCTATAAATCTTTACAATAAATATATTTTATATTTTAGCTTATAAGTAAATAAGAAATAAAAATATAGGTTTGTTACGCTGGGGCGGCGTAGATATATAAATAAACTGTCTATAGTTTAAATACAATAATTATTGCTTAACCCTTAATTAGCGGCGAGCAACATAAGTCGAGTTAAAAAAAGCTGGACTATGTGGCGGCGCTCGACATAGGTCGAGTGGCAATTTCAGCACGTAATGTGGCTGAGAGAGAGAGACAAGTGGTGGCAGGAGACTAGCGAGCGTATGACTGCTCCAGACCACCGCGGCGAACCTACTGACACAAATCTCAGCTCCCTCCTCCCTCTCTCACTCGCTACATACTCAATTATGTACTGAAAGTACCGAATTACCTGCTTTTTGCACTCGCGTTGCACGGTTATTGCAAGAAAACTACCATACAAGGATCGTTATGGTGTCATTCGAAATCTTGTTTATGCCCTTTGATATAATTTTACGTCTGGGTCTTATTGAGGCATGGAAAATGATCACGTAAACAGCCCTATTTTGGCTAAAAACCACCCCGTGCGTACACATATAAAATAGCCGCTCGTAAAAAAAGTTGTTAATACAAATTGATCCTTAAATAGATTAAAATATTAAGATACTTTAGGGATAACAGCGTTATTTTTTTGAGAGTTCTTATCGAAGAAAAAGTTTGCGACCTCGATGTTGAATTAAAGTATCTTTATGGTGTAGCCGCTATAAGAGAGAGTCTGTTCGACTTTTAATACTTTACATGATTTGAGTTCAGACCGGCGTGAGCCAGGTTGGTTTCTATCTTTTGTTAAATATAAGATTATTTTAGTACGAAAGGATTAAATAATTAAAACATTTTTATAATTTAGAATATTAATATCCTTTTCAAAAATTAATTTTTAAAAATTAAAAATATTATATAAATAATAAAAGGAAAACATTATATATGTTAATTTTTATTATCATGTTAGTAAATTACTTGTTACTTATTATTTGTGTTTTAGTCGGTGTTGCTTTTGTTACTTTACTAGAGCGAAAAATTCTAGGTTACATTCAGATTCGTAAAGGTCCTAATAAGGTGGGATATATGGGGCTTCTTCAGCCTTTTTCTGATGCAGTAAAATTATTTCTTAACACCTTACGAGCGGCCTATGCGGTTTATTTATGTGTACCGCACAGCGGGGTGTTTTTAGCCAAAATAGGGCTGTTTACGTGATCATTTTCATGCCTAAATAAGACCAAGAACGTAGTACCTATCCCTGAAAGGGCATAAACAGAGCTTTCGAATGACACCATAACGATCCTTGTATGATGGATAGTTTTCTTGCAATACCGGGGCAACGCGAGTGCAAAAAGCAGGTAATTCGGTACTTTCAGTACATAATTGAGTATGTAGCGAGTGAGAGAGGGAGGAGGGAGCTGAGATTTGTGTCAGTAGGTTCGCCGCGGTGGTCTGGAGCAGTCATACGCTCGCTAGTCTCCTGCCACCACTTTTCTCTCTCTCTCAGCCACATTACGTGCTGAAATTGCCACTCGAGTTATGTCGAGCGCCGCCACATAGTCCAGCTTTATTTAACTCGACTTATGTTGCTCGCCGCTAAATAAGGGTTAAAGAACAGACCGTACCTAGGATATCTAATTTTTTACCATATTATTTATCTCCTGTTTTTAGTTTACTTATTTCTTTGTTAGTTTGAATAGTAGTTCCGTATGAGAGAGGCATACTAAGATTTAATATAGGTGTTTTATTTTTTTTATGTTGTTTGAGGTTAGGAGTATATTCTACATTAAGGGCAGGATGATCTTCAAATTGTAAATATTCTATATTAGGAAGGTTGCGTGCGGCGGCTCAGACAATTTCTTATGAAGTAAGATTGGCCATTATTTTGTTATCAGTTATTTTTTTAGTGGGAGGATTTAATTTAAATTTATTTAATTTATATCAAGAAAATTTTTGATTATTGTTATTAACTTTTCCTCTCTCTATAATATGATTGGCTTCCTGTTTAGCTGAAACTAACCGAACTCCTTTTGATTTTGCTGAAGGAGAGTCAGAGTTAGTGTCTGGATTTAACACAGAATATAGTAGAGGGGGATTCGCGCTTATTTTTATAGCAGAATACGCTAGAATTTTATTTATAAGAATAATTTTTTCGTTAATTTTTTTAGGTGGGAGCCCTTGTAGCTTATTATTTTATATTAAAACTGTTTTTGTATCTTTTATATTTATCTGGGTACGCGGCACTTTACCTCGGCTTCGCTACGATAAACTTATATATTTAGCCTGAAAAAGATTTTTACCTGTATCTCTTAATTATTTAATTTTTTTTATAGGTTTAAAAATATTTTGTTTTTGTGTTCTTTTATAGTTAAGTTCAAGGAGTAGTTTAAATAAAAATTCTAGTTTTGGGAATTAGAGATAAGACCTTTAGTTTTCTTTTTGAAGAATTATAATATATATAAACATTGGTAGATTCTAAGCATACATATATTGGTATATTCTATATATCTATTCTGTATGTAGCAGAGTTACAAAAATGAAAAAAGTATTAATATACTAAATTACCGATATACCGAAATTTTTTATCTCTAGAGAAGAAAATTGATTAATTGTATTAACATCTATATGATTTATAAAATTTAATACTAGTCTTAAAGTAACGATGTAAGGTGAATTTGTACACCCGGGAAAAGTGGGAGGAGTCACCTAACATCGTACATGCGTACGAATAAATTGGAAGTCCTACCATTCTACTTAGAGATGCGGTATTTTTTATATAATTTGGATATGATACAAATGTTGTTAAAATTTAATATTTAATTTAAACTTGATACTCAGTAAATTTTATTCTTAAAAATGGAATATACGATCGCTCTAGTAATCACTAGAGTAAAGTCTTTCCACTTGGATTATACGATCGCTCTAGTAATCACTAGAGTAAAGTCTTTCCACTTGGATTATACGATCGCTCTAGTAATCATATAAATAAAGTCTTTCCACTTGGATTATACGATCGCTCTAATTAGACCTTATATACTTTATACAATTAGTATGTAATAAAGGTATATTGATATATATATATAGGTTTAATTTATGTAAGGAGATACTCTTACTTTATTTGATAGTAAATGTTAAGTACTTATCGATATTTTAGGAATTTAAGGTAAAAAAACATGCAAATAAGTAATAAGCATGTCATTTTAATGAAATTTGAGAAAACTTAAAATATTAATATTTTTTTGCTTATTACTTTATTTTTTGTTAAAAACCCCTAAAATATCGATAAGTACTTAACATTTACTATCAAATAAAGTAAGAGTATCTCCTTACATAAATTAAACCTATATATATATATCAATATACCTTTACTTCTGATTCATTCCCTCTACCAGATTAGACCTATTAAGATTTCAATTTTATCTACAAATGCTTCAATTAATTCAATTAAATTAAGAACTTATTATTACTTATACCTTTATTAACAATTATAATTGTTCTTCAATTCTATTCATAAATACTATCTAAATAATAAATTATTAACAATTATAGGTTTGTTTCAATTAATTCATTTAGTTCTCTAGAGATAACATTTTCAGGTTAGTCGGTAGTTGCTTATTATATTTCATTTTTTTCATTTTTCTAACTCTGTTACATATAGAATGTGAAACCACATTATTTATACACTTATACACTTATATATATACACATATATATATACTTATATATATATATATATATATATACTTATATATATATACTTATATATATACTTATATATATATACTTATACACTTACACACACTTATACATATTTGTATATCTTTATATATCTTTATATGTCTTTATATATATCTTTATATATATATTTATATATATATAATTATATATATTTATATAATTTATATATATTATATATATTTATATATATTTATATATATATATATTTATATATATTTATATATATATTTATTTATATTATACACTTTTAATAATAAAAGAAATATAATATTTCGTAATTAGATTTACAATCTAACGCTTAAACCTCAGCCATTTTATCTTTTGTTTCACTTTCTTATATAATACTTATATTATAATATATTATAATTATTAAGTTTTATTAACTTATTTAATGTTTTCAAAACACTTGTTTTAGATTAAACTAAATAATTATATTAAGAAATCATTATTTATAGTTTATAATATTTAAATTATTTTTTTATCTCATCATCGAAGAATTAGTGGATTTAAAATATAATATGAAAAATATAAAAAAGTGAGAATTTGTCCTGTTAAAACGAAAGGTTCTTCTACAGGTCGTGCACCAATTCATGTTAGTTGAATAACTATTGAGATAAAAAATCAAAATAATCATTGATTTACAGGATAAAAGGCCAATCCTCGAAATTTTGATTTATGTGTGAAAGGAAAAGTTATTAGAGCTGCTACTGATAAGACTAGCGCAATAACTCCTAACGCTTTATTAGGAATTGATCGCAAAATTGCGTAAGCAAATAAAAAATACCATTCAGGTTGAATATGCTTTGGTGTAACTATTGGATTAGCTGGGATAAAGTTATCTGGGTCTATAAGAGCGTATGGAAATAAAAGTGATAATATTAATAAAGCTCATAATATAACTACGAATCCAACAATATCTTTATATGTAAAATATGGATGAAATGGAACCTTATCTACTTGTCTAGAAATTCCTAGAGGGTTATTAGCCCCTGTTTGGTGTAGAAATATAATATGTACTACAGATAAAGCTATTACTACAAAGGGAAATAAAAAATGTAAAGAATAAAATCGTGTTAAAGTAGCGTTTTCAACTGCAAATCCACCTCAGATTCAATTTACTAAATAGGTACCTACATATGGAATTGCTGAAAATAAATTAGTAATTACTGTAGCTCCCCAAAAAGATATCTGTCCCCATGGTAAAACATAACCTAAAAATGCTGTTGCTATAACTAAAAATAAAATAATAACTCCAACAATTCACGCTGGAATATTTATATAAGATCCATAGTAAATTCCACGTCCAATATGAAGATATAAACATACGAAAAAGAAAGAAGCCCCGTTAGCGTGTAGCGATCGGATTAATCATCCATAATTTACATCTCGATGAATATGAGCTACAGAAGAAAAAGCTAGATCTACGTGTGCTGTATAATGCATAGATAAAAATAATCCTGTTATAATTTGAATAATTAAACATAGTCCCAGCAAAGATCCAAAGTTTCAAAATGTTGAAATATTACTGGGTAGCGGCATATCAACTAATGCTCCATTAATAATTCTAATAAGGGGGTGAGTTTTACGCACTGGTATTTTCATAGGTTATAAGACGAAGTGGACTTGAAGAAGATTTTATAATTTTTACTACAACTAATAAAGCAAGAAGTAAATAACTAATAATAAAAAAGGTAAAGAATGCAGAAGGTAGATTATAAATGGGGCTATTAAATAGTGAATTTGATCTAAACTTATATTCATTTATTAAAGAGGATGATATTATTAGTATTTTGTTTGATAGAATAATAGGGTCATAGATGATTAATAGAAAAAATACTAACACTACAATAATAAAAGATATAAGAAAAAAGTTGATATCAATAGTAAATTGTTCATTTGAGAATAAAGACGCTACATAAATAAATAATACTAATATTCCTCCTAAAAAAATCAAAAAAAGAATATAAGAGAATCAAAAAGTTTTATTTAGTGTTCCTGAAGCAACCGCTACTAAAGTTGTTTGAATAAGTAAAATTAACCCTGCAGATAAAGGATGGGAAACTCGTATAAAAGATATTGAAAATATAATAATGATGGGTAGAATTAAATATAAAATGTCGTAGTATATTTATCTTACGAAGTTTTAAGAAATTAAAAAATTTCAATATTGATTTACAAGACCAATGTTTTTTATTTAAACTATTAAAACTATTTTAATTAATGATAATTCTGAATAATAGTATAACTTTAGTTTCTTTTTTTATAGTGTTTAGCGGGCTATGATCGTTTGTATCTTACCGTAAACATTTGTTAAATACATTATTAAGATTAGAATTTATTATATTAGGAATTTTTTTCTTTATAAATAACTGTATTTCTGGAATTGGGAGAGAGGTTTATTTCGTTTTATTTTTTTTAACGTTAGCTGCTTGTGAAGGAGCTTTGGGCCTTTCTTTACTAGTTTCGATTGTTCGTAGTCATGGTAATGATTATTTTAATAGATTTAGAACCTTAGGATGTTAAAATTTATTTTATCTCTTATAATATTAATAGTTTTTATTGGGGAATGAAATCTGGTACAGAGTGGACTTTTTATTTTATGTTTTTTATTAAGTATTTTTTCATATCATGATTTTTATATAAGAAGTTTAGGATTTGGGTTGGGTACAGATTATTTAACACCTTACGAGCGGCCTATGCGGTTTATTTATGTGTACCGCACAGCGGGGTGTTTTTAGCCAAAATAGGGCTGTTTACGTGATCATTTTCATGCCTAAATAAGACCCAGAACGTAAAACAAGTACCTATCCCTGAAAGGGCATAAACAGAGCTTTCGAATGACACCATAACGATCCTTGTATGATGGATAGTTTTCTTGCAATAACCGTGCAACGCGAGTGCAAAAAGCAGGTAATTCGGTACTTTCAGTACATAATTGAGTATGTAGCGAGTGAGAGAGGGAGGAGGGAGCTGAGATTTGTGTCAGTAGGTTCGCCGCGGTGGTCTGGAGCAGTCATACGCTCGCTAGTCTCCTGCCACCACTTGTCTCTCTCTCTCAGCCACATTACGTGCTGAAATTGCCACTCGAGTTATGTCGAGCGCCGCCACATAGTCCAGCTTTATTTAACTCGACTTATGTTGCTCGCCGCTAATTAAGGGTTAAGGTATATTTTAATTTTACTTAGTGCTTGAATTATATCTTTAGTAATTAGATCTAGTACTAAAGTAAATTTGTTTAATATTTATCCTTCTTCTTTTTTGTTTGTAAATCTTCTTCTTTTGGCTGCTTTATTTATTACTTTCAGTTCTATAGATTATTTAATATTTTATATTAGGTTTGAAGCTTCTTTAATTCCTACTTTAATTTTAATTTTAGGTTGGGGTTTTCAACCAGAGCGGATTCAAGCAGGAGTTTATATATTATTTTATACTTTATTAGCTTCTTTACCTTTATTAGTTTCTATTTTATATATTTATAAAACTAATGGAAGTTTAAGAATTGGTTTAATATACAATATGGTAGGGCAGTCCAGAATTAATTTAATTTGATTTATTTGCTCTATAATGGCCTTTGTAGTTAAACTACCTATATATCTTTTTCATTTATGATTACCTAAAGCTCATGTAGAGGCTCCTGTAGCAGGCTCTATGATTTTAGCAGGTGTTTTATTGAAACTAGGGGGATATGGACTTATTCGTATTTTACCTTTATTTGGAGAACTTAACAAAAGAATTAATTGACTATGAATTGGGCTGAGAATCTTAGGTGGGTTTATTGTTAGATTAATTTGTTTGCGTCAGGTAGATATAAAATCTTTAATCGCCTATTCTTCTGTTGCTCACATAGGATTAGTTTTAAGAGGATTAGTAATATTTGGTTGATGAGGAATAAATGGAGCTGTAGTAGTTATAGTTGGACATGGTTTATGTTCTTCTGGTATATTCTGTTTAGCTAATATAGTTTACGAGCGTATAGGAAGACGTAAACTTTTAATTAATAAAGGGTTAATAAATTTTATACCTAGAATAGCTTTGTGATGATTTTTATTAAGAATTGGTAATATAGCGGCACCCCCTACTATTAATTTGTTAGGTGAAATTAATTTAATTATAAGAATAGTAAGATGAAGTAAAGTAACTATATTGGGAATTTGTTTATTATCTTTTTTTAGAGCTGGATACACATTATATTTATATTCGTTAAGTCAGCATGGTTTATTTTCTAGTTCTCTATATTCTTGTTGTTCAGGAAAAGTGCGTGAATATTTAGTATTAAGTTTACATTGAATTCCTTTAAATATTCTAATTTTAAAAAGTATTGTAATTATACCTAATTTTTATTTAAATAGTTTAATAAAAAACATTGGTTTGTGGTACCAAAAATATAATTATGTTTATTTTAAATCATCATTTGAAAAATATCAATCAGTTTAACCAGAATATTATTTTTATTATTATTATCTATTTTTTCTATAATAATATCCTTATTTTGTATTCTATTCGAAAAATGTTATGTAGCGGAATGGGAGATTTTGTCTATTAATTCTAATTCAATTTTAGCCACATTTATTTTCGATTGAATATCTTTAATATTTTTAGGGTTTGTATTATTAATTTCTTCTATAGTAATTTTTTATAGGGGCGACTATATGGCAGGAGATTATAATATAAATCGTTTTATCTACCTAGTTTTGGCTTTCGTATTTTCTATGGCCATACTAATTATTAGTCCTAATTTAATTATAATTTTATTAGGTTGGGATGGGTTAGGATTAATTTCTTATGCTTTGGTAATTTATTATCAAAATGAAAAAAGAGCTAACGCTGGGATACTGACTGTACTATCAAATCGTATTGGAGACGTTGCTATTTTACTTAGAATTGGTTTAATATTTAAACTTGGGGGATGAAATTTTATTTTTTATAGTTATTATCTAACAGATTGTGATAGTATATTATTAAAATTATTGATTATAATAGCTGCTATAACAAAAAGTGCTCAAATTCCTTTTTCTGCTTGATTACCAGCAGCCATGGCTGCTCCTACCCCAGTATCTGCATTAGTACATTCTTCCACGCTAGTTACAGCAGGTGTTTATTTAATAATTCGGTTTAGTCCTTCTTTATTGGGGTCTAAAGTTTCAATCTTGTTATTACTAATCTCTTGTTTAACTATATTTATGTCTGGATTAGGCGCAAATTTTGAGTATGACCTTAAAAAAATTATTGCACTCTCTACTCTTAGTCAATTAGGTGTTATATTAAGAATTTTATCTTTAGGTTTTTCTACATTAGCATTTTTTCATTTATTAACACATGCTTTATTTAAAGCTTTATTATTTATGTGTGCTGGGGTAGTAATTCACAATGTAAAAGAATTTCAAGATATTCGTTATATGGGAAGACTTTGTAGAAAAATACCACTAACTAGAATGTGTATAAATTTAGCTAATTTAGCTTTATGTGGTACTCCATTTTTAGCTGGTTTTTATTCTAAAGATCTTATTTTAGAAATGGCCTTTATAAGATGAATTAATTTATTTTGTTTTATTTTATATGTTGTAGCTACAAGGCTGACGGTTTGTTACACATTTCGTTTAGTTTACTATAGTTTAACAGGAGTTTTTAATTTAAGATCTTACAGATCTGTAAGTGATAACTCTATTATTATAACTAGTCCTATAGTTGTTTTAGGATTTGGTGCTATTTTTGGAGGAGCTATATTATCTTGAATTATTTTTCCTGAGAGTTATATAATTTGCATAAGTTTATCTATTAAAATATTAACATTATTTATTAGAGTCGTTGGAGGAGCCCTAGGCTATTTATTAAATATAATAACTATTGATTATAAATTAAAATCTTTTAGAATTTATAACTTAGTTGTATTTATAGGTTCTATATGATTTATACCTTTTATTTCAACTTTAAATTTTTCTAAAAATAGTTTAATAAGGGGTGCAAGATTTTATAAACTATGTGATAAGGGGTGATCTGAAACTCTAGGTGGCCAAGGTTTATTTAATTATATAATTAAATTTTCTCTTTCTAGACAAATTCTTCAGGATAATGGTATTAAAGTTTTCATAAAAATATTTTTAGTATTATCAATTATTTTATTAATATTTATTATTTAAACTTTTATAATTTATTTGCAGAGAATATCGCGCTGAAGATGCGAAAGAGGTAAAACTACCTGAAAGTGTTTTTAAAAGATTTATTCTTTAGCTTTACAGTGAAAATGTAAAATGTTTAAAATTACACTATAAAAACGAGAAGTGAATGGAATTAAACCACTCAAGTTAAAAGTTAGAAGCTTTTTCTTCGGCGAAAATCTCTATTATTTGATAGGAATTAATTCTAATTCAATATTATCATTAACAATGACGCACCTCTTTTTGGTTTCTATCAAAATTAGAGGTCTTAATGTCCAAAATTTAGGTCGAAACTAAACGCAATTTTTCGCTTTCTAATCAAATTAATAATAAAATTTTATAATTTATTAACCTCCTCATCAGTAAATAAAAACATAAAGAAAGAGTCAAACAACATCTACAAAATGTCAATATCATGCAGCCGCTTCAAAACCAAAATGGTGTCCAGAAGAAAAATGACACTTATATAAACGAAATAAACAAATTATAAGAAAGGATGTACCAATAATTACATGTAAACCATGGAAGCCTGTAGCTACAAAAAACGTAGCCCCAAATACTGAGTCCGCAATAGTAAATGGCGCTTCAACATACTCTAAAGCTTGAAGAGCTGAAAAATATAATCCTAATACTACAGTAATTAAAAGTCTTTGTATAGATTGTTTATGATTTCCTTCTATAATCGCGTGATGGGCTCAAGTTACAGTCGCGCCTGAAGATAAAAGAATAATAGTATTTAATAATGGAATTTGGAATGGGTTAAAAGGATCGATACCTTTGGGAGGTCAAGATATTCCAATTTCTGCAGTTGGGGATAATCTTCTATGAAAAAATGCTCAGAAAAATGAAAAAAAGAAAAGAACCTCAGACACAATAAATAAAATTATACCCCAGCGTATTCCATTTTCTACAATTTTAGTATGAAGTCCCTGATAAGTAGCTTCTCGAGTAACATCTCGTCATCACTGAATTATTGTTAAAACTGTTGTTAAGAGGCCTAGAATTAATAGATCTATATTAAATTGATGAAACCATTTAACTAAACCTGTTGTTAGTATTATAGCTCTGATAGAGCCAGTTAAAGGTCAAGGTCTTATATCAACTAAGTGATATGGGTGTATACCATGGGATAATGTCATTAGTTAACTTCACTAGCAAAAAGTGTTCTTAATACTGCAAATACATATGATTGAATTACTGCAACAGCAGATTCTAAAAGTAAAAGTAGAATTTGTGAAAAAATAAGAATAGTTAAGAGGTAAGAATTTAAAGAAGGTCCAGTTCCTCCTGATAGCGTTAATAAAAGATGTCCAGCTATTATATTAGCAGCCAATCGGACTGCTAATGTTCCAGGACGAATAATATTTCTAATTGTTTCAATTAGTACTATAAACGGTATTAAAACTGCTGGAGTACCTTGAGGCACCAAATGAGCGAATATATGTTGGGTGTGATTTACTCAACCAAAAATTATAAATGTTAATCATAGAGGTAATGAGAGAGCCAAAGTTATTGCTAAATGACTTGAGCTAGTAAAAATATATGGAAAGAGTCCTAAAGAATTATTAAATACAATTAAAGAAAAAAGCGAGATAAAAATAATTGTTCTTCTTTTTTGAGTAGGGCCTAAAATTGTTCTAAATTCTTTATGAAGTGCTAAATTAATTTTATTTCATAGTAAAGATCACCCGTACCTAGGATATCTAATTTTTTACCATATTATTTATCTCCTGTTTTTAGTTTATTTATTTCTTTGTTAGTTTGAATAGTAATGAAATATAAACTAAATTTGCCTTAAAATAGCCAGAGAAAAATATGATATTACTGTAAAGGTTGCATAATATATATTCAAATTCTCCATGACACGGTATCCCTTGAGGAGTTGCTTTTTCGGATTTTGAGTACGTCGTTGGGTATTAGGCTAGCGAGGTATGTATAAGCAGACTACTTATATAGCAATTTCAGTATGATGGAGCACCCCTTCATTTTATGGCCTTGTCTTTTTTTTCAATTTTTGTTTTCCTAGGAAGGACTTGATGACGATGAAGGGATAGTATAAATATATTTCACCTGTTATTATACAATCCGAATGGTTGACAAGTTAGTGAGAGTTTGCCTTACCGGACATTGTCCAGTAATATTGTTCCTAATAGATGTGTTTTGAATTAATTAGACATTCAATACATACAGTTGCACACATAACTGGATCAACCAGTTACTGTTGGACGAATGTGATGGGTAATAATATATGGCAAAGCCACTAACAGAACAATTTTCAAATCAATATAATTAATGTATGAATGCTAATAGTTATTCTAGATCACATTAAGATTTTCTAAGTTTGTAGTCTAGTCGTTCTGCCGATATATATATACTCTTGTCCTTAGGGAAGCGGAGTCGTATAAGGAATACTAAGGCCAACGTAAGGAACAACATCTGTATTTGATAACGTTTCGGCTTCTCTTCACGAGCCATCATCAGATCTAAGAATTAAATTAATGTACTGGTAGCTAATGTTGTGTGTGAAATGTTAGTATCAATATATTATGTACATATAAAATTACCATATAATGGGAAACTAAAACGAAAAGTAGTGAAACTTTAGACTATCGTTGTGTTTTGTGTAAAGTGACGCAACTAAGTTTACATTGTAAACCAGTGAAGAAAATAGACTCGTAATGTTAGTCATAAAGATAGAAAAGCGTGGTACTCACTTAGATTAATCTAAGGGAAGTTAACATAATTGAATTTGAGAATATAGTGTATAGTCAAGGTTACAAATGAGGATATTTGAGATTTTGATGTAATTTGCTTAAGGTAAAAATAAATAAGTATAGACAAGAGTTCACGATAAATTTAAGTTGAATTTGTAAACGTGTGTGGAAGAAATGTGGAATATAACAAATTTGCCTACAACTAAAAAGATATTATAAAATATATAGGTATTAATAACATACCAGTTAATTTAAAATATATAGGTATTAATAACATACCAGTTAATTTATAAACATAGTAGTGGAGTAGAAGTCTCCTGAGGGATGGTTTGAAGTCCTGGGTGAGAAGGGACTCTGCTAGGAATCGCGTGACACTGTCGGTGGTGGTGAAAGGTATAGACAAATTACACTTTTTAATGACATGGTGATATTATATATTGTTGTTAGTACCAATTTCGTTATAGTCTGTGTTTTGAAATACATACAAGCATTTTTTGTTTTCTATGTGAGTGAGTGAGGCAAAAGACAGAACTGCCTATAGCGAGTGCCTCCCCCATAGTTGAAAGAGTGACAGGGCCAAAATCAAGGGACGTTCGAGCCAAAATGCCTGGACACACGGAGTTTGAAGCAATTCAAGTCATAGGAAGAGGGAAAGACTGATTCTGGGAGAGAGTTCCAGAGCTCAGCTGTTGAATAGAAGAAAGTCTGAGTGTAACGTTTCACTCTTGGGTTAGAGAGTTGCACAGAGTAGGGGTGGGATTGTGTTGCAAGACGGGTACCACGTGCCCTACGTAAGGGAGGTGGTATACACTGGGAAAGATCTGAGGAACACTGATTATTATAGTAGCGATAGAATAGCGAGAGAGATGCAACATTGCGGCGAAGATTGATTACATTAATTAATACGTTATATTCAAGACATTTGACTTAATGAAAGTGGATTACCAACATGATTATTCCTATAGTTGTAAATTCTATCTCCGTTAACCTTTTAACTCTCAGAGCTGTTTCGTAAGGGGATTGTAATAGTTTATTAATTATACAAATACATTTAACAACGGTTTAATAACACTGAAATGTTGCAAAGAGAAAAATATCATGTTTCATTATTTATGTTTGTTACAATAAACAACAGTTCAATAAACGTTTTTCAATTACTTACGTGCAGCGGTATATTATAAAATAAGTATTATAATAAGTAAGTAACGGCAGCTTTATTAGTGGATGAAGTTCGGAACTTATGCTTGTCACTGATCACATTCAATATTGTCATGAAGAAATAAATTACATTTTAACACAGCTAATGTTCAAGGGGGCATTGACTTTTTAGCGTGACTGTACACTTGTTTGGACTATTAATATCTTCCCCACCCTTCTCTCACTTGTCTCCTTTCTGTATGTCCTTCTTCATCTGTGTTTGTATTATATACCGACTGCTCTGCCCTCCTCCCTCACACATACAACACCGGTGCACCCTTGATTGTTGTGTGTACCTTCCATGTTTATAGTGTATATTTATTGTCTTGTCCATCCCTCTCTCTGAACCTGTACAAATATTTGCCAGATGTTTATTTATGCGCTTCGTCTTGGTCAGTATATTGTGTGGGTAGTTATTTATTACAATCATAAATAGTTTTCCTGTATTTTATGTGTTGTAGTTACCAAAAGATAATGAGCATTATGCTAATGTAGTATCAAACCCCCTTGTCTTGGGAAAATTATGTTTCTAAAAGGGTAGCTGCGCGGAGAGTTTATGATGGTGTTGAGAGGGATTATAACTCCCATATTCAGGATGTTCTGGCAGGAGCTACACAGCCTCATTAATGGTGGTCCGCTTTGAAGTCCTCTTTAATTGGAATAGATTCCTCCATGCCTCCTCTTTGTGATTCTGATGGCTCCATCTCTTTTGATCCATTATCGAAGACCAATATTCTATATAATATTTTTATTACTAAGCAGAGTAATCAGGAATTGTCTTTGCCATTCACATGTTTCCCTTGACTCAACCTCAATTCAATGGCATTCAAATTAGCTGAACTGAAAAGGTACTTGCTGGAACTTGATACCTATGGTGGCACAGACCCAGATGGGTTTTTCCCATGGTCTTAGCACCTAAATTGGCCGTGGTATTTATGTTGCTTTTGAAATCAGTTAGTTTTCCTCTTTGCTGGTGTAAGGCTAGTATTACTCCTATTCCAAAGGGAAATACTGCCTCATCATCTCCTAGTGACTATCGCCCTATCTCCATTACACCTATCCTATCCAAGCTCTATGAGAGGTTTGTGTCCAGACGCCTTTCCTCCTTTTGTAATAGTCATAATTTGTTACCAAACTCACAGTTTGGTTTTCGTAAGGGACTGGGTACATATGATGCGCTTCTGACACTCACTCATTACTTGCAATCTTCATTGGACCAGGGACATGAGTCTCGTGTCGTGGCTATTGACTTTAGTTCTGTTTTTGACTTAGTCAACCATAAAGCACTTCTGTATAAGTTACAGCTCATCGGTATTGGTGGCAATTTATTAAGGATCTTTGAAGATTTTTTGACGAAAAGATCTCAGTCTGTGGTCATTGATGGGTGTCATTCCCCTTCTGTTCCTGTTGTTTCTGGCGTTCCACAAGGCAGTGTCCTTGGGACTTTGCTTTTTATTATATTTACTGCTGACCTGTGTTCTGAGCTTGAAAATAAAATAATTTCCTATGCCGATGATACAGCTTTATATACATCAATTCCATCACCAATTGATCGACACATAATTGCTACTGCTCTGAATAGGGATTTAGCCAAAATTACATCATGGTGTGAACTTTGGGGTATGAAACTTAATGCTAGTAAAACACACTCCATTATCGTCATCAGATCTCGTACTTTGGATCCTCCCCATCCTTATCTACAAGTTTCTGGCGAGCAAATTGAGAATGTGGATACTCTGCGTTTGTTAGGAGTTACTCTGGATCCCAAACTTACTTTTGAAAAGTATATTCGTTCTTTATCCTCTTCCATTTCCCCAAAAATTGGTCTGCTTCGCAAGTGTTATAAAACGTTTGCTTGTGACGCCACAGTTATCAAGTCTTTTTATGCTTTTATTTTGCCACAATTTGAGTACTGCTCACCTGTCTGGTTGTCAGCAGCTGACTGCCATCTTAATGGGAGGTATTTAGTTTGTTCCCTAGACCTCCATCAAGCTTAAAATTACACCCCCTTGAGTCCCTTTCAAGATAAATTTGTACATTTTTCGGTAGAAAAATTTCCCGGCCGAAGGCCGGTTCCTCTTAAATTACAGGCTCGCTATCGCTCGCCAGGATAAAATCGACACCTGAATTGCACGAAAGGTCTTAATATGGGGTGAAAGTTCTTAAAGTCGCTAAACTAATAGGGCAAACGTTTTATAAAATCAAAAGCAATGGGGCTAAACATGAGGGAGAAAGGGGTCAAGAAAAAAATCCCTCAAGTGGAGATCTCCCCTTAAGTTGCTTGACAGGTCACTAAATGCTATCACTTTTATTCTACCTCATTTGTCTCTTGATCTGTGTCATCGACGTAAAGTTGGTGTCCTTAGTCTTTTATTTAAAGTTTTTAACAACCCTCAGCATCCCTTACATGGGGTTCTGCCTGGGCCTTATGTCCGGGCTCGTGCAACTAGATTCACAAGCAATCTTAATGATCTTGACATGAGCCGTGTTAATGATCTTGACATGAGCCGTGTTAATTTTTCTACTACACAGTTTTCACGGTGTTTTGTGCCGGCCATGGTTGACTTGTGGAATAAGTTGTCAAATGAGCTAGTCAATTCAGCTCATATCTCCATGTTTAAGTCTAGAGTTAATGCTTTTTTGCAGCATTAATTCTATTTGTTAAGCGTTTTTTAGTCTATTTTATTGTATTATATTTATATATGATATCCTCCACTTCATAATATTGTATTATTAATTTTATCTGTGTTTAATATATGTATATATACAGTAGGCTACTGTATATATGATTTTGTTTCTTTTCCTAAGTTGCCGTAGTCTCTCTCCAGTGCCTCCGGGTGTTTTGTGTGGATTCATCTTGCTGGTGTTGGTGCACCCTGGTTAGAGACTTCGGCATCTCATATAATAATAATAATAATAACACCAACCAGTTTGTACATTTTGTTTGTGTTGATTATTGAAAAACTCTGACCTCAACTTCATCAAGCTTTGAAGATGGATTTTGTCATTAGATGATATTATTTATATTAGAAAACCAGAATAATAAATAAAACCTTCGTCATCTTACTAAAGGGATAAAACCATATGGTTGTATTCCGCTTAAAGTAGATATATTTCTCTAACAGAGGAGCTAATGCACAAACATAACATTTGAGGGAAGGAAATGTAATCGGTGAATGATACAGTAAAGGTTTGTGTTGTTGATAATAAGATGCTGTGCTGTCCTGTATAGAACGGTGTGAACTAACAATTCGGAGTCCCTTGTTCAAACAACCAGCTCAAGATGTATCCGTGTTAGCATATGTTATTACCGCTAGTATTATTAGTACTATTATTTTGATAGTATAAATTCTTGTAATTTTGTGATGCGATTATTTTTGTTATTCGCATTGGTTTGAAAACATATGTTGTGTTCTTAATTAACATCCTAATTAATTAATTTCCAAACTAGTTTAACATTATTTTTATTATTATTATTGTTCGGTTGATTGCCGGCACCAGGGCTTCGCTTTGATTGAATCAGAATCACATTATGGTTTCCACAGGTTTGATAATGTGGATTATAACACCTTGTGTAGTCTCAGTAGGAATACAACACAGACGCATGGCTGGAAGTTACAGATAAACTATTTCAACATCGAAAACGTTCATGTAAAACATAATATACACATATAACAAACTTTACTAAACAGGTGTGACTAATTGACAGTAGTGCATCGTAAATAGAACGTAGATCTCTCTCTCTCTCTCTCTCTCTCTCTCTCTCACTCTCTCTTTGCGCGTGCGTGTGTTTGATGGGTTGTGTGTCTACGATAAATTATTCTCACATGACTCATTCCTACCGACGAATGTAAATTCAAAATTAAGTATTGTTACTGATGATTTTTATTTAGTGGATAAGTATTCCACCAATCTAGTAAATGTGTACATAGATGAATATATATCGGAAATATCTGTATATTATTCGAATGAGGAACAAAACATGTATGTGAATTATTTATTCCAGCATTCTAGTATGATAATGAACAACAAACCGGCTGTATATATGTTATTGAAAGCAAACAATGGGAACAAAGCAGGCCATTCAATATCAGGATATGTTGGTTTCCTATATGGTTTGGCTGACGGTTGCTCATTTCGGAATGTAAATTTGCGTTTGAATGGCTCTTTCACAAAGTTACAAATACTACACAGAGCAAAATTTGGTACTATATATGTATTCGCGATTAAAGAGATATTTACAGAGAATTATAAGGTGAAGTTTACGAATGTGTGACTTATAGTCTATCTATCTATCTATTTATTGCCTGATGCCGTGATCCCCGAAGGGGTGGTCACGAACGAACCGCCCCCATGCACCTCTGTCCCCAGTCAGTCGACGCCCCTCCCCCCAACCAGCACCGCCTTCGTTCATGTACTTCCTCACTCCATCCTTCCACCTCTCATTCGGTCTACCTCTCCCTCTCTGTCCCTCCACCTCGCTCTCTTACACCCTCTTAGTCATTCTCTCGCTTTCCATACGTTCCATATGGCCGAACCATCTCAAGTTGTTCCTTTTCACACTTTCCAGCACATCTACCTCCACACCACACCTCCTTCTTACTTCCTCATTAGTCTGTCTATCCCTCCATGTAGCTCCGCATGCACTCCTTAAGTAATTCATTTCCACTGCTCTCACTCTTGGTCTGAGTCTCTCAACCAACGTCCATACTTCGCTTCCGTAAGTCAGTGTCGGGATTACCACACTGTCATGCAAGGACTTTTTCACTTCCATACTGACCACCCTATTTCTTGTTACTGCTTTTAGCGTTCCTACAACCCTCTTCCCCTGTTGTACCCTCTCCCGCACTTCTTCATTCATAGTCCCATCTTTACTCAACACTGCCCAGATACTTAAAAGAGTTGACGATCTCCATAGCCTGACCGTTCAGCTTCACCTCACACTCTGTGACTTCACCCCTTTCGAAGACCATAACCTTGCTCTTCCCCGCATTTACCTTCAAATTCCGTTTTTCGCACACTGTTCTAAACTCATTTACCAGACCCTGCAACTCCCATTCATTATCACTCATCAGAACTGTATCATCCGCAAACAGCAGTATAGGTAGCTTCCACTCAATTCCCTCCCTTTTCAGTGATACACCAACATCCACTGCTCTTGATAGTATTTCTTTCATGACTCCATCCATATATACAGTAAACAACCACGGGGACATCACACACCCCTGTTTCAAACCAACATTCAGGTCAAAGAACTCACTCTGCTCACTCTCCACACGTACTGCCGCCTTTGCACCCTCATACATGCTCTTCACTGCTTTCAGCAACTTACCCTCTACTCCGTATATTCTAAGTACTTTCCACAAACCTTCTCTATCCACTCTGTCATAGGCCGTCTCCAAGTCCATAAAGGCAACATACACCTTTTGTTTCTTCTCCAGATACTTCTCCACAACACAATTCAGGGTAAAAATCTGATCTACACATCCTCTTCCCTTCCTAAAACCTCCCTGCTCATCGCCTATCCATTTCTCCGTTCTCACTCTCACTCTCTCAATCACTACCCTACTGTATACCTTCCCTACTACGCTTGGAAGATATATTCCTCGGTGGTTACAACACACTCCTCTTTCCCCTTTGTCCTTATATAGGGGGACTATTATGCCAGTCTTCCAGTCATCGGGTGCACTCCCCTTCTCCCATGCTAGTTTGCACATTTTCCATACCCATTCTATCACTATCTCACCACCATACCTCAACATTTCCCCACACACTCCATCTGTTCCTTGTGCTTTCCCCAACTTCACTCTTTTCATGGCTTCCCACACTTCTGACCTCCTGATCCCCACCTCCTCCTCCACTACTTCTCTTCTTCTCCCTCCCATACCATATCCAGCTATGTTTGCTGGCTCTTCATTCCTTACATTTAGCAACTCACTGAAGTACTCCCTCCATCTTTCGACTCTCTCTTGCTTCTCGACTAGCATTCTCCCATTCTTATCTTTCACACCCTTACTGTTTCCCTTGCTACCTTCCCTAACTTTCTTGACTTCTTTCCAGAACAGTTTCTTACTCTCCCTCCATTTTACACTCAGATTCCTTCCAAATTCCTCATCTACTCTTCTCTTACTTTCCTTCACCACCCTCTTACTCTCCACGTACCTCGCTCGTTTCTGTCTCTCGGAATCTTCATTCCCTCTACTACCCAACCACTCTCTATATGCTTTCTTCTTTTCTTCCACAGCTATTATTACCTCTTCTGTCCACCATGCTGTACCTTTCACTCCCCCTACCTCTTCTCCTTGCTTGATCACAAGACTAAATTCGGCACAGAGTTCAAGGAAGGGCTTGGAGAAGAAGCTGTTCCACCAGCTCTACTTCAGTTTGTGTGTAGCATTGAACATGGTGTAGATATTAGATCACAGCTGAGACATGGTGTTGTAAAATCAGACTTAGCTATTGCACAACTTTTGCAATAGCCTACAACTGCTACTCAAAGCATAGTGAAGGATCAAAAACCCACAGGCATTCAAAAGACCGTGAAACACCATTTGCTGTATATGTCGGGATAAAAGTGTTTGCCAAGACAAGAAAAAGATAATTAATTGACAAGCTTCATGAGAATGGAATCAGCATATCGTATGACAGAGTGTTGGAAATATCAGGCCAGTTAGGTGAAACTGTTATAAACCAATATGTGGAAGACGATGTTGTGTCCACCAATTTTGAGAAAGGGGCTGTTCACTACATCTTCTGTAGATAACATAGACCAACAGCCACCACAGCAAGTACATCCTTCCATGGTACAAGTATTTCAATGTTCCAGCACCCAAGTACAGATAACAGTGGAGAAGTACGCACATCGCCCAAGCTTACAGAGGCTCGGGAAAAAAAGGTTCCTGAGTTTCCTGAGTCATACACCAACATCCCACCAGCCTTCTTCCACAAGAAAAATCCAGAACCAAGCACCATTAACGACATATCACTGCCAGATCCCAATCTTTTCCAAAGAGAACTCAGGCTCGAATATGAATGGTTGGAAAAGATTTATGATACCACCAATTAATGTAGATGATTCATTAAATATAACATGATCAGCCCATCATGCAAGCAAGCAAAGGACAACCGATATTGAGACCAGCATCATTTCTCTGCTGCCTCTTTTGCGAGATCAAGTTCATAGTGTTGCCACCATTAACCCTTATTTAGTGGGCAGGAGGGTATATTTGACCGTACCGCCCAGGGAGGTTTTTTACCATAAATAGGGTTGTTTCCGTGCTCTTTTTTATGCATAAACAAGACCCAGAGCATAATACAAGTATGTATCCCTGTTAGGGCGTAAATTGAGCTTTCCTATGACACCCGAACCATCCTTCTACGATCACTGATTGTCTTGCAACGATCGTGCAACCGAAGGGCAAAATTGCTATAATATGGTAATTTTCTTACATTATTACACGTGTAGCGAGTGAGAGAGGGTGGAGGAGGGTGCAATAAATCTCAGTAGGTCCACGGCGGCCGTGGCGAGCGGTCAGGAGGAAACCGATGCTCCTCCCACCGCTCCGTTCTCTCTCAGAGCACATTATGTGCTCAAAATTGCACTCGACATATGTCGAGACCCACCACATAGTCCATATTTATTTCACTCAACATATGCCGGGCACCGCCAGTTAAGGGTTAAGCACACTATGGACAAAATAAGGGATGCTGTGACATTTCTAAACCCAGGACAAACCCCAGTTTTAACAGCTGACCAGCCACTTTATGCTCTGGCTAAAAAAATCCAGTGGCATTGGTCAGATAAATATGGAGAAGACAAGTTTGTGATTATGTTTGGCGGATAACATATCGAGATGACAGCACTGAAATCCATTGGGTCAATGCTAGAAGATAGTGGATGGACGGGTGCTCTTGTGGAAGCTGACGTGGCCTCTTCTGGCTTAGCAGATTCATTTCTGTCCGCTACCAATGTCACTAAGACTCGCTAAGCCCACCAGGTCACAGCATGCAGTTTATTTAAACTCTTGAAGAAAGCCTACAGCGCATGATGAACGGATAGACAATGATGACAAAGACAGCACTTTAGAAGAATGGTGTGATGTCTGCAGGAAAGAGAGCCCACAGTTTCAGTTTTGGTTCTTGATTTTCAACATAGAGCTGACCATTTTCACAATGATACGAGCATTTAGAGAAGGAAATTTCACACTATATCGTGAATCACTGTCAGAATTGATACCCTACTTCTTTGCCAACAACAATGTCAATTACGCACGATGGCTCCCAGTTCATATTCGAGATATGATGTGCCTGGAGAAGCAACACCCAGAGGTTGCCAGAGAATTCCATAAGGGAAATTTCGTTTTTCACAAATCTGACAAGAATTTCTCATCAATGCCTATTGACCAAGCCCACGAGCAAAATAATGCAATCATCAAAGGGGACGGGGGAGCTATTGGCCTGACAGAGATTCCATCAGCTCTTCGAAGGTGGATGGTGGCTGGACCAGAAATAAGCCAATTGGTAGCAAACTACGAGACTTCATCGGGGAGTAAAGATGTAAAGAAAGACAGCCGTCACCATGAACAGTCACCAACAGCTCAGAATATGTTCCTTGAAAAAGTACACCGACTCACCAAGGTTGTAGAAGAAATGGGCAATCCATTTGCAGAAGAGACAGGAGATCTTCTAACACTTGATACAAAGGACATAGCGGATCCTTCTGCTGCTCAACTAATTGCATCGCATCATAAGAGAGGGAAGGAACAGTTCAAAGCATTTATGGATAAACTGCAGACTGATAGCCATCATTTCTACAAGCCCATCAAAAAGAACAATACTGACTTCATCAAAACTGGACCGGAATCAACCAACCAATCTGAGACTAAGTTACTTAAGGAGGATTGCCAACTATTTTCCCGCCTTTTCATCTCTTGCCAAACCAGAGGGTGTGATCTACGAGAATTTTTCAGACATGAGAACCAGTCTTTCCCCCCTTCACTAAGCAAGAAAGGTAAACTACGCACATGTACTAAGTCAGATCTGGTGGATATTCTCTAAGTTAAAGTGAAGCTTCCTGAGTCAAAGCCAGAATCTGACGTACTGATTGTGGATGGTGCATCACTGGTGAATATGGTTACACCAAAAACACCGAAGACTTTTGAAGAATATGCCATGAAGAACATTCTTCCCCAAGTACAACACTACAGTAACAATCACAAGAGAACAGACATCATCTTCGATATACCGTAAGTCCAGCCTGAAGTCAGAAGCCAGATCGAAACGAGGAAAAGCCATTAGGAGGAGAGTTACGGAAAAGAGTAAGACACCTACAAACTGGAAGAGTTTCCTTCGAGATAGCGCAAACAAAACAGAACTCTTCCATTTTCTTGCTGATGCAGTGGCTAAAATGACTACAAAAAATGCAGTCATTGTGACAAAGGAGGAAAACGCCCTCATTAGTGCCAGTTACACCAGCATGAGCCTAGAGAAATTGGCTCCCTGTACCCATGAAAAGGCCGACACACGAATATTTTTACATACCTGGCATGCAGTTAGAGAGGGCTACAAGTCTCTGATGATTGACGCAAATGACACGGACATCATAGTAATTGCCATATTCATGATGCCTTGGCTCACAGCAATAGGCCTGGAGAAAATGTGGGTTAGAATTAGAAAAGGGGAGCACACTCCATGGATTCCTATCCATGACCTTGTGTCCACTTTACGACCAGAGAAAACCAACGGGATGCTATTCTTCCACGCCTTCACTGGGTGCGATGTTGTGTCAGGTTTCAATACATACATACATACATACAATGGTTTAACGTCATTTTTCCATTACATGCAATGTAACGGCTCAGACGGGGTTGCCTTTCAGAAGTTGGAGTGTACTGTAGTACAATAAAGTCCCGCCACAGCACTGCCCCACCAAGTCATCACTGTGGCTGATGTTGGTATAGTGCTAACCGTGCCTCAGCAAGACTCAACAGAGTCCCCCTACAGCACTTGCACCTGCAGTATCTGCAACCACACCAGCCTTAACAGTGTTACAAAAAGACAGCACCATAACAAGACTCTACTGTATATTAGGCAATTGGACTATACAACAATAAAGTCCTGCCCCAACACTGCTGCAACATGCAAACACTGTTGCTGACACAGGTGTGGTGCCAAACAGCGCTCAGGTAAGACTCAGTCCCCTGTGGCACCTATCCGCACCCCACCAGCCTCGGCAGTGCCATACTAAGACAGTGCTAAGATAAAGACTTTATTGCATAGTAATGGCTGTTGGTCCACAAGTCTATCACCATCCCCCCTATTAGTCGCCTTGTACGACACGCAGTAGGATGCGTGAGGCATATTCTTTTTTTTCCTCCACCATTAGATGAAGGCCGCCTTACCCCCTGGGGGTAAAGGAAAAGGAAAAAAGACAGCATGGCAGACATGGAATGTCTTCAATGAAGCCTCAGCCACCTTTGCGAAACTCAGTCACAGCCCATCTGAAATTGAGGAGTCTGATCTACAAGTTTTAGAGAAATATGTGGTTCTTATGTATGACCGGTCTAGTACAACTTCTTCTGTAGATGAGGCAAGGCTTGATCTCTTTGCATGGAGGCAGAGGTCATATGACTCAATCCCACCAACACAAAGTGCACTAAAGGAACATGCCAAACGAGCAGCCTATCAAGCAGCTCATATTTGGGGACAGTGTGTCATCCGTCAACCAGAACCTCAGTGTCCTTCCAAGTGGGGATGATCAAAAGAAGATGACAATTGGAAAATTGTCTGGACTACGCTTGAACCCATTTCTACAAGCTGCCGGGAATGACAAAATGTGGATGCAAGATGGACTGTGGTGGAAGGTGCAAATGTGTAAAAAATGGACTATGCTGTACTCCACTCTGCAGTTGCCCTTGTCTGACTTCTTCAGGAGAACTAGATGAGCACTGAATGAACTTAGGTTACCTGCTCCGGCAAAAGTAGGCTCTTGTCAAAATATAAAACTGTTTTTTTGCATGTACATTTTGTCTAACAGTCTTAAAACCTTGAAAATCAAAGTATAAATGGTCATAAAGCTAGTTTCCAATCAGGCCCATACTTAAGAAAATCACCTACATGATCTTTATAAAAGTGACCATATCTGATTTAATATATGTGACAAGCGTCTACCTTTGGCCACAGTAGGTATGTTGTGGACTATTGTTGAACATTTGGACACTTTGTTTTATTTTTGAAGGAGGACGGACATTAACATGTACATTATGTTCACAGTTCTAGAGTTTGGACAGTCGGCCAGAGTTCGGATAACTTAGTTGAAAATGCTGTACACAGTGAATAATGGTTTAATACCCCATCATACCTGTGGTTTCATATTAAACTCAGTATTCCTATGGCAAAAATACTATAAATTGTCGCATTAATAAAGTTATTCGGACAAATATATGAAAATATCTTGAACCATAGCATATGTTTGCATATCAGGGAGTCATTTGGGCGGCCATCTTGGAAAATGGCCGCCATATTGGGTGCTTGAGTGGCCATTATTTCTTCCCCCGATCAAATTCAGTATTGTCATGGTAAAGAAACTTATAACTTATCTCCATAATAAACTTATTTAGACATATACAACAATATCTTGACATATGTCACATATTAAGGGGCCATCTTGAAAAATGGCCGCCATTTTGGAATTTCAAGTGGCTAGCACTTTTTTCTCAAAATGTAATACAAAATAAATATTTCAACCAAATTTCATGCTTGTATCATCAAATGAACGATTGTTTGTGTTATCTGCTCTACTATTAGTACAGGCGATGAGCTGAGGAGGGTGTGGAAACGCCCGGGACACAAAAGCCCACCCAAGGACCTGTGCCCCTTAACAATTATGGAGGGAAAGTTGAGGGGCAAAGCAAAAATATGACGCTTTGGATCCCAGTCTGCCAACAGGAGAGGCCAATCCACTTGAGATCTAGAAAATATATAAGTAAAAGGAACAGTCAGAACAAGCTATGAGTATGGCAGAGAACGCTCAACTCTCACTCTGATAGACCAGTCCATCACCATAGGACTAAAACCCAATCCACTCGGCATCAGCTAGGAAATGTCCCCTATTTCAGGCACCCGCCTAGTAGAATAATGGTAAACAAAATATGCAGTCCTTACCGTACCTAAAAGAGTAATTAATTTCAATCTTTTGCATCATTCTTTATATGTACTGTATATCTGTAATACCATAATTAAAAGAAGCCCTGCTCCAGCTGGACGTCTTGCCGACTGTACCCCTTTCGTGAGATAATACCAGCAGTATATCGAATATGAGAGCGAGTTCACTTTTCAAAAGAGTGTTAGTAAGTTGAGATTAATCTCGTTGTATTCGTAATCACACAATCTAAAAAGTGAAAAGTAAAGCCTTCATGTTTGCAACATGTTCGTAAGAAATGCTACATGCTACGTAATCCGCTTCAAAGTACCACCTCGTAAAATAAGTGTGTCACAATCTAAAACACCTACCGTGGAACAAACTTCTAACCAATTCAAGATTATAATTGTGATTTTTTTTTTTTAAATACTTACAAAACCGGACACCGTTAAATACACAATATTTGTTATGCAGTGCAAAAGGAGCAAACCACTACGACAGTTTTTGTTAAGGTGATGCCCAAATAATAATACTTAGTTATTGTACGTGCAGTGTCATTATTATTGCAATCAGTGTGTTTTGTAGTAAGCTTACATGTTTGTGTTTAGGTGTATTTGCCATACAACCCATACTACCTTCATTTCGTGGCAAAAGTCTTCCTGCACACCATTAAAATGCCACACTTGTTTTACAAATAAATCCGTGATCAGAGTTCCCTTGGCATTTCACTGCCACAAACATTTCCAGCGACTTCGCCACTTCAATATCCTTCGCTGACCCCCCACACTATCCCATACCAAAACAACCGCTACCTATAATAGTTCCCCTCACATGTTCACCATGGCATCACATGTCACACCGACTTAGCCACCTCAAACACCCCTAAACACCAACCGTGCTTCTCCTTCCCCAAAAGATGAAATTGACTAAACTTTTATGGTAAACTGACTCATGTCAACTTGCATTCTCCAGACTTGGGATTATCGTCGATTTCGGGGACCCTCACTCTCCTCTCTTCTTCTCCTTCCTCAGTCTAGTCCTTTCGCTTAATACTCGTCACTTTTCCTACATTTCTTTCCCATTCTTCATCTATCCCTAGTACAGTTAGTCATAATTATATATTCTCCTCTTCCATATCTTTTTCTCCTCTCATCCATGTATTGTTATTGGTATCGCTACTTACAACTAAACTAAACTACTCCTTTCCCTTGTCCTTTGTATGTATTCCTTTTCTTCCTAATGCACGTAGTCCTCTGTCTCACTCTCACTCCTGTTCTTTGTCATCATTGTGTTACCTTTGTTTCTCTGTAGTGTTGGTTGGCGGTGATACTTGACACATCCCTTTGTCATCTCCTATCAACGTTAGATCGGTGGAGAACAACGTTTATCGTGCGCTCTTCTTCTTTCCAATTGAAAACAGTAGTATTTCTCGTTTTCTATATGAGGTTATTTTTTTTAAAGGGATGTTTCAGTTCTTGAATAGGTAAATTCTAAGCGTCATTGTGACTATGATGTGTATATCAGTCTAAGTTCTCTAACATAAAATATATTATATGACTAGCATGAGGAATGCTTGTAAGGAAAGGGGATCGTGCAGGGAATTTGTCTTGACATGAATGGATAGGTGATATGCAAAAGATGCCTCAAAATCATGAAACAAAGTTACTTAAGGCGAAGTGGAAGTGAAGTGAAGTGACTGAGCTACATGACGGCGGGGTGATGGATGTGATGTGAGCCTCCAGGCATAAAGAAATTCCCACCAACATTTTTCCAGTGTCAGTTTTCCGGATAGTGCCACTCAACATCACCCACACAGGCCACCGTTACAGGCCACCGACGGCTGAGTTCTTAAAATTGTGTGGGTCTGTTTAATGATTACCCTAGCATCTAGCACAAAATTCTTAATTCGTTCATCCTCACATAGATAATCAATCAGTGTCTTTCGTTCCACTGTCTCTCTCTCCCTGCTCCACCCTACTGTCATGTTTACCTGTGTATCATTCTGTGCTGGAAGAAGGTGCTGGCTATGAACAGCTTCCTACGCTCAGCATTTGTGCAACAAGTGCACTGTCATTTCCATCTACCTCTGATGGTATACCCCACCCTCCGATCTACTTTAGTATCACCCACCTTCCCATTCATATCCACAATCAGAATTATTCTTTTACTCTTACTAAAGTTATCCAGGCATACCTCAACATTCACCCAGAACTCCTCTTTCTCTCTGTCAAGTTTATATCCGCTGTTGGAGCATACACACACACACACAACTACCCACGTTTGTATTTGTTACTTTCATTTTTACCCACTCAATCCTTGCATCCACAGAGCCATAGTCCATTACACGTCCCATCCTCTTGTTACTTACAAACAAGCATGAACCTTCTGTTGCTCTCTCATTCTTATTCAGTCCAGCACACACACCTATTCCACATTCTCATTCTTTCACACATGTACCCTTCCATTTGGTCTCAGTCATTCTGCATACATCCCGCCTGGCATTTGCTAACACTTTCAGAACATCTCTCTCTTTTGTGTTCTCATTCACGGCCTCTTACATTCCATGTCACAATCCTAAGTAGTCCTTGTCCCGGTCAGTGTTAGTCAAAGAGTAGGTCCGTCAGTATCCAATGCTGATCCGTCGTATAAGGTTTTCCGGGTGGAGGGTTTTAGGCCCAACTGACCCAACGTCTTTAGTTGCCTTGTAAGACACGCAGGAGGCACGTGAGGCATATTCTGACCCCTTACCCTCCAGAGGATAACTTAAAAGTGAAACACTGCTCAGTGTTCAACTTAGCAACTGTGGTATCAGGGCATTTCAACCCCTGGCCAATTCATTCCCAAAACAAAACAAGACACTTCCAACTCTTCACTATTTCTCCACTAGACCTTCCCAACACCAGTCGTTATCACGTCCCTGGTCGTTACCCCACTAGACCTTTACAATGTGATGTGTTTTTATATCGTTGTATATACGCTGAGTTTCTGCTATCATTGTCATGAGTAGTACATTCGCTAACATTGACAGCAAATATTGGATAATGATCAAGATACCTGTACATAATACTCCGTTAACTAGTGAACAGTTATAAATATTATTACAGAAAATGTTATCTATACGAGTAGCCGTGTTCAAAGTAATTCTTGTAGGTCTGTTATGAGTGGTGAAAATTAAAATGAAAACATTAACACGGCAAAATCTGGAAGTGACATTATGACAATTAGCATTCAGGAGGTTCATATTATAATCTCCCATCTGATATATCGTTTTATTCATGCGGCTTAAGACTAGATCATATATTTGACATTTGATTTTAAAAATGTGTTTTGTATTACCACCTGGTGGACGATAAACAACACCTACTATTATATTTTTACTGTGGCTGGTACCTTGCAATTCAACACCAGTTTTTATTACTTTCTGGTAATTACCCCACTAGACCTTTACAACACCAGTCGTTATCATTCCCTGGTCAATACCCCACTAGACCTTTACAACACCAGTTGTTTATCACTCCCTGGTCATTACCCCACTAGACCTTTACAACACCAGTGGTTATCATTCCCTGGTCATTACCCCGCTAGACCTTTACAACACCAGTTGTTATCACTCCCTGGTCATTACCCCACTAGACCTTTACAACACCAGTGGTTATCACTCCCTGGTCATTACCCCACCTAGACCTTTACAACACCAGTCGTTATCACTCCCTGGTCATTACCCCACTAGAACCTTTTACAACACGAGTTGTTATCACTTCCTGGTCATTACCCCACTAGACCTTTACAACACCAGTCGTTATCACTCCCTGGTCATTACCCCACTAGACCTTTACAACACCATTCGTTATCACTCCCTGGTCATTACCCCACTAGACATTTACAACACCAGTCGTTATCACTCCCTGGTCATTACCCCACTAGACCTTTACAACACCAGTTTGTTATCACTCCCTGGTCATTACCCCACTAGACCTTTACAAACACCAGTCGTTATCACTCCCTGGGTCATTACCCCACTAGACCTTTACAACACCAGTCGTTATCACTCCCTGGTCATTACCCAACTAGACATTTACAACACCAGTCGTTATCACTCCCTGGTCATTACCACATTAGACCTTTACAATACCAGTCGTTATCACTCCATCAACTAGAGGCGAGTGTTACTTGTGTAATAACAACCCTTTCTCCTCAAATGGCATTTACCTCAGGCCCTGTTTAATAGTCCGCCTCATTCTGCTCTCTCTCTCTCTCTCTCTCTAGTGTCATAGTGAATTACAATTATTTCATAAATCCCAAGGAACAATTTCGTGATTATACGATTAGAGAAAGACTGCCTTGGTAAACCTAAACACGGATTATGGATTAATGACATACATCACTAACATAAATAAATTACATAAGAAGATTCACAAACATAAGTTAAAGACAAAACTCCTAATCATTATAAATAAGAAAACAAAACTAAATATCTTACATTCAGATGTTCAATGATATAAAAGTTATTATATTTGTTATTGCTACCTAGTGTAGGCTTTTATTTCACTGATAGTAGGGACTCCATACTGGTTAGCTCCTCTCCGAATCCAAACTACTGAACAAATTAAAAATAATCACCGTGAAGGGGGTGATATATGTGTCAGATAAGTTGACGTATGACGTTTATAATCTACTTTATCAATTTCACTCCCTACACCAACACCTCCCAATGAATTAATGAAATCATGTGATCCTACCGGGATTCGAACCTGGGTTACCACATAAAGATCGTAAACACTCAAACCATTACACCATCAATAGAGTAACAGGTTAAGTGCACGGCTGTGATTTTATATCAATTTATCGAATACTGGATATCAATCTATCATGTACTCAAACCCAACTGCACACTGAATAGCCTATTGTTTAAAGTGAAATGAAAGAACATAGTATGGGGCACATATATCTAAAGAATGACCTCGTTATGAAATGTTCCTGAACCTTTAGGAATGTGGTTATTCTTGTAGATGGACTGCAAAAGGTATACTTAACCACACAATAGTATATTTACCTGGTTGGTGAAGCGTAGGCGACGGGAAAGCTTGTTTATGGAGTGGAAACAAGGCAACAAGGATGGCGGTAGAGAGTAGGTGATTAACGAATGATGATCAAAGAGGACATTTAGTGGATAGTTATTAAGGACAGAACGGGGCCTCTAAACTTACATCATAATGAGGATGATCGGTGAATCGGTGGAAGGTATGTTGAGGTTAGTACTAGCGTGTTAATGGAATGGGACGAGAGAACAAGAGAAATAGTAGTCGGCAGTGGCGATCTGGCAAGAGTCAGGTCCCAGTCAAAATCCCAGGCGCCCCTGCTATTTCGCGCATGCGCTGACAGGTCGGGATATATTTTTCCTTCCTTTAATTAATTACCTGAGTTTATAGGAATGATATATTACTTCTTACCCTTACAGAATACCCTCATTGTTCCCTGACTAAATAGCACTGTATGAATATTCCCATATTCAAAATATGCTACAAGGGGGCAATGCCTAGTGAATTAATTGCTCAATAGGTGGCGTTCTGAGAGTGAGGGTCCGAGCCTGGGAAGTGAGACTGTGAGGCGCAGAGGCGAAGCAGCTTCAGAGATGGAGTTGGGTTCGAGCCGTGAATAGGTGCTTTGCATGTCTCACTCCCTAGGCTGGAACAAGACCTCACGGGCCTCACCGTGTTCAGCGGTAGAGTGCAAAGGCTATCAGCCTATGCCCTAAACGGAGTAGTTGGAATATAGAAAAAAAAAAAAAAAATCTAATACAGAACATAATTTAATATTCTTCCCATTAACTCCTTGCGACATATATGACGCGATCGCGTCATATGAATAAGTCCACCAAAAACTCATATGACGCGATCGTGTCATAGGGACTTATCTCTATACCTCTCCAATAAGTTTATGACGCAATTTTGCGTCATATGAGCTCAGTAAATCCGATAAGTTACCATACGATAAAACCGTTGGTGGCAACCTCAGCCTCCTGCGATAATTCTAACGGCCGCAGTGTTGTTGTGAGTGTAGTGCGAGGCAGTGGCAATGATCCTGGGGCTCCCGCCTCCTCGGACTTACTGGAACATAATATGTCTGGGGGAGTTTACTAAATCATATTATTATGATTCTTATTCCTACAAACTTACTACTTATGAATACACTTAAACTTAGATTGTCCATGCTCATGAATTAAAAGTATGGACAAAGAATATTCTAATTGATCTATTTCACTCCCAACACCAAACCCCTCCCAATAAAATTAATGAAAAGCATGTGATGGGGCTGGAAATAAAACAAGGAATTCAACAGGTCTGTTCACTCTATCCTATTGGTCAATCACTTTACTGTCACTTCATTGGAAATGTTAGTAACTAAATTTGGTGATAACGCACTCAAGGCATTGTAGAATTTGGTAGTACTTATTGTAATGCCCTTTAACTTTAATTGTACCTCTAATACTGCAAACCAGCTTCTCGCTGAATATTCGGAGAATGGTGGTGGTTTGATGGTGATTGAGTTGGCAGAAGAACCCTCTTCAGATGGAGTACGGTCACCGGGGTCAGGCATCATTGGTCACCAGTCGCTATCCAGGGGGGAATAGGTCACTCCGGGGTCACCATTGTAGAGTCATTTTCAGAGCTTCCGTGACCGTGTTTAGGATACCAAAGTTTCTCAGTGAATTTAACAAGGGCAACTGATGCTAAAAAAAATAAGCCCCCATACACCTCACCAAAATGACGGGAAAGTTGTTATTTTTTAGAGAAGACACCGTTTTTTCAAAATGGCCCCGCGCGCCCTGTCATCTTAAAAAAATTGATTTAAAGTTCTATTTCGTGAAGGGGAATGGGCCGGGCCAACATTAAAATTATTACAATTTTCGGTGGCCTATTCCATTCCACTAATTTTGGTGATCAAAAACCCAATGGGATGGCAGAATTAAAAATAATTAATAACTAATTAACCAAATAATTAAGAAAATAAGAAAATAATTAAGGAAAATCAATGGTGATAGGCATTAATTCATGATTTAGATTGTTCCATTAACCTCAACATCTAAGACAAAATATGATGTTGTTAAATCCACTGAAGAAACTTGTGGGTATCCCTAAACACGGTCACGGACTCCTACTGAAACTTACTTCAAATGATTATAATATATAATTTAAACATGTAAAAACCAAGAATGTTGACTGATCAAATTTCCCTTCTTTTTTTTTTTCAGGTTTGGTTTGCAAGGATCGAATGTTGACGTTGAAGAATCATAAGCATATGGAACGTAGGAGGAGTTATGAATGTGCTGACCCAGGACCTGGATTAAAATGCATATTATGTCAACATCCCTGTATAGCTGATGATAGTAGCGGCCAAGACAGTCTGATTTACAAAGTGGGAGAAATCTAAGGAGCAAGTGTTTTCGGGTTGGAAGGAGACTTGATACTTTCAGCATGCCTATGCAAGCAGTAGAGTGGGACACAGAGGGCCTAAAAGGCCTGTAAAATGCCATAGTAAATGGTAACCAAAACAACAACAAATTCCCAGATCAGGTAGTAAATCGCTATATTATATGCAGCAAAGCACCAGAATCGGTAAACGGAAAAAAAAATCCTGAACAGGAAGAGGTTCAAGCATCAAAATGCAAGTCAACAACTCCGGTCAACCTGTCCCAGGAAATGTGCCTAAAAAGCTTCGTTTCCTAGGTACTGGAGTGAGTTCATGATAAGAATCATCTGTGTGTGGTGTATGAAAGGAACCACAAAAAAACCAGTATACCTGCTCCTGGCAGGAGCGAGGTTCCAAACTTTTTTGGCTCGCTCGTCCAAACGAGTAGAAACGCAAGTGGAACCTGGTTCAAGTTGCATTACAGTTTGTCCTGTCAGAATGAGGCCTATAAGAGGGGAAATAGGATTGCAATACCCTACTCTGGCATCTATCCCCCATAACCAGTAGAACGGCGTCGTTGGATTGGAAATTCGTTATCATCGTGAATGTTGGCAGCAATTATGTCATGCACACCCTCTGAAGGACGTCTTTTCCTGATGAAAACCGAACAGATGCAGATCTGCACATGTATTCAATCTTCGAGAGGCCCACAAATATCTTCTTTCCTCATGTCCGTCAAGTTATCTTTGAAGTATCATGAAATCCGTACACTTGCAAATGTCTTGTAAAGGATTAACAAAGGCATGTACTTCAAATTATGGTTACTATTCCACAAGCAAAGCCCAGTTTCTGTACAGGACTTCTGAATATCTGGATCAAGGAATTTGGAGATGACAATAGCATTTCAGGAATGAGGTCAGAAGAATGTGGAGTGAACTGGTATATGAGTGCAAGAGCTGCAGGGTCATATCTTGAGGCTTGCAATATTCCTCATCTAGGTGTAAGTGAACGATTCAGCTGGTGAAGAATGTAGCTGGGTGACTCAGAGATCAGATTAATCAAAACACAAACTGTCCTTGGCCAATAAACTGTTACCTTGGCCTCACATACATACATGAGATAGACGAATATGAAGACCTGAATGGTCCGGCTCTTGAAGCTCATCACTTGGTAAAGAAAAAGCAACTGCCCACAACGTCCTGAAGTCGATGACCCAAGCCCCCAGTCGTATCAATTGCATCTATTTTGACCAGCTACATCACTGGAAGGCGTACTGCATTTTATACAAACCTCGGTTTACTGCTACATGGTATGACAAAGAGCAGAGAACTGGTAGACATATTACATAAGGATGGGGCCTGGGAATGCAGTTACCTGATGTGCTTTTGCTTAGAGATTTCTTCTTTCTGGGGCAGTTTACTGACCGGAAGCATTCAACCTTTGAGTGTTCCTTTTTGAACTTTCAGAAGGAACACAAACGGCAATATGTATAGGTCGACAACGATGACTTCAAAAGTGACACTTTGCGGACTGGAATTTGGCCAATCACTATCGTACAAATGTCATGTTTGTTCAGCACACAGACCAGACCTAACCTAAGCTAAATCTAACCTACCCTAGATGATGATAGACCAGTGGCCAATAGCACCTTGCCGTTCTCGTACCTCTCTGATAGCCCTAAAGGAACTTGGAAGCCAGATGTCAACGAATTGAAAAAACCACACCAAACAGTCAAGCGTGGTGGAACCACCCATCAGACCCAAGGGAAACGGATGAACAACATCTGTACACCAGTGCCTCAAAGAATGAGAGGTGTCCATCCATGCAATGGCCCGAGCTAAGGCAGACGGAACCAGACCAAAGCCATAAGACCAGACTGTACCATACCAGCCTTTTCCTGGCTTCCACCAGGGCCACGCTATCACCAGAAACCGAAAACGTCAAGAAAAGTCCACAAGAAAAGTCAAGCGATTTATCATATGACTTATCCTGATCCACCAAGCAAGACCCCATTCTGTATGCTGCCCTGTGCAAGCTTGCAAAGGGGCAATTGTGATGACACAGAAGATGCCATTTGCCATGATCGTCGGTGATCATCCTGTCTACGCATTATTGCTAGAATTGAAATGTGGAGAATCCAGAGATATTTGCTGACATATTGACATTCATGGGGCCCTTTCATATCCAGATGTCTTTCATCAATGCAAATCTACCAAAGGCTCAAAGGCTCAGGCCTTTCAAGTGTACTGGTGGCTGCAGGCGTCTTGCAGATGGA